>LPNX010273802.1:0-35246 GCA_001517045.1 Pseudotsuga menziesii
TGTTTTATGGGGTTGGGGGTGTATCAGGGAGTTGGAGAAGGGGTGTGGGTGATTACGGGTAGGGGGTGTTTCAAAGTTGAAGAGGGGGTGTTAGGGGGTTAGAGGGGTGTTAGGGAGTTGGATATGGGGTGTTAAGGGGTTGGGGAAGGGTGTTAGGGGCATGAT
The DNA here is from genome assembly GCA_001517045.1 of Pseudotsuga menziesii. Lineage (NCBI taxonomy): Eukaryota > Viridiplantae > Streptophyta > Pinopsida > Pinales > Pinaceae > Pseudotsuga > Pseudotsuga menziesii. The sequence goes on from LPNX010273802.1 coordinate 166, forward strand.
TTGAGGAATAAAACATGTTTTACAAAATGCGTATGCGTTTTCTTCTCCTAGCCTTCATGACATCCCACTTGGCTACCTTGGGATTTCTCATTCCTATGTTTAATAAACGTGTACGAGTTGTTGAATTTTATGAGAACATGTTTTTCAAAACACGCATTGCATCTAAAAAGTCCCTCATCTTTGTGGGAGGACCCCATTCTTTTAATGATATGCACCAATTTAAAGACAAATGTGTTTCCATTTGCTTATGCTTGTGTTCTTTAGATTAATGGTCTTTGAAAAAAAACGAATGCTTTTGTGTAAAAGTAATTTAATAAATAATCACAAAACCATACACCCAAAAGATACGAAACCCTTTTATTTAATTTAAGACAAATCTTAAGACTCAAAAAAAACAATTTTATTAAGATACATTTTTCTTTTTATAACTTCAAAATGCCACAGAAGCCCTTATAACTCCCATAATCAATGACTCAAAGAATAACTAAATTACTCTTTATAACTCTCAAAACACCTTTTTTTTTTCATTCAGATGAAAAGATCCACGGGAAACCAACAAGAAAGCCTAACCCCAAAGGACTCAAAGCTCGAACCCGTGACCTCCCCCGAACCAAAAGAATATAGACAGGTCTTACCAATTGAGCTAACCCTTAGGGCTTACTCTCAAAACACCTTATCAACCTTGTAACTCCATTTACAAATTTGTAAAAACTTATAAACACCTTTTACAAAAGTTATATACACCTTGTAAAAACTTATAAACACCTTTTACAAAAGTTATATACACCTTATAACTCCATGCTCCTTATACATTTATGACCTTTCATTATGAATTCCAAAAATATATGACTTCTCTTCAAAATGCTCACCCATCCTTCCATTCATAAGCTTGCTTTTTTTTTTATCCTTTTTATGAATTTAAAATAAAGTCACCATCCTTCCATTCATAAACTTGCTTTTTTTATCCTTTTTATGAATTTAAAATAAAGTCACTCATCAATTTACGTGAAAAAGGGGGTTACAACTTACCAATTAAAATTTGAAGCTGGAAGCATTGTACTGCCGTTGCCATCAATCATCAGAACTGCTTCAACTTCAACAAAGATGCAATGTGAACTTTGATTAATGCCGACTTCTCCACGATCTCAGGTGCTTGTCCAATCCACTATGCAATTAAAATCTTAAAGTGTTTAACGGATCTGCAAGAGTGCAGATTTCTTTATTTCCCTACTATCACGACAGTCCCAAACGATCTTGTTTCATCAACAGCAGCTTACGATGGAATGCAAAGCATGAAGATAATAAACATGTCGGAAAGACTCGAACCGTTGATCTGGAAGTTGATTACGGCTGATGGCTGTTCCGAAGCTCTCCTATGGCTCTGCAACGCAGTGGCTTCGAGCAGTACGATATCTCGTCAGGAACAGCTCTTTATTTTTTACAAATCCCACATTTCAAGGCCGTTGCCTTGTGGCTCTTTTGAAACTGTAGCAATACTGCGAACCATTTAAACTAAAATCTTCTTGGTGCAATGCAATGCTAGAGGATTGATATAGAGGAGCACACGAAATTTCAAGGTGAGCACATGAGGCAAACTGCAAATCCTGGCTACAAAGACACAGATGCTTTCTGCCTTGGCAGAGACCACGTCTTAGAACAGCGTATTATCAGAATACTATGACTGTCAAAAACCTTCAAAATCTCCAGATTTCAACAAACAATGGACTATGAGAAGACACATGAAGAAAACTTGATATATCCTTTGAGAAATATGACATGGAAATTTAATTTATCTTTGCAATGCTGCCCTAGATTCAACCAGCGCTGTCTTAAACCTCTTTACTTTCGTCAAACTCTCTTAAGTTTTTATTCCTTCTTCAATTACTTCACCAGGCTGCGTTCCAACAAGACGTGGAAATCCATTTTAAGTCCAGGGTTATTCTCCTTCACCATATTCCAATACTTCACTATTTAAATCATAAACGTTCCAGGTCCATTGTGATCGTAAGGAGGTTTATCAGGCCTGATTCTTTCTCAAACGAATCAGGAAGAACTCCTTTGGCTGTGGCTTCACCCTTCACAATTTTTATCAACCAGGGCCATGGATCATATGCCACTCGGATACCACATGATAAATATTTAATAGTGAAGAAAACCAAAAATAACCAGAAACCGAAGTGGTGGAAAGAGGCCATAAGCCAGAACAACTTTATTGTTCATGAATGAAGCCGTACAACTTTACAAATTATCCGTAGATCTTTACATGATCCATAATGACAATAAGAGGGCCGTAGATGGCATTCACAACAAAAAAAAATCCTTTAAATCTGCAACTCCAGTCCAAGTATAGATCAAAATACTAAAAAATATACAGAAATAACAAAATTCCTTCAAATCTGCAACTCCAATCCAAGTATAGATTAAAATACTAAAAAAATTACAGAAATATATTTTCTAACAACTACTTTATTGTTTAATGCTTATGTTAGATCTGCAACTCCCATCCAAGTATAGATCAAAATACTAAAAAAAGTTACAGAAATATATTTTCTAACAACTACTTTATTGTTTAATGTTTATGTTAGATCTCTGTTTATAGGAGATCCAAATTGAGAATTGCAGGAGATGCACCTGTTTATGATTTCCCTGGTGGATTTTTGGACGGGGTCTCAGCAAATAAGATTGGTGGCATTGGTGTACACCTTCTTATCAGCACGGATTACTTTTAATGTGTAAAAATGGGCTGTGGTCTGAGCACCAACACCCGTTTTGAACTGCTGTGGTACTATTGGTCTGCCTTATCTATATATTCGAAGCAACTTTTCAGCCATTATTAACTTGTTCAATGGGCTGGCTGCGCTCTCTTTCTAGAATTTGATGGATGGTGTCATAATATCAGAGATCTGGAATCTTCTTTTATCCATCTTGAATCTTCCTATGTTTACAGAGAATTCAACATTAAGGCGAATGGCTTATCTAAGGAGACACTTACTTTGGTATCTGGCCTTCTTCATTACTCTGAATTCAGTGAGGGTGAATGCATTGGGAATGTTTCTTTTCAGCTCTATTAGCACATAGGTCTACTCCTTTCAGCACTTTGTTTAGGCTTGAGTATGGCATCACACCTTTGGGTGTTAGAGGTGGCTTTGTCCTCACTCTTTCTGTGCATGTCTTTCCTAGAAGTGCCTCCTTAGACCAACTATTCTTCCTTGACTTGCTTTCAATGTATCTTAGTGATTTGAGATGGTGATTAGTACATGGTTATGTGTATCTTTCTACTTCTTGCTGGAGGATTCTCATCCTTTGTTTCATGTTGTATTGTATTGTGGATCTTGGCTAAAGCCTTGCTTAACAAATAACTGCTAATTTTTTTATAAAAAAAATATTAAATTTATGTTTATTTTTAATTAAATATTATAATGATATATTTAACACAATTTTTTTTTAAATTACTAATTTTCCAATTTATTTAATCCATTAATTCTCCAACAATACTAGATACCATAGACAAGAAAACCAAATATAACTAGAAACCGAAGGGGTGGAAAAAGGCCATAAGCCCGACCAACTTTTTATATATATATATATATATATATATATATATAAATAAGTACTTTATGAGTATGGTTAGGTTTCTAACAATTACTATATTGTTTATGTTTGTTTGTGGTTAAGTATTGCAATGATGTCTTTGGAGACTGACTTTTTTTTTAAATTACTAATTTTCCCATTTATTTAATCCATTGATTTTCCAACAATACCAAATACCATATGATAAATTAAATATACAAGAAAACCAAAAATAACCGGAAACCGAAGTGGTGGAAAGATGCCATAAGCTGGAACAACTTTATGGTTCATAAACATTATATATATATGTTTTACATGTAAATACTTTATGAGTAGGGTTAGGTTTATTTACATATATACTCCATTGTTTATGGTTTATGTTGATCTATGTTGGTTTGCGGTTAAGTATTGTAATGATGTCTTTGCATACGGTTTCTCTTTTAAATTACTAATTCTCTAATTTATTTAATTTATTGATTCTCCAACAATATTAATTAATTTTAGAAATTACCAATGATAATGTAAAATCAAATTATATGTTCAAATAGATATAGCTTAGGGATAAAACAACACATTTTTTTTATTTAGTGTTTTTTATTTGAGTTGAAACAAAAATACATTTATTATGTGTTTTTAGCACAAAAAAATAACAAGAAGGAGCATAAATTTTTACTTTTAATCCCTATTCAAAACTAACTTACAAATATTCTACGATAAAACTATAGACCCATTTTTAATGAACAAGACCAAAAAGACCATAAAGGAACATCATAAAGTCAAGCATAGACATACATTTCTAATGAATAAGATCAAAGAAACCATAAAGGAACATCATAAATTCAAGTATAGACATACATCTCTGTGCAAAAAAGTAGGGACATAGTACATTATTACTCAAAAGTTCTAAATATTGAAATTTCTAGTGGCTATCAAATTCTTCTTTTGAAAAGTCTCCTTGGAAATTTCATCATCTTTATGATTTAATGCTTGATAAACATGCTTAAATGATATCCTTTGAAATTGTTAGAAATAAAATTGTGATGTAAATCTAGTGAAAGAAGGTAGGTATTACGAACATGCAAAGTATCCTTTTATCCAATTGATAAGAAGAGATGAATCACCTATTACCTGAATATGAATAGTACCTCGATGCAGAGCACATTTGAGTAAGAAGTAAAAATCCTTCATCTCCCCCATGTTATTGGTTCCATAACCCAAATTAAATTTACCTTGAATGTAGTGAGAATCTGGAAGGAAAATAATGAATCCTAGTCAACATAATGAACCTGGGCCTTGATATGAACCATCCATGCATAAGATATGTGCACCTAAAGATCCATAATCACTTTGATATTCTTTATTGTAGGCACAATTTTAAAATCCAAGGGAATATTAGCCACTTGAGTTGTGACTTGAAAGGGGGATTATAAACTTCTCTTCAAACAAATATGAATTCCTCACAAGCCAAATGCCCTAAATGAAAGAAAAAGGAACAATGCTATAATCCTTCAAACTTACATTAATAAACCATTCAAGAAGACAATCCACTACTGTCTTTTGAGTAGAGATCTGGTTTACCCAATAAGGCGCCAACCTCATTATAGACCTGTTGTGAATACAAGCAAGAAAAGAACAAATGAAGAGTATTTTCTTTATTGCATCACACAATGTACAAATGTGAGGTCCATATTTGTTCTTTTTTGAAGTGCCACCTTGGTAATAACTTTGTCATTAAGTGCAAGCCACACAAATAATTTGATTTTGGCAGATCTCTAATCTTTCATAACTTTTGACACCACCACTTAACTTCAACTATAACATGATAAAGAAGAGAAAGATATCCCAAACATATAGAGTAAATATCACCCTATTTACCATTGTGCACCCAAATTAATTCATCATTATCATCATTCAAACTAATATGATCCCTTCTTAGATCATACAAGTAGATATTCTCGATAAGAACTAAATCCTCCTCAAATCCAATCTCCTAATACTATAGCCACTCTTGGTTCCAAAAAGTAGTCTCCAATGAACTACTAATGATATTGAGAGTAAATCTACTGATGAATTTTAAATGGTGTATGAGATCTACAAGAAGAAATATGTTTCCACTACATTAACCCATCACCAGATCAAACCCAACCCTTGCCTAAGACCCATCCCAAACCTTCCAAGCAAATAATTTCCCAATGAAAAGAAACACAAGTGTCATATCCTTCCATGGATTCGATGCATTATGAATACTTTTCATTTCCCTCCTAATCCAATCCAACAGGTATCAGTAGCAGTATATTTCTGAATAATTATCCTTTTTCGTAAACCATATTTAGTAATAATATTCCATAAAGGTTTACTTGCAAGAGATTTACCGAAAAGGTGAATTTTCTTCAGTACTCTACACCCCATATTCTTAGCAACAATGATCCTTTTCCATTTCACAAGATGAGATCCCTTATAATCACAACTTCCCCTCCAAAGGAAATTAAAACAATACTTTCTAATTTTGTTTTTTCCCTTAGGGATGAAAGAAATGTTTTTCCAATTGATAGACCAAAATTGGTTCAAACACCACCTTGGTAAGTACCGATCTACCTCCTCGGACAACCATTTATTACACCATAGGTTTACACATTTTTCAAAATTTTCCAATAACCAAAGTCAATTGGCCTTTCCATAGCTAATAGGTTTAAGAATAAACCCAAAATACTTTACCCCTTCAAAAATATCCAGCTATTGGAAAGGGAAACACCTCTCCATCCCCCTAACTAAATTAGTATTCTGTCCAACAATATATGCAACATATTTATCGGCATTGATGTCCATTCCTATAGCCTTCATCTATATTTGTAATATATCCTTATAGCCCAAACCTTCCCTTTCAGGTCCATGACAAAACAACAACACATCATCCACAAATAGAAGGTGATTGAGGACCTCATTACGTTCCATTTTGATACTCTAAATATTTCATTGCCTCTTTGCTACACAAATAGCCCAACTAATACCTTATGCTAATGAGAGAAAAAGTAGGATGAAAGGGAGCATGCCTACCTAAGCCCTTAGGATGCCTTAAAAATTCAAAAGTTGAGACATTTATTAGCATGTCAAAAGAATATGAAGTCATACAACCCATTACCCAGTTAACCATGGGAATATAGAAACAGATGTGAATTAATAAAAAATGAAGATACAACCAAGAAACCCTATCATAATATTTTGAGAGATCCAACTTGATGACTGCAACTAGAATATGATACGTTTTCATAGTATTTCTAGAATAAATCTGCCTTAAGTATTTCCAGAATATTGGTCTAATTTTCTTTTGTAAAGATATTTTCAAAATATCGGACCCTTAAGCCTACCAAATGCTAGAATCTACTAACATTTCTCCCATCCCCATTAGTCAATTCCTATACATCATTGATACTCCTCATATGATTGAAAAAACTATGGAATAATTTCGTATTCTAGTAACACAACTCTAGCCAAGTAGCTCTATTCTTGATCTGCCACTCCCTTTCCTTATCTAGAAAAAGATTTGACTTTTTTGTGATCCAAAATGGATGAATATAAAAAATTTCATCTATTTTGGTGATTTTCGGGTGGATACATTAGATGAATTGGCTTGTGGGGCCCATTTTAGGGGTAGGGGCAGGTCTCACTTTGCAAATTTTGGATCCAAAACCTTTTAGGTCATGTTTAAGGGTCTAAATTATGTTTTTGGGGGTCAAAAAGCACATTTCTTCGCTATAGATATTCACACAATTATACACTCCAAGACCTTTCCAATGGTCCAAGAATCGCCTCAAACGAATTATGTATGAAGAAGTTATGCCTCCCACAAGTTTACCTATCCAGTTGAGAAACATGGTATCGAGTGGATTCTTGTCAACTCTCATTTCTCACACATACAGAGCTAGTCATGCGTGGAATTTCAATAAAATTCTAGAAGTTAAAAAATACTAACACTAATAGGCATTTGGGGAGTGCAAAAACCCTAAAATTAATCATAGATGGCTATCGAGCTATGCTAAATATTGTGTCATTAGGATAAGAAGGGGTTCTATTCTTATGATGTTATTATATTGTTCTATAGTTGAGAAACATAATGGGAAGGGACATTAGAGAAAAATAGAGGAGGTAGGAGATTTTGAAGCAACCATTCTAGCTACAGAGTAATAGATAATCCCATAGAGAGTACCCATTCCTTTATATTATCATTCTATATAAAAGATAAAGGAATAGAAATAATTTCTAGATGGATTTTTCCTCAGAGTGGATTTCCAAAGATATATCTTGTGTTATTGTGTGGATTGTGTATTTCTTTTCTCTAGTTATCTTTCCTTCAGTTTTAGTTATTTAACCATCGGTGGAAAAAAGTTAATAAAAAGAAGTAAGTTGTAAGATTTGTTGCGATGAATTGTCTTAGTGTAATATCAACGACAGTTTACAGATCATATTCAGTTCTAATTGTGTCAAGGTTTGCATCTCAACTTCATTCAATAAACAACCCCCTATCCATCTAATAAATATTCCAACTCCATTTCTACCTCATTAATATAACCATCCCTTCTTGCATGTCATTCTCTTCCCCAAACAACCACCTTTTCTTTAATCCCTTCTAAATCCTTAACAAACTGCTCACCAGCAAAATCCTCTAACATAGAGTCTTAAACTCCTCCAATTGTCTTTCACAAGAGATTGAAGTCCTCTTCAACTTCCCAACTTGGGTTATACTTGAAGGTAGTCGTATGTTTAGGATTATTATCATCCAACTCTAACACAATTGGAAAATGATTTAAAATTCTTGTTGGGACAACCTAATATCTATATATTTTCACTTTTCAGAATAAAACATTGTGCACCAAGAATCTATCCAAGCGTTTGGAAACCCCCTCATCCTTTACTCTATTATTACTCTTGATAGGATTAAATTGAATAAGCTCTATGTCCACCATACCAGCCAACTCAGGGGAATTTTGGAAGTAATCAACTCATCTATCTATTCTGGTACTAATCTCCCAAATCTCTGTTTTTCTCATAGCAAAGTTAAGGTCCCCTCCCACAATAAGATTTCCATGCTTAAGAAATCTAAAATGAATAAATTGTCCCAAAAGAATTTCTCACTCTTATAAGCCCATACACATTAAAGAATGTCAAATACATCCCCAAGATCTTATTGAAGAATTCAATACAAAGACCTAAATTCATAGAAAAGGAATTTAGAAGAGTCACTGCTTGAGACCACCCTGTAATCAAAGTCCCCAAGAACCCCTCAAAATCAGTTTCCATAAAATCCCATCCAATACAATATTTTTTTAATTCTAAAATAAAATGTTCTCCCTTCCCCATTATTTCTTGTATCATAAGAATGTTGGCGGATGATCCATTTCCACCTCACGTTTTAAGGCCAATTTTTGGCTTGGACTCCTAGCCCTATTATGTGGGACATGCTCTTCATAGAGAGGATTTGTTAAGGGTTATTCCCACTCTAAAAGATACTGCAATCAATCTCTATTTCCCTTGATTCACTTCTTTAATTTATCTTTCTTGAGCATGCTTGAACATAAAATTACACTCCATTTGCTAATCCCCTAAACCCTTATGAAAGTCCTTCATTAAACCCTTGGATATAAAAGAATCTGGAAGAAAAGACCCCTTCTTGGTTAAAAGTAAATAGTGATTTTCTCCCCTCATCTTAACAAGATATGGGGACCTCATGTATCCTTCATTATGGAACAAATCCTCACCCCGATATGGAGCTATACCGCTAGAGACTGCACCAATTTGACCCCCACCATAATCCCCCCTCCCCTCTTATTCTTACAAAAATAAATAGGTTGTTATCTACTCCTTAATCCCTTCTTACTATCATGTACACGCTACAAATTAACTTTGTCATCTAAGGAATGCATTGATGAAGCCCACTTGAGGGAAGAAGTAGAAAAAGAGTTACCTAAAAAGGGAGTAGGCCTCAATACCAACTGGTGAGGGATGCTTGACCATCGACCAAAACTAGATCATGTGGGTCCTTGCTCGCCACTTGTATTTTACCATCACCTTTACCATAATCCTAGAATGACTCCAAAACTATTGGTATGTCGACATAACCGACCCTAAAACCAACTCCCTCAACCAACCTTTGTTCTATTTTCATCTCTTTTAGAAGATTGATCAATCTTCAACGAAGTGCATAATTTGTCATGACCCTCGAGGGAAATGGAATTTTCACCTCCATATTTCTCTTATCCTAAGACAATAATTAGAGGAATGAAATAATCACCTATCCCAAGACCTTATTCATTCAAGATTCTATGCTTTGTATTATTTCCCTTCTAAAGGTGACAAGATACAATCACCCCAATACTCCTCTCTTCATACACATTCCTCTATCAGTGTGTTGAAGACGAAATATTGTCCATTCTGATAGCTTCCACATCGACCTTCTTCCTCCATACCTTTTTTACTAGAATCTTGCCACATTGTTTATGAACATGACAATTGTTCTTCATACCAAGGGAACCTATTAGCTTGGTATAAAGTACTATAGTGACAAAGTGAACCAATTAGCTAGTTACACTAACTTATATTGGGATAGATGTGTCAATGATAGGAAGTCTACATTTGGATTTGTGTTTCGACATAACTCCAATTCCGTTGTCTGGCCTCGAAAAAGTAGAAGGTAGTCTCTATTTCGACCACAAAAAGTAGAATATATGGTGTAGTTCATGTTGTTATAGAGGCAGTATGAATTTGAAATCTCATGGGTGAACTTGGTTTTTTAATTGAAAAAATGACTTTGGTGTATTGTGACATTCAAAGTGTGTTATATTTTGCAAAAAATGCTATTATACATAGCATAATGAATCGGGTGTAGCTTCATGCTCATTATTTAACACAGTTAGCCACTCTTAGTTCCAAAAAGTAGTCTCCAATGAACTACTAATTATATTGAGAGTAAATCTATTGATGAATTTTAAATGTTGTATGAGATCTACAAGAATAAATATGTTTCCACTACATTAACCCATCACCGGATCAAACCCAACCCTTGCCTAAGACCCATCCCCCACCTTCCAAGCAAATAATTTCCCAATGAAAAGAAACACAAGTGTCATATCCTTCCATGGATTCGATGCATTATGAATACTTTTCATTTCCCTCCTAATCCAATCCAACAGATATCGGTAGCAGTATATTTCTAAATAATTATCCTTTTTCGTAAACCATATTTAGTAATAATATTCCATAAAGGTTTACTTGCAAGAGATTTACCAAAAAGGTGAATTTTCTTCAATACTCTACACCCCATATTCTTAGCAACAACGATCCTTTTCCATTTCACAAGATGAGATCCCTTATAATCACAACTTCCCCTCCAAAGGAAATTAAAACAATACTTTCTAATTTTGTTTATTCCCTTAGGAAAGAAAGAAATATTTTTCCAATTGATAGACCGAAATTGGTTCCAACACCACCTTGGTAAGTACCGATCTGCCTCCTGGGACAACCATTTATTACACCATAGGTTTACACATTTTTCAAAATTTTCCAATAACAAAAGTCAATTGTCCTTTCTATAGCTAATAGGTTTAAGAATAAACCCAAAATACTTTACCCCTTAAAAAATATCCAGCTATTGGAAAGGGAAATACCTCTCCATCCCCCTAACTAAATTAGTATTCTGTCCAACAACAGCCTTCATCTATATTTGTAATATATCCTTATAGCCCAAACCTTCCCTTTCAGGTCCATGACAAAACAACAACACATCATCCACAAATAGAAGGTGATTGAGGACCTCATTACGTCCCATTTTGATACCGTAAATATTCCGTTGCCTCTTTGCTACACGAATAGCCCAACTAAGACCTTATGCCAATGAGAGAAAAAATAGGATGAAATGGGGCATGCCTACCTAATCCCTTAGGATGCCTTAAAAATCAAAAGTTGAGACATTTATTAGCATGACAAAAGAATACGAAGTCATACAACCCATTATCCAGTTAACCATGGGAAGATAGAAACATATGTGAATTAATAACAAATGAAGATACAACCAAGAAACCCTATCATAATATTTTGAGAGATCCAACTTGATGGCTGCAACTAGAATATGATATGTTTTCATAGTATTTCTAGAATAAAACCGCCTTACGTATTTCCAGAATATTGGCCTTATTTTCTTTTGTAAAGATATTTTCAAAATATCGGACCCTTAAGCCTACCAAATGCTAGAATCTACTAACATTTCTCCCATCCCCATTAGTCAATTCCTATACATCATTGATACTCCTCATATGATTGAAAAAACTATGGAATAATTTCGTATTCTAGCAACACAACTCTAGCCAAGTAGCTCTATTCTTGATCTGCCGCTCCCTTTCCTTATCTAGAAAAAGATTTGACTTTTTTGTGATCCAAAATGGATGAATATAAAAAATTTCATCTATTTTGGTGCTTTTTGGGTGGATACATTAGATGAATTGGCTTGTAGGGCCCATTTTAGGGGCAGGGGCAGGTCTCACTTTGCAAATTTTGGATCCAAAACCTTTCAGGTCATGTTTAAGGGTCTAAATTATGTTTTTGGGGGTCAAAAAGCACATTGTTTCGCTATGGATATTCACACAATTCTACACTCCAAGACCTTTCCAATGGTCCAAGAATTGCCTCAAACGAATTATGTATGAAGAAGTTATGCCTCCCATAAGTTTACCTATCCAGTTGACAAACATGGTATCGAGTGGATTCTTGTCAACTCTCATTTCTCGCACATACAGAGCTAGTCATGCGTGGAATTTCAATAAAATTCTAGAAGTTAAAAAATACTAACCCTAATAGGCATTTGGGGCGTGAAAAAACCCTAAAATTAATCTTAGATGGCTATCGAGCTATGTTAAATATCGTGTCATTAGGTTAAGAAGGGGTTCCATTCTTATGATGTTGTTATATTGTTCTATAGTTGAGAAACATAATGGGAAGGGACATTAGAGAAAAATAGAGGAGGTAGGAGATTTTGAAGCAACCATTCTGGCTACAGAGTAATAGATAATCCCATAGAGAGTACCCATTCCTTTATATTTGCATTCTATATAAAAGAGAAAGGAATAGAAATCATTTCTAGATGGATTTTTCCTCATAGTGGGTTTCCAAAGATATATCTTGTGTTATTGTGTGGATTGTGTATTTCTTTTCTCTAGTTATCTTTCCTTCAGTTTTAGTTATTTAACCATCGGTGGAAAAAAGTTAATAAAAAGAAGTAAGTTGTAAGATTTGTTGTGATGAATTGTCTTAGTGTAATATCAATGACAGTTTACAGATCATATTCAGTTCTAATTGTTTCAAGGTTTCCATCTCAACTTCATTCAATAAATAACCCCCTATCCATCTAATAAAGATTCCAACTCCATTTCTACCTCATTAATTTAACCATCCCTTCTTGCATGTCATTCCCTTCCCCAAACAACCACCTTTTCTTTAATCCCTTCCAAATCCCTAACAAACTGCTCACTAGAAAAATCCTTTAACATAGAGTCAAAAATCCTCCAATTGTCTTTCACAAGAGATTGAAAGTCCTCTTCAACTTCCCAACTTGGGTTACACTTGAAGGTAGCCATAGGTTTAGGATTATTATCATCCAACTCTAACACAATTGGAAAATGTTTTAAAATTCTTGTTGGGACAACCTAATATCTATATATTTCCACTTTTTGGAATAAAACATTGTGCACCAAGAATCTATCGAAGCATTTGGAAATCCCCTCATCCTTTACTCTATTATTATTGTTGATAGGATTAAATTGAATAAGCTCTATGTCCACTATACCAGCCAACTCAAGGGAATTTTGGAAGTAATCAACTAATCTATCTATTCTGGTACTAATCTCCCAAATCGCTATTTTTCTCATAGCAAAGTTAAGGTCCCCTCCCACAATAAGATTTCCATGCTTAAGAAATCTAAAATGAATAAATTGTCCCAAAAGAGTTTCTCACTCTTATAAGTCCCATAGACATTAAATAATGTCAAATGCATCCCCAAGCTCTTATTGAATAATTCAATACAAAGACCTAAATTCATAGAAAAGGAATTTAGAAGAGTCACTGCTTGAGACCACCCTGTAATCAAAGTCCCCAAGAACCCCTCAGAATCAGTTTCCATAAAATCCCATCCAATACAATATTTTTTTAATTCTAAAATAAAATGTTCTCCATTCCCCATTATTTCTTGTATCATAAGAATATTCGGATGATCCATTTCCAACTCACGTTTTAAGGCCAATTTTTGGCTTAGACTCCTAGCCCTATTATGTTGAGGGACATGCTCTTCATAGAGAGGATTTGTTAAGGGTTATTCCCACTCTAAGAGATCTTGCAATCAATATCTATTTCCCTTGATTCACTTCTTTAATTTATCTTTCTTATGCATGCTTGAACATAAACTTGCACTCCATTTGCTAATCCCCTAAACCCTTATGAAAGTCCTTCACTAAACCCTTGGATATAAAAGAATCTGGAAGAAAAGACCCCTTCTTGGGTAAAAGTAAATAGTGATTTTCTCCCCTCATATTAACAAGAGATGGGGACCTCACGTATGCTTCATTATGGAACAAATCCTCACCTTGATATGGAGCTATATCGCTAGAGACTACACCAATTTGACCCCCACCATACTCCCCCCTCCCCTCTTATTCTTACAAAAATAAATAGGTTTTTTCCTACTCCTTAAGCCCTTCTTACTATCATGTTCATGCTACAAATTAACTTTGTCATCTAAGGAATGCATTGATGAAGCCCACTTGAGGGAAGAAGTAGACATAGAGTTACCTAAAAAGGGAGGATTCCTCAATACCAACTGGTGAGGGATGCTTGACCATCGACCAAAACTAGATCATGTGGGTCCTTGCTCGCCACTTGCAATTTACCATCACCTTTACCATAATTCTAGAATGACTCCAAAACTATTGGTATGTCGACATAACCGACCCTAAAACCAACTCCCTCAACCAACCTTTGCTCTATTTTCATCTCTTTTAGAAGAGTGATCACTCTTCAACGAAGTGCATAATTTGTCATGACTCTCGAGGGAAATGGAATTTTGACCTCCATATTTATCTTGTCCTAAGACAGTAATTAGAGGAATGAAATAATCACCTATCCCAAGATCTTATTTATTCAAGCTTCTATGCTTTGTATTGTTTCCCTTTTAAAGGAGACAAGATACAATCACCCCAATACTTCCCTCTTCATACACATTCCCTTATCAGTGTGTTGAAGACGAAATATTGTCCATTCTGGTAGCTTCCACATCGACCTTCTTCCTCCATACCTTTTTTACTAGAATCTTGCCACATTGTTTATGAACATGACAATTGTTCTTCATACCAAGGGAACCTATTAGCTTGGTATAAAGTACTATAGTGACAAAGTGAACCAATTAGCTAGTTACACTAACTTATATTGGGATAGATGTGGCAATGATAGGAAGTCTACATTTGGATTTGTGTTTTAACATAACTCCGATTCCACTGGCCGGCCTCGAAAAAGTAGAAGGTAATCTCTATTTCGACCACAAAAAGTAGAATATATGGTGCAGTTCATGTTGTTATAGAGGCAATATGAATTTGAAATCTCATGGGTGAACTTGGTTTTTTAATTGAAAAAATGACTTTGGTGTATTGTGACATTCAAAGTGTGATATATTTTGCAAAAAATCCTATTATACATAGCATAATGAATCGGGTGTAGCTTTATGCTCATTATTTAACATAGTTTGTACGATAAAATGTTGACATTCGTTACACAAAATTTTCGTCCTTGCCATGATCACGAACCATGTGCATCTTTTCCTTGCCTTGATCCCTGAAGTGTTTGGACAAAACTCTTTCAAAAATGAGATCTGAGGTTTTTTCCCTTTGAAAAAACCTATTTTGAGAGGGTGACACCCTTTTATCTATAACAAGGTGGGTCACCCCGCACTGAAACACTTTGCTCCATTACAGGGTGTGTCACTGATGCACTTTTGATGTGTGTAGGGTGCGTCGGTGCCTGTATAAAGGGAAAATGAGAACTTTAGATAAGCCTCTTGAAGGAGACCCTCGTGGAGGATAATCCCTTACTTATAGGATGGATCTTACTCGCCTCCAGCTTGGTAGGATACCACCTTATCCCTTCTCCCTTGATTCTCTCATCCCTTCCTCATCTCATTTGGCCTATAAATGAAGCTTCACCTCATGGTATAGTGGTGTGAGAGTTAGAGCAGCCAAATGCTGAAGAAATTAGGCCAAATCGTATTGCTTTGTGGATATTTTTGAGGAAAGATCCATTGGAAAAGGTTCTCAACACCAAGGCTTGGTTGTAATCTTTCCTTCATTCTATTAATGCAAGATGTTTTCCTTTCCATAAGCACTGTGCAATTCATTGCTTATTATATTTCTCCTTGGTCATTAATATAGATCTGTTTGATTATCTTGCATGTTTGCTTATTTCTTGTTGGCTTTGATATGTGCAATTTCTTCAACATCAACTGAGCCAAATATTTCCATCTAACAAGGACAACCTTCAGAAAAAGGTAAGTTTTCATTCTGATCAAGTAATCCTATTAGATCTAAGGAAAGGTTTTCATTCTTGTTTCTATTTTGTTCTAGATCTATACCATATATACTAGGGAAATGGTTTTTCTCCACATTGACCGCATATTTCTAGTAACGAAATTGGTAACCATACTGGGGAAGTGGCCTTATATCTATTAGTTTTTAGTAGATCTTCTTTTTTTTGGATAGATCTCCTTTTTTCCTCCTAATTGAGTTAGATTTGGTTAAGTTCATCTAGTATATCAATCCTCGTTGATATATCTGTCATTTTCAAATTCTATTGTGCAATTTCAAACCTTTAGAATATGTATTTTGGCCTAAGATCTCTATTTTTTGGTTTTTTGGTTTCATCGATGCACTTAGCCTATTTGAATAGTGCATCCCTATCAGGCCAATTCCTTCTCTATTATGATATAAAGCCTCAACGATGCCTGTACCCTTTTTACACATTGCGTCACTGATGCCTTCTTTGTTTTGATACAAAGTGTCACCGACGCCTTTTTCCTTTTTCCAAGGAGAATTAGCCTGGTCTCGACGCCCATGGTTATACATGCATCTTGCGTCAGCCCTCTGAAACAAGTTTGATTTCAGCCTCAAATCTATTACAACCCTATAATTTGGTTTGTTATTCTAATTCACACTGTCTTTGTATTTCAGAGTTGTTTCTTCAGCTGTTAATTTGTCAATTTCTTGATTTATTGTGGAAATTTTACTTTTGCGTCATTTAATGATTAAATTTGTAGGCATTAGAGTTTTCTTTCACTAGCTATGATTTATTAATAAGAAGATATGAAAATTTTGGGTGATCCATATAATTTAATATTTTCTTGTCTTGAATAGAATAGTTGTAGTGTTCTGTTGAAGAGTTTTACATTTGATTTCATATCCAAAAGAAGTGAATGTTAGAAGTTGTTTTTGGTATTATTGTTCACTAAAGGAAAAGGAAAAAGTATTCATTTGTGTTTGGATGATTTTTGTGCATATATACAAAACATATTTCTCTCTTCTAAATTAGAGATTCATCGAAAGTAATAGCTTGTTTTATCATATGTTTTGCATGGTTTTTGTGTCAGGTATACACTTCCATATGTCCACTTAACCATAAAACTTAAATTAAGTGTAATCCTTAATTTTAAATTCTTAAAAAGATTGTGATATAGGCTAGAAACGTGTTCTGACGTCGTAAAATGTAGCATTTATCATTTATTTCCTGCACTGCATCCTAGGGACTATGTGGTTCTTCCATGTACTCATTGGTATATTAACACGGCTTTCATGTACACTTGTGGTATATTGAAATTTTCTCTCACGTACTCAATGGTGTATATGAAGGCCCCTTTCAAAAGGTTTTGCATTAGACAACACTACTACAGATTTGATCTCCCATGTACCTTGCGTATATCGGGAGATCCTCATAGTATCCTAAAACCATATGAGTTATCCATTTGGCCATCTTGTTTTCGCAATATACCGAAAACAACACTAATGGAGATTACTACACACATATTATCTAGGTAGTCAAGTATACAGAAAAGGGTACGGTCCTAATCCTCCTTGTCTCATATAATTGTTGGACCCTACAGTATATAGTGATTTGTGGCGCTTGACAATACTGTGAGGATACAAATTTTAAATATTCCTTTTCACATTGTTTTCCTATGGATTTAGATTAAGTAGCTTGACCAAATTGTTTGACTGTGGTGATTAGGAAATCTCATAGAATGCAAGTTTTAAATCCTAAAAAATTACGAACCTGAACCACCACCTGATTCACCGAACTCTTAAGACCACTCAAGTATTAATACAGATAGATATTCGATGGAAGGTTTTGTTGCTCCTAAATTTGATGGTAGAGTAGAAACCACAGAAGATCCAGAAAAATTTCCTAGCATAAATTGTACACCTTTCCAGAAATACCTTTTGATCCTTTTGCACATCTAACGTCGGTGAGTTTCTTAGATTTTGTTCTTGCTCATCAACATAAAAATCAATCTTCTCACCAAGGAACATTAGGCATGCCTAACTTTTCGAGTTTGTCATTGCCTATGAAATCTGCGTCTCCCATTGTTACTAATCCTAGTTTAGGCACATATTTCAGTTTTCCTTTAAATAAAACACCACTTCCCCAATTATAACCACTCTTGAACCCTCATGTTCAAGTTCATTCTGGTAGGGAATCAATCCCACCGGTACCTAATTCAACTACTTTGGAACCGTCTCTAGTGGTTTAGTTGTTCTAAATCCTACTCTGATGAGTGAAGTGAACATGTCAAATACTTCTCTACCCTTTACTATAGGACAAATAGGGACTAGGAGACAACCCTCGATTACTATAAAAATACATAATTGGACGGTTTATCTGGCTTGGGGTCAGTCTGGCTATATACCCATCCCTTCCACAACTAGTACTACACCTCTACATCCTGGATTGCCTAATGTTTTTGGGACTGCAAATGTTTTTGGGACTCAACTTAATGTGATGGGTCCATTCCATCCACAAATCAATCCCTTAACTTGTCAGTCCTCTCAATTCCAGTATGTAGGTGGGGCCCCACAATCTTCTCCACCCCAGTATACAGGTATGTTTTCACAACAACATGTTGATCCTATACAGTCCCAACCTCAATATATGGGCATAAATCAACAACCTCCATATATGGGAGGACCTACTTATGGTTATTCTAGTAACTCGATGCATCATAATCCTTACTAGTATCCTCAACCTAACCGACAGTTACCATTTCTGGATACTCTAGATCTACTAGATCTTTTGTGTTTGATCAATAATCCCATTCAACATTCACCATCTTGGCTCTGTATTCCATCAAAACTCCCATCTAACATTTCAAATTCTAATGGGAAACTAGGTGAGGAACCTAACAATCATGTTATGTCCTTTCATTTATGGTGCTCCTCGAACTCATTAATGGATGGCTCTATTCGTTTGAGGTTATTCCAAAGGACTCTCACCAGTACTAATCCTAAGTGGTGTATTGAATTACCATCAAACTTTTATGTTGATTTTGGATCTCTAGATATGGAATTTTTAACGCATTTCCAGTTACCAATTCATTATGAAATTGGTATTGAATTGTTAACTGCGCTCTAGAAATCCACCTCTACCCACATTTTTTATCATATTCATGAGCAGAGGAGGTGGTGCAAGTTAATTAAGGCACTAATCCCATACCAGTTGTTAACTTATTGGCTTACCAAGTTCTTACTTCCACCCATTGACAGATATGTTTCTATGGGAGGCGTTGTTACTAGGGAGAAAGCTATCAATCATGCTCAATATTTGGATCTAGTGTATTCTCAATCCAAAACGTTATATGATTTGATTCTTATTGCTCCTTGACCTTCAAATGATCGTTCTCGGCCTGTTATGGAATCCTCAGTCACTGGTTTAGTAGGTTCTGTCTAGCCCTAGTCTATTTTGAATCAAACTGGAAAGAATGCTAGATCAACTTCTTCTCCTACCCACACGTCTAAAGTGAACCAAGTCCAATCCTATTCATCTTTAGTGGTAAGAAGAAAAATACAGAATCTACCAATAAGCAAGAGAAATCTCAAGACCAAACTAGTGAAACCAAATCATCCTGGAAGGCCAAGTATCCTTAATTGATTTGGTGTTGCATCATCAGTATTTTGATTAGTACAATTTCCTCGTTAAGGAAAGATTGTTACTATCGACCAAATCGACTTTTTCATCCCCAATGTCCTTTCAAGTACATTGAATAGTATTCTTCTTTTGGGATAGTCTACCCTTCAGTATGCGAACATAGGAGAAGGTTTCATTAAGGACTCTTCCCTCATGTGAGTATTTCATTTACCTTCCTCAGATCCTTCATGTTCCATTGCTTCGGTAAATATAGTTTTGTCTACGGTATCCAAGTCTCCTTGGATCATACCTAGCCTTGTGCAATTTGAGTCCAATCGATTTCCACCAAATGCATCACCTTCTTTTCATCCGTATGTGATATTCTTCTTCTTTCGCTTATGGAAAACATATTTCCATTAGTAGTCGGAAGGTTAATAGTGTGACGAAAAGGAAGAGGTGAAAGAAACCCTTGGAGGACATGTCATTTTCCTTTAACCCTTATGTTCGGGGCAAGATCCAAACCTATAGATATCATGTTTGGAAAAAACTATTAATGAGTATCGTCCTAAATACTAACCTCTAGACATCATGTTGGGAAGGGGCCCAGCGATAAGGATCATATGGAGCATAGTTTCTTATGATTTCAAGCTCTTTAAAAAATAAAATCCAGCTTTGAGCATAGTTCATTCTTTGTTGCAAGATATTTAAAAAATGAAGTAGATACCCTGATCATTCTTTCAACTAATCTTCAAGCTCGTTAAAAATAGTAAGACGGCATTGTGCTTACTTTTTACATTTTTTCGTGCTCTGGTTAAAACATGAAAAGTAGTTTGAGTTTATTTTATTTCTTTTTCGTGCTCTAGATTCAAACATGGAAAAAGTTTTGAGTGCCTTTATACCATAGTCATGCTCATTAAAAACTAAGCAAAAACGTGTTGATTTTACTTTTATCATTTTTTCGAACTCGTAAAACTTATACGAAAAAGGAACCTCGTGGAGTCGTCTTTAAACTATTTTTAAGACACTCTAAATAGGAAAAGTTTTCCAAGAAAACTTGATTCTTTCACGTTTGTAAAATTATTTGAAATTTCATCTATCCGGTGACAGTTTATCCCTTTTTCAGACCATTTATACTACTTACAAAAAAGGAATACTCTAGTCAATTATTGACTAGAAGAATTCTCGTGGGTATTATTTTACTCTTTTTTTGGAACTCGGGGACTAGATTTATGAAAAAATCCATTATGGATTCTTATTTAGTCTTTTGAGACTCCCTAAAAATGAAAATCCACCGAGTTTAATTTCTTTGGACTCGTAAAATTACACATTGAAAGTCCCTTTCAGGACTGGACCCTTCATTCCTTAGGTTCGTAAAACATGTGAGATTGGACTCATCTACGATGAGCTACATTGAGCGTTTGTTACCCTCTTCTAGCTTATTAAAAAGAAAAGAGGCACTCATCCATCATGATGGAGAAATTAAGGGAATGAAAACATATTTAATCTGTATTAATGACAGCTTAAAGTCACCTTTGAACATGTAACTTGTATGTATTTCATTCAAACAATTGGGTAATCATCTTGTCCTTGAGTCATACCAATTATATGAGTCATCATACCCCTTTGGGTTATCCGAAGAATGCCTCAGTCAATTTTTTCATTACATCTTGGTCTCTGCCTCATTGAGTCAATGATTCTAGGTCACTTGTCATGTCGTTATATGTTCAAATGAAGTTTTCTGTTGGAACCAACCTTTGTTGATCTGGATTTATGTAGGAACGCAACAGAATACACAAAAAACCATAGAAACAAATATGCAGCAGAAATAACACTTCATTTGATTAATCAATAACTGAAACTTGATTACATACATAATGGAAATAAACTAGCTAGAGTGCTGGTAGCTTATCTTTGAGAAGAGATGTGGCGGATACATGCCTCTGAACTCTGTGTTACAATGAGGCTCGAAGGCCTATATATTATTGAGAAACAATGAAAACCCTACACATCCAAAAACCTAACCCTAGGAGGTGAAAGGCCAAAATGTGGGCCCCGTTGGGTAACTTGGTACATCAATTTCACGGGGTCGTAACTTTAGCATACTACCTCCGTTTGACGCGCATGATACATCGTTAGAAAGATTTGTTTAAGGACTACACCCATAAATGAAAAATATGAAATCCAAAACGGTCTCATATTTTCTCGACCATTCGATGCTGAAAAAACGTCATTTAGGGCCTCAAAACAGCTCCAGAAGTTTAGGACCCGAAAACTACCAAAAATAGTAAATTGTGCTATAATTAAGGAAACTGAAAAACTGAAAGAAACAATGGTGGGAGTCCAAGTGGAATAGGTGGGTGGCCACCAATATCCTCCTGGATCATTTGTAATCATTACGCCTTCCATTGTGTCGATCGTCCATGTAAAAGTCTCTTGTTTTTACCTTTACACCTTTGTGTTAGTTTACACTCATTTGATATACCAACTTACATCAATTTCCTGTGTCGGTTTCGTGTCAATGATGTGGGATACATCATGGCCCTCCTTCGATGAGTCTGTTCATATCGACATCATCACATCATTTGATAATTAGACTTAGAAACTAATCAGTACCTTGGAAATTGCATGCCTCAATGGCAGGTTTCCTCACTATCTACAAAAGGCTTACATCATTGACCTATGATCAAATGATTCCTTGGATGTTCAACTCCATCTCATCTATTCGCATTCATCGAAATGTAATAGGATACCTTGGGGATCATTATCATCATTAGTGATTTCTCTTGCACTTGTTAACCGCTCACATCATTGACCGATAATAAAATGATTTCTACCATGTTCGATTTCAATTCCTTTATTCACATGGATATAATCGTATCGTTATGGGTTCGGGTTGAATACCTGTTGGCCGTATTTTTTATCCAGGCCAACTCAGAGAGATAACCCACTCAGATTGCTTAAAGCAGCTCCTTGAATGTTTGCATTAGCTACCTCTCACAGGAACAAAGGCCCTATTTCCTTATGAGTTTGCTCTCAACAAGAGAGTCCCTCAATTGTGTGATCTAAATTTCTAAAAATGCAATTAAAATTTTTATATGCAATCTAACCTAATCTATGATGCAATTAAAAAAATCGTTGAATCTACTAAATTTTCTGTAAACGAAAATTTAGTAGCTCCTAAAAAATCCTGTAGGTTTTAACTACGAAATAAAATCAAAACTTCTAATTAATCTATTTCTAAAACAAAGTCGAGATTGATATAAGTCTGATATATAAAGGAAACATTATATTATCGTTTACTTCATGAAAATTAAACAAACAACATGTTGAAAACTACTAAATAAAATCAAAACTTCTAATTAATCTATTTCTAAAACGAAGTCGAGATTGATATAAGTCTGATATATAAAGGAAACATTATATTATAGTTTACTTAATGAAAATTAAACAAACAACAACATGTTGAAGCACATCAATATAACAGAGTCTAATGAACATCTTCTATTCTGCATATATGGTTTATATATCAGATCTGCAATCATTCCAGACAATTAAATACAACAAATCTATCGTGCAAAAGAAATAAACAAATAGATCGTATCTAATTAATATACAAATGGATCAACAGAATACATTACTGTAACAATCCAACAAATCTGAAACAAAAGAAAGAAGGATCTCCAGTTACAAAAAATTCTAGATAAGAAAAATTTACAGAATCATCTTGCATATCCAGAAACCATTTCTGGCAACATCTCCCTTTCCCCACCTTCCCGTACAAGAGAAACTAAGAAAAATTTACAGTACTCTTGGGTAAAGAAATCCATCAAGTTCCATAGAGACCCCCCTAGCAGATAAGCACAACAGAGTCTTCAGAAAACAAAGTTCTTCAACTCTATCGATCTCTCCTCTCTGGCAGTAGCGTTTACAGAACAGAAAAGAAAAATTCATAGCTCTGTCTAGCGGCGCAACCCCCCCCTCCCTCTCTAAGGAATTGACAACCTTCTTATATAGGAAATGGAGACATTAACAACCTCCTCAACAATATATGTGCCAATCAATTCCTCGGTGAGGTGTCTTCCAAGAATAACTTCAACGTTTTTTTATCTAAAGAACATAAAAGAAAATGTTAATCAGTCTGTCAATAGCTGGAAGGATCTCCAATAAAAATTGTCGAGAAGCCCTGGTATGATCAACTCCTCCTGAACATATCTGATGATATCGTTATTCGTAATCGATGAAGGTGATCTCTCATTTTACTGAGGTTACTTCCTTTAACCTGCATCATTAAGAAATCAAACGTCATTCAATAAAATTGTGAGCGGAAAGTATTCTTAATTTGGCGATTGAATCGTCGATATTTTGCATTTTCTTTCTCCTATGAATTCTAGTAGAATATATTTATGCATAAATGATAACATAAAAGATTAACCGTATTATTTTCCATGCTTATTATGCACAATAGAATAACATAAGTATCGTGAAAAAAACAATAGACTTCCCTTTCACCCTGATGAATCTTGGAGCGTTAACTTTCACGAGGGATATTTTGATGCGAACTGATAGTTCCTTAAACCCTGTATTCCATGGCTCATGTTCAGTGATTATTGCAATGAATCGCTTCTTTCTATTATTGTTGATCTAATGCATGTAATTGCTCTTCAAGCCGAAGATTAACTTCCTCGTTTTCTCCTTTTGCGGATTGGTGAACAGCTACTGACCTCTAATATTGAAATCATTTAACTACTTTCATATCCTCTGAAACGTGCTAAGCAGATAGATAATGTAGCTTGCATGAGTTGATGATCAAATTTCAGTACCCATTTTGGCAGTTTTCTTATTGAATTTCAGTAACACGCCACTTTCTCAAACTCGAACAAGAAATTATGATACAATGATAACGTGGCTTGCTCAATTGATAATAAATTGTCGGTGAATTTATATAGTAGATTCTGCTTTATTTGATAGAATTGGTGGATCTGATCTCTTTAGCATGATTCTTGGCTAAATTGTAGGCATATGACTTTTACGTTGAATGAAACCTGACCATTTACTTTTGCAATCTTTATGATAGAAACTATGTTAATTGATAGACTACAAGCTCATGAAATTCTTTGTCAGTGGGTGAAATGCTTTCAACAATTCTAAAATCATCATATCATGGCAGCGATTTCAGTATGCTAATAACAACAACGTCACCATTGATCTTCCATAATTTGTGTGAGTAGATGGTCTTCTATCTTTGACGTGGCGATTCATTTATGTGAGGACACAATATGAATATGCTTCAATAGTATGTTATCCCTTCTATCACATGTATAATACGCTTGCAATAAATGCATACCAGATTGATAATTTGTTCAAAAATTAGGCTCAAAAGGTTATAAAGGAATATACTTTATGATGTAAAAATCCATTTAACCATCGTTGCATTTTCTCATAATCTTGAATTCATACATTATTGCATTATATCCACACATAATACTTCAATGGTGACTTAAATTGTAGCAATAATTTTAATCATAAAGGTGACATCATAAAGTTAGGAAATAAGAAACTTTAATTTATAAAATTTATAGATGTGTCTACCTTTTATAAAAAATATAATTTTAAATGCAATTCAATTTTTATAGAAATAATGTAATTTTTTTTTAGAACATTTTGAAGAAGTTGATTGAAGTAGAGAAGTAATTTAATAAAGTTTATGAGAGTATAAAATTCATGTTATTTATAAATATATATACAAACAAATTTAAAAATAATAATATTTTTATAAACTTTGTCAAAATCATAATAAAATCAATCTATAAATAAGATTATTTTTATTTTCATTAAAATGTCCAAAATTATTTATGAGTTGCAAATTGAAATTGATAAGAATGTTAAAATGTCTAGAAAATCCAATTCTTTCAAAATGAGGCATATAATAAACCCAGCTAAGGTCAAATGAGAGCATGTAATCATTGATTATCAACAAAGAGATCAAGATATTGAAATGGAAAATTGATAATTTGTCAGTTAAACAATTAGTAAAATGAGGTATTTGAGTGAAATAGTTACAAATTTTCACTAATTGTTTCAACACAATAATCATAAAGTCACAAGGTAAAATAAACTTGAAGTAGTCACACTCAAATACTCGTGAAAACCACCAAATCAACCTTTGATTCAAGAAAGAAAAACTGAAGGGGATAGGCAATCAAAGATCTAAAAAAAATAAGCCATTAAATTATTTAACAAACTCAAGTAAAGGAACCATAAGCTAAGTATTTACAAAATTTACATGGGGACCCTTTTGATTTTACAAAAATCAAGGGGAGTTGTTGGGGTGCCAACAAATGGAGACATACCTGGGAGAACCAGTTATCTTTGTCCATCTTGTTTCAATTTTTTTTGTAAAACATAGTCTAATACTTACTTAGAGAAATCAGAAAATCTCAATCTAATAAAAACCAACATATAATGATATTCATATCTACAAATATTTTAAGAATTATCCTCATTCCTATCAACAAAAGTAAAAGACAAACTAAAAGATTATCTCATTAAATCAAAGTACTCAAATAATGATAATCCAAATCACCAGTTATAAAAATGTAGCCACTTATTTCTCTAAAAAAAATTCAAAATCTATTCCAGCTATTTTTTTTTAACATTTTAAACAAAATCAGATAAAAGAAGGAATCACTGTCCTAGTTTGGTAACCAATAGATAGTGTCACTCACAATCATTACCGGAAAATGAATCAGCTGGCTCATTACTGAGACCCCTTATCTCTTGATCAAATAACCAAGAGCCATTACCATATTTCTTGGTAACGTCACACCGATAATTCTTATGATCCTAATTGGACCGACTCATTAGTGAGACCTTCTGTTGCCTATTTCATCTAATTTATTAATGGAACAGATAGAAAAATCCTTCAGATAGTAAGTAAGTTTTAAAGGATGACTGATAATTTGAACCAATAAAGATTTTCAGAGTACTAAGTTTTTAAAAAGATAGCTAACTAATTGTCTTCATAAAGAATAGATTATAGAGGATTAACCCTAATCATACTTACAAATATTATAATAATATAATATGTCCATTTCATATTTAAGAAGATCTGATTAGTCTAAACAAATTGAAAGACTGGACTTTATCACAACTATTCAAAATAGATGAATCAACTGAAATTCAACTACAAGGATTTATTTATATACAAACGCTTCCTTTCTTAAAAGAAGAAAATCAGAAAGCTCAAAATAGTAAACTTACTATTGAAATCAATCAACGAAACAACCTTATAAACAAAATAAGGCCCGATCAAATTAAAATTCAACCAAAATGTAAAAATCCAAAAGAAAAACTTATTGAAAACAAAAATAAACTAAGTCACTAGTTATCCTACTCCTAAGGTAAACTATATAGAAAAGATTAAGTAAAATGAAACAACCAACGAAGCCATTGAAGAACTTCTAATTTTACAAAATTGAATCCGTCGAACACAAGTATTGGTAATCGAGGTGCTTCATATTGAATGATAGGAAGTATTGGATTAGATTTACTATTTACAAAGAAAGGAAAATGAAAATGGAACCTATTTAAATATGATTCTTTCAACCATGTAAATATTGGATCATGAAAATTAGATTGGAATCTATAAGATTCAATGAATTGATTATACATCTTATCATAGGGATGCAGAAAATTTAATGATTCAGAAAAAATGCTTGATAGAAAACAAAACATTCTTATCAATCATATTTCCTGAAAGTTGTGGTTGTTCATGATCTTTCGTGTTCGTAAAATTGATACATGGTGGATTATTGTCACGTTTTACTTCAATCTTATTGTTTTGTGGATCAACCAAATCAACATCATAGATATGTTATTTTTTGCAAATAGGACTCAACTGATTATCTTTCTCCTTTAAATGGCTTTTCTTAATTTTTAAATTATTTGTTTGTATTAATTTTTTTTTAATTTGATCCTTAATCAGGTTGTAATCAGAACAAATACTTTGAAATTCATTTTTAATCTCAGCCAATTCTTTCTCCAAAGGCCTATCTTCATTATGTTCTTCATGATAATTTAAGCTAGTAGACGAAGAGGAAGTGTTATCTCCCAAAATAAATTTATTTTGATGGTAGGAAGAATATTTTTGTGTAATGAAAGATATGAGTATCACTGACAATTTGAAAGCCTTTGTTTTTTATTTGGATGAAAATTTTACAAGTTATAGCTTTCGTGTCTTAGGCAGGGACTATTATAGCTCATTAGCCACCGAAAAGCTATGTTTCGACGGCTAAACAGTTGAACGCGGGGCAAAGGCGAACCACTGAAAGCGGCTTGAGCAAGCAGAGTCAAAGTAACACTTTCAGTGGATTAGGTGAGACTATAGAAAACTCATTAGCCACCAAAAAGGGGCTCTTTCGGCAGATTAGAGAGAGAAACAAGAAAGGTTTTAACTGCCGAAAGCAAGTGGCGAAAAACATTGGGAAAAGTACATTCGGTGGCTTAAGCGAGGCTCGAAATGTTTCATTAGCCACTGAAAAAGGTCGCTTTCGGCATATTAGAGAAAGGTGCAACACATATGCTAACCACTGAAAGTAGGAAGATAAGCATCGGGTGAAGAACCCTTTTGGCTGTTTAGGCGAAAGCTAGGGCATTTTATTAACCACTGAAAGAACAGGTCTTTGGCAGTTAAAAAAGGTTTTCTGATGAGGTCGTTATCTACCGAAAGTAGAAGTTCACCATGGCGATGGGGTAAAGGTTCAGGCGGCTTAAGCAAGAAAGACAATGTTTAATTAGCTACCCAAAGTCGGATTTTCGGCGGCTAGCTGATAAACACCCGAAGGATCTTAACCACCAAAAGGGAACAATAAGGAAACGGTTAGGGAACTGTCACATGTGACCCCATTAACAAGAAAAATGATCATTTGTGAGCATGAATAACCACCGAAAAGATCTGGGCCTGCGTGGGGAAATGAGTAAAGAAGGTCATTATGCGACTGGAAAAGGACCGATCTGACTACAAATCCTTAGTCTTCCTCCACCTATCCAAAGGATCATCAAATAGCCACCGAATGCTCTGGCTGAAGTAGGTTATGGTTATGTGTGAAAATAGATCTAGAGGATTGAGCTGTTGTCATCATTTTTGTGACATCAGCCCCCATAATGACATAAAACCCTCATAATCAGTACCTAAAGGCTCCATCTGATTTCATTTTCGAAATTATCATTTTATCCACCTGAAAAAACTAGCTCTGAAATAAGCAGCCTGCTAAAGCATACTACATATAGGACTGAAACTGTTTTGCAAGTACCTAGGAGATACACCCTTCAAGATAAAGAAGAGTGGACCAGCTCTCATGCAAGAGCTAGGTGATATCAGTTATTTAGAGGCACATCCATAGGTCTGCATACTTTTCTAGGAGGTGGGCTGCTACAAGTTCTGTGAAAAAATACAAGGCTTCCATCAGCAGGTGGCTGAAGCTTTTGCTCTGTCATTCGATGGTTCAAAAGCAGTCATAGGAAAGGAGGAGTTTCTCATAGATGAAGCACTAATCGCTGAGGTGACAGAACTCCCTTCCACAGGAGAGAAATGGTTCAAGACCACCATACGAAAAGAGGTGGAATTTAGGTCATACCTTAAGCTTGAACATAAAAGAATGATATGGAAGAAGAGTGTGCCATCATCATGGCTGGAAGAGATTTGGAAGCAACTACCGAAGGCCATTGTGGTATATTTAACCTGTGAAGGGAGATATAATAGAGAAATGATCTACCATTTCAAGCTCATGAATCACTTCATAGGTAAAAACCCTCTTAATCTGCCCTTTTATTTACACAGAAGTCTAGGGAAGATGGCACATCAAGTGAAAGCCCAACCATCCAAGATTACTGGTAGGCTATCCCACCATGGTCTTATCCAGCTATTGGTCCAGGAGTTGTTGAAGAAAAGGAATATGGCTTGGCCTTATTTTCTGATTTGGAATGGCTTTGAGACAGGCCTTCAGCCAGAGGAGAAAGGGAAGTCTTCTGCCAAGAAATCCAGCACACCAAGGAGTGGGAGAAGAAGAAGGAGGGCCATTTCCCCAGCTGCAGCAACAGAATAACCTCCCTCCTCTTCCAAGACCAAGAAGGCAGAAAGGAAGTTGGACTTCAGTGAGAAAGGTCAGGAGGCAGAAGCAAACCATGAGAATGTCTTAAACCTACCCTATTCAAATTCTGAGGAAGAATAAGAAAAGGATGTAGCCCTAGCTCTGCAAATTGTACCCGTATCTGAAGCATTGCCATCCCCCACACCATAGGAGCAAGAGGAACCAACAGAAAGGGATTCCTCCAGCAGGCCTAGAAGTTAAAAGATCAATCTGCTACTGAGGCAGGTTTATGAAATGGAGGTCTTGGAAAGAGAACTAAAGAGAAATAATGAGACATTGACGCAGAGAGAAAGATACATTTTCTTGAAAAGGTTGAACACAAGATACTTGAAGGACAATACCAGACTATACAGGATGGTTAGGCTCCAAAGGTTGCAGCTGAAGGAAGCCAAAGCAAACCCTAGCAGCCACTTCGCCTTATCAACCCTAGTTGAAGTAGTAGTTAGTCTCCAGCCTCCTGAAGCTAGCTAAGGTGCTGTTAACACCCCTAGCACGAAGCCTGTAGAAGAGGAAATTTGAGCCAACCAGCCTGAAAAGACATTTTTTTATGAAAACCTAATAATTTTTGTAAAACAGGGCTTTCGGTGGCTTAGGAGGACAATGGGGCAGTTCATTAGCCACTGAAAGTGCCACTTTCAGCAGCTAATGGTTCCGATAGACTAGGCCCTTAACCACTGAAAGCAGACAGAGGCTTAAAGGCAAGTTTTGGCGTACAATACTGGTTTTGGGCAACTATAGATGGTTCATGGACGTAGTCTAAAGATAAAAGGCGCCGAGGGAAGCATCAAAAAGGGTCTGTGTGAGATCCACTATGACACAACAGCGCCAAAAGACACCAACCCTAGCTGTAAAAAGGAAACCAGTGGTTTAACTGGCAGAGAACCAGCAGCAGTGATCACCAGCAATTGCTTCAATTATTTAATATTCATTCAGTAAACTAAAACTTCATTATAGTTAGACAAGTAGTTAGGTAGGGTCTCAAACCCTAATTTGCAAAAAACAGTTACTTTGTTTATTTTTGTAAAAACAGATCCAGGGTTTTAGGATCTGTATATTTTGTAAAAGGCTATAAAGCCTAAGTCTGTTTTTATAAAAAAGGGTCGACTTCGGGGATTTATAAACCTATACCATTGTCAGCTTCTCATTTTGCTCATTCTTGAATATAAGATCTTTTGTTATGATTTGTTTAGCCGTCATCTCTATCTTTACTGTACTTATGCTTGAATGTGTATTTAGGTTACTTTCAAGTTGATTAATAACTAATAGCTGTCATCCTATTGGTGTGTTCATGTGATTTGATTTATAAGTACCATCCTTATCATGTTTTAGCCATTTATATGCATCTGTTTTGTATGTAAATCTGTCAGCCTGATGAGTTCTTCATCCCTGCACCTTATTGTCAACTTCTGAATAGTTGTAACTAAAAGCCTTGTAATTGAGTGAGTTTCATGCATGTCTTGAGAGTGGAAGGTTATATAGGTCACCTGAATTGATCCATATCAGAAAACCCTAAATTTTTTTTAAGTTACCAGGAATCCTCGAGCTACAACCTAGAGGAGTTTCCTAGAGTGATAACAAATTGGCGTCATTGCCGAGGAGAGGAGACTGATGCTTAGCTTCCTTGGGAGACGACATAGATCCTTGCTTTAATGATAGACAAAGCTTGGATGCTATTCTGGTTGTAATCATCTATCTGGCGACTCCATTGAAATAAGGTGGCTTCAAGAAGAACAAGTACCAGAGAAAACCCTAAGGGGCCACCAGCAACACCTGTTTCAGATCCAAAAGAAATTTTGAGAAGAGCTAAGGATTTTCTAAGATAGACCAGTAGTGCTGCATAAGAAGCCACATCAGGTATTTCAAGAAATTTTTCTGCTATTATTTCTTCTGTTGAAACACTTAATTCTCAGGAATTCATAAATACATCAAAAAATCCTAGGGTTTGGGCATCTTCAAGCATTGCTGCTTGTGAAGATCCAATCCCTGGTGACTTCACTGGGATAAGTATACCACCACCACCTTCTCAATAAGTACCTTCATCAGTGTTGCCTTCCTCAACCTTGTCCATACCCATTTTCAAAATGGCTTCCCCTCAATTGACCAAAATGGAAAGGATCCTGGTAGCTAGGTATGCCCACCTAAATTTGCCAAATCCCCTCTTTTCCATGCCTACTGGAGATTACCTCAAGTATATGCCTATGTTCACAGGAGAAGGGGATTTCACAGCTGAAGAACATCTAGAGGCATTTTACAGCTATGCTGAGAATATTAACATAGAGCAAGAAGATGTATGGACTAGGGTTTTTGTGCAAAGCCTAGATGGTCAGGCTAGGAAATGGTTTAAGGAGCTGCTTGCTGGATCAATGGTAGGGATTGAGGCCCTAGATGACATCTTCCTAAAGCATTGGGGAGAGAGAAGAGACCACCTCTACTATATTATAGAGTTCAACAACCTGAAAAGAGAAAATGGGGAGTCTATCTCCAACTTTACCAAGAGATTCAACAATATGTATAGCAAGATCCCCACTGAAATCAAGCCCACTGATACCTCATCCATGATAACTTATGGAAATGCCTTTGACTCTAATTTCTGCCTACTTCTCAGAGAAAGGAGGTATGCCTCCTTATCACTCATGCAAGATGCTTCCCTAGAGGTAGAATCAAACATTTTGGCATCTCAGAAGGTTAAGGGAAAGATAGACAGGAAGAAGCAGCCATCAAACCCGATTGGGTCTTCTTCATCAGAGAACAAGATTGAAAAAATGACAAAATTATTAGATAACCTTACTGCAAAAATGTCTAAATTGAAGGACCAAGGACAGATTCCTGTGAGGGGTAAAGGGCCAAGTGACTTTGCTCCTCGAAACCCTAATTTTGTACCTTATAGAAGAGGAAACCCCCCAGTTCAGATTCTCAGAAGGGAGAGGAATCAAGGGGAAGATCAGAGAATAAGAGCTCCATTTCAAAATGTTGTACTAGAAGAAGAGCCAGAATTCATTGAAGAAGAAGGAGAGGCCGAAGACAACATCCACTGCATGGAGGATGAGGTGGACTACTCTTTTCTGACACATGCAGAATAAGAGGAAGCCCTAATTGATGAGTAGATCACTGAAGAGGTTGTATATCAGGCTGATGTTTAGGTAGGGTACAATCTGAGGTTTAGGCTAGTTGCCCCTGTCAAGAAGAATGCTGGGCCTGTCAGGAAGCCTGCTACACCATCCAAAAAGGTCACTGTTTCACCAAAGAAAGGGGCTGTTATATCCAAAACATTGTAGAAACCAACACCTTCAGCCATTCTTGATCAGGTCCAAATCAAATTTCCAGGGCATGAGGTAAGGTTTCCAAATAGGCTACATTATTCTTTCAACCTTGAGTTAGAAATTCAAAAATTGAAGATCCCTTTCCCATTAATTGAACTAATGAAAAATGATCCATTCAAGTCTTCCATTTTGAATTCCCTTCAACCGAAGATGCATATTGACACTGACTTTGTTAACCTGCAAGGTGACAAGCCTATTGTAACCCTGGGACCCATGATTGAAGACCTAAAGGACTCATGCCCTCCTTTCTACATATCCCTGAATATCCATGATAAAATCCTCCATAACTGTCTGTTGGATTTAGGAGCCTCTCATAACCTAATGCCAAAGGCTATGATGGATGAGCTTGGTCTCAGCATTACAAAGCCCTACCATGATTTATTCTCCTTTGACTCTAGAAAATTCAAGTGCTTGGGCCTCATCAAAGACCTCGTTGTGAACCTAACTCAGCTACCTTCGAAAAGCATCATGGTGGACATTGTAGTGGCTAATATTCCTCCAAAATTTGGCCTCTTGCTGTTCCGATCATGGAGCAAAAGGCTAGGTGGCACCCTTCAGATGGATCTTACATATTCCACTATCCCCATGTTTGGAGGAGAGACTAAGAGGATGTACTGGGAAAATCAGTTGGTCTACATCATAAGCAAGGAGAGTAATTCAGTGAATCACCCCATCTATGCAGTGGACACCGATTTTGGGTCATGCATTCTGTAAATAGATGATTCTTAGAAAACACCAGTCCAGCTCACTAAGCCCACCTGTTAGCAGCCTGAAGAAGTGACCATAGCAATCTGGAACATGTATTTTGATGGGGCTAGCACTCAAAGCTCAGCAGGTGCAGGTGTAGTATTGATCTCCCCATCCAAGGAATACATTCATTTATTTTACAAGCTTGATTTTAAAACCACTAACAATATAGCAGAATATGAAGCCTTGCTACTAGGAGTTAAAGCCACCAAGGAGGTGGGGATCATGTGCATGAGGATTTTTGGAGATGTAGACCTCATTATACAATAGGTCAACAACACTTTTCAGACAAAAAACATCGGACTAAAGGCCTATAGGGATGAGGTATGGAAACTAAGAGACCCCTTTATGCTTTTTGAACTATCATATATACCTAGGGCTTTGAATTATTTGGTTGATTCCCTGGCTATCTCTACAAGTCTGTTCATTCCTCCTTTACCTCCCAAGCTCAGCTATGATGTTCAAGTTAAATACAGACCTTCCCTGCCAGACAATGTCAAATTCTGGAAGGTGTTTGAAAATGATGACGAGCTTGGTAAGTTCGTTCAACTAGTAGATGAATTCTCTGATATGCACATAGACTAGGAAAACCTAAACATGGAGGAAGCGAAGAAGCTCAAGTTGAAAGATAAAGTGGCTGATTAGAACATTGTCCAATTACCCAGCAAATACATACCTCAAGGCCTAGTACCACTGGAAGAGTTGTTTGACCACAAAGACATCCCTTTTAAGCTTGCCAAAAAGAAGCTAGATCCTGCTATCCAAGAGCAAAACATAGGTAGCCAAAGCCATCCAAAACTGATAAATCTGTCTACTAAATTGACTGCTGATTAGAGGTCAAAGTTTTGCAGCCCGATGAAGGAGTTTGTTGATGTCTTTTCCTGGGAGTAGAGTGACCTGAAAACCTATGACACCAATATCATCCAGCACATGATCCCTTTGGAGAAGGACACCATCCCTTTCAAGCAGACGCTGAGATCCATCAGTCCTCTCCTATTACCAGTGTTGGTAATAACTCCCGATTCAATATTCTATTCACGACTAAAACATTAATTTATAGATTACAATGAGGCGGTTGAGAACCAGCCTTTTCACCTTCCCG
>LPNX010273802.1:38109-76046 GCA_001517045.1 Pseudotsuga menziesii
TAGTCCCATGAAGCCCAACACAGATCTGATGTGTGCCCAGCCTTTCCGCAACGCTTGCACTGCAAGTCTGATCTTTTGCTTCTGCCCCCTTTGCCTCTGAAATTTCTTCTTCTTCTGCCTCTCTCTTTGCCACAATCTCCCTTGGAAGGGTCTTTGGATTGGTCTTTGCCGGCAAGGGCAGC
The DNA here is from genome assembly GCA_001517045.1 of Pseudotsuga menziesii. Taxonomy (NCBI): domain Eukaryota; kingdom Viridiplantae; phylum Streptophyta; class Pinopsida; order Pinales; family Pinaceae; genus Pseudotsuga; species Pseudotsuga menziesii. Next base: position 38,292 of record LPNX010273802.1, read on the forward strand.
ACCAATACTAGATGCCAAAGAGTGCATCTTTACAACTGTTAGTGTAATTTACAATAATAAACTTGATATGACAAAGAGAAAAACAATAACCTTGCAGGTCTACAGTCTCTGCCAAGGTGTACAATGCAACTTCAGGTTTTAAAGAGATACAATAATAGTATCGCTGCTTCAAGTCGCAGCAATTTCAGGGAGAAGAAATTCAATACAGGGTCTTCCAAAAGGCAGCAATGCAAATGGTGAAACCGGCAAACAGGATAACAACTTTCAATATATACTCAGCTCCAAAACTCAGTGATACCAATCACCAGAGGAATTAGGGCACAACTTAGGGTTTTTGTGCACTTCCAAAAGTCACAGTCAATACATAAAAATATTATGCAGCTCTTCAATGCAGTATACAACTCGGCCTTCAATAGGTTTTCAGCAGTCTAGGTTTACAAAGCTCAAAACACCAGCAACATGTAAAATTTTCCAAGCAGTATCATATATCAGTCAGCATATATCAGTCTGTCTTCAATTTTTATATCAATAAATAGAATAAAACCAGAAGATTTAATTGTTCTTCCAAGGCAGCCTTTAAGTAGAATGCAGCCTTCAAAATAGTAGCCAGACTCTCTTCAACGCAGCCACCAGTAAACAGTCTCCACGCTCAACGCAGTCACACCAATCCTACCTCATTTATCAATAGGCAATCTCCAATATAATAGTGAGCAGTCTTCATAAAAAAAATCAGTCTTAGGGTTTGTGCATTCCCCAAAGAAAACATCATCTCCAATACAAGATGCAGTCCATGCTCAACATATATTAGTGAAAGCAAATCAGTCACGTAGATATAAACTCAACACAGTAAAAATATATGAGTCACAATATAGTGTAACAGGTCGCATTCTTCAGGTTTGGTATCATTCTTCAGGTCGCATTCTACAGGTTCTCCACGTAGCATGCAAAACGCAGTATATTATCTCCACGCTCAGCCTCTGGCAGGGTATACAGGCTCATCAATGCAGTATATTATTCTACAGGCAGAAAAATATAGTATATCTTCTCCACGCAGCCTCTGGTAGGGTATACAGGCTCACGCAGGCAGTCTCCCACTGCACAATCTCTCCACGCAGCGTACAGCCTTCACATCTTCAATAATGATGGCACGGTGGCAAGAGAATTATTTCTCCAACGCAGTGAGACTCCAACAATCAGTATTCTTCAGCAGTATTGTTTCTCCAACGCAGTGGTAACATGGAGGTCTGGCAATGTTACACGCAGATATACTCAACGCATATCATCTCTCCAGAATGCATATATATATATGAATGGGTCACAGTTCACAACGTCTCGCGGGGAACTGAACTAGCTGATCGGATATCCTCCACGCAAACGGTAACCGAGAACTAATCATGGCCGGCGCACCAGGGAGGATAGAGGATAGAGCTCAGAATGACACGAGAATTGAGATTTGAGTGTATACAGAACTTTAAACCAGCTCAAAACGTAGCTCCAGATTTCAATTGAAAAGGGTCTCCATGATACGCAGTACCATAATTTTAGAAAATTGGGATTCAGGTACCATTTATCCCCTAGTCTACAATCTTCAACACTACAGCAAGCAACCGACGACTCCACAAGACTCAAACCATGTACGAGGAGGAGATAGGGTTCAACGGCAAGCTCAGGCCACTGGGCATAGGAAGGAATTCACAGCAATTCCAAAAACGCATCAGTCAACAGAAAATTAGGGTTCACATTTGTGAGACAGCGCAGTCACACAAGAGTGCCATCACGCAGCATTAACACAGATATAAACTCACAGATCTCCACGGTTCTCACCACATAGCAAGCAGCACCCACAATAGAATGATGAATGGAACGGCAAGACGAGAGAGCGTGGTTAAAAATTAGGGTTGGGCTCTTCAAAAATTTTGGCAGAGAATAAACGCAGGCTGGAGGAGTAACGCATACAGTGCATGCGAATCGACTGGCAGACTGATGGAGCAGTCTGGCAATGGACTGGCAAGCAGAATGACAATGGACAGAAATGCAGCAGGAGTTATGGCAGACAGCCCTGCTCTGATACCACTTGTTGGTAATAACTCCCGATTCAATATTCTATTCACAACTAAAACATTAATTTATAGATTACAATGAGGCGGTTGAGAACCAGCCTTTTCACCTTCCCGGGCAACTATTCAAATTCCTATTTAATTATTTATTTACAATAATCCTGACGGATTATATTCTAACAACCAGTAATTGAAAAATAAATCCATAAGCTCCTCAAAGCCAATATCATAATCCCCCTCAGGTACTCCAAGTGGATTGCAAAGCTAGTGGTGGTAAGCAAGAAAAATGGAGAAATCAAGTTGTGTGTGGATTTTAGAAACCTGAACAAGTGATCCAAGAAAGATAACTATCCACTGCCCAAGATGGAACACCTGCTGCAAAAATTCTTAGGGGCTAGGGTTATGTCCTTCCTAGATGGCTTCTCTGGATACAACCAAGTTGTTGTGCACCCTGATGACCAAGATAATACTGCCTTTACCACCCCTTGGGGCACCTTCAAGTATGCTAAAATTCCATTTGGGCTAATGAATGCTGGGGCTACTTTTCAGAGAGCCATGGACCTAGCTTTTGTAGGGTTGAAAGATAAATTTGTGTTGATATATTTGGATGACCTAACAGTTTACTCTCACAACCATCATGACCACTTGCATCATTTAAGGAAGGTATTTCTGAAGTGTAGAAGGTATGGAATATCACTGAACCCTAAGAAGTCTCAGTTTGCACTCAGTGAAGGAAAACTCCTAGGCCATATAGTCTCAGCTGAGGGTGTAAAGATCAATCCGGTAAGGGTGGAAGCAATTCAGAAGCTGTCAATACCGAGGTCAAAAAGAGACATTCTGTCCTTTTTAGGCAAGATAAACTTTGTCAGGAGGTTCATCCCTAATTTCTCCGAGCTGGTAAAGCATCTAAAAGTCATGCTGAAAAAAGAGGCAGAAATAAAATGGACTGACCAGGCAAGAAACTCTTTTGAAGACATTAAGAAGGCTATCATGGAGGCCCCAACCCTGATTAGTCCTGATTACACTAAGAGTTTTTTATATTTTCTCTTTTGCACCCTATGACACAGTGGTAGTTGTACTATTACAAAAGAATGATGAGGGTCTTGATCATCCAATTGCATTCTTCAACAAAACCCTGAGAGATGCTGAGCTGAAGTATGACCCAATTGAGAAGTAGGCTTATGCTCTCATAAAATCTTTGAAGAATTTCATAATTTATATTCTCCATGCTAAGGTCCTTACATATGTCCCTTCAGATGCTGTGAAGGATGTTTTGACTCAGCCTGACATTGATGGGAAGAGAGCTAAGTGGATTTCCAAGCTCATTGAGTTTGATATAGAGGTGAAACCCATTAAGCTAGTGAAGGGACTAGGTCTGGCCAAACTCATGGCCAAAGAAAACTGAGAACTGATGGGAATAAATTTTACATGTGTCAAATCAGCAAAGGTGTAGACTGTGGTAGCAACAGAAGTAGATCAAGATCAGAATGGCATTCCATCGGTAGCTGAAAACACATCTTCATGTGAGTGGTACTAAGGTATTATTCAATTTTTACAAAAATTAGAAGTTCCTCTTGATCTCACTCCTAACCAAGCATGAGCTCTTAAGTTAAAATTTGTTAAGTTTTGCATAATTGACAAACTGTTGTACTGGAAAGATCAGTCTAGAATTTTGCTAAGGTGTCTATATAAAGAGGAAGCAGAGTAGGTCATGCATCACTTTCATTCCAGTGCATGTGGAGGCCACCACTATTGGAAAACCACAGCCCACAAGATCTTAAGAGCAGGGTACTATTGGCCAGTCCTCTTTGTTGATGTATACACTTTTGTAAGGGCCTGTGACCAATGCCAAAGATTTATAGGGAAGCAGTAGCTCAAATCCTTACCCCTTAGGCCTATTGTGGTGAATGGGCCTTTCCAGCAATGGGGCCTAGATTTCATAGGTGAAATAAATCCATCTTCCAGTGGACAACATAAATGGATCTTAGTAGCCACTGACTACTTTACCAAATCGATAGAAGCAGTACCCACTAGGAATGCCACTCATCAGGTCATCATGAGATTTTTATATGAGAATATCTTCAGCAGGTTTGGCTGCCCAGTAAGGTTGGTAACTGATAATGCGCCATCTTTCAAAGTTGGGGCATTAGTTAACATGTGTGAGTCAATGGGCATTCAACTGGTGCATTCCACCTCCTATTATCCACAAGGCAATGTCCTAGCTGAGTCATCCAACAAAAGTTTAGTTAGGATCATCAGGAAACTGGTGGAGACAAATCAGAAAAGATGGGATTCAAAGCTTAAGTTTGCTTTATGGGCTGATAGGGTAACAGAAAAAAGATCCATAGGGACTTCTCCATTTAAGCTAGTTTATGGCACTAAGGCCATTTTTCCTATCCAACTCACTCTTCCAGTGGCAAAGTTCTTTCAGGAAGAGGAAGATGAACCAAATGATATGGTGAGAAGGATGATGGACTTTGTGGAGTTAAAGCAAATCAGTGAGCAAGTTATAGGAAAATCAGAAGCCCATCAACAGAGGATAAAGGGCATGTTTGAAAAAAGAGAAAAAGTAGACAACTTCCAGGTTGGAGATTGGGTCATCAAGTGGGATGCTGTCAGATAGGACAAGGGAAAACACAGAAAATTTGACTCTTTATGGATTGGCCCTTTTGTGATAGCCCAGGTACATAAGAATAACACCTTCAAATTGCAGAATCTAGAAGGGGCAAAGGTATTTGATGGCCTAGCGAATGGGAGGTTTTTGAAACTCTACTTTATTTGAGGCTCTGAGGCCTTATTATTGTAAATTAGTAGATAGTAGGTTTTTTTTGCTTACAGAATAAACTCCATGCCCAATGGAATAGTAAATGATAGTGTTAAGTTATTTAGTTACTTGCAAGGAAAGGCATTTTGGTCTGGGATTCTTGGGACCTCACTGGGAGGTTCCCATCCCTAAGTAGGAGCCAGATGTTATCTCCCAAAATAAATTTATTTTGATGGTAGGAAGAATATTTTTGTGTAATGAAAGATATGAGTATCACTGATAATTTGAAAGCCTCTATTTTTTATTTGGATGAAAATTTTACAAGTTATAGCTTTTGGTGGCTTAGGCGAGGACTATTATAGCTCATTAGCCACAAAAAAGCTATGTTTCAGCGGTTAAACAGTTGAACACGGGGCAAAGATGAACCACCGAAAGCGGTATGAGCAAGTAGAGTCAAAGTAACACTTTCGATGGCTTAGGAAAGACTACAGAAAACTCATTAGCCATTGAAAAGGGGCGCTTTCGGCAGATTAGAGAGAGAAACAAGAAAGGTTTTAATTGCCGAAAGCGAGTGGCAAGCAACATCGAGAAAAGTACATTTAGTGGCTTAGGTGAGGCTCTGAACGTCTCATTAGCCGTCGAAAAAGGTCGCTTTTGGTAGATTAGAGAAAGGTGCAACACATATGCTAACCACCGAAAGCAGGAAGATAAGCATCGGGTGAAAAAACTCTTTTGGCGGTTTAGGCGAAAGCTAGGGCATTTTATTAACCACCGAAAGAACAGGTTTTCAGTAGATAAAAAGGGTTTTCTTATGAGGTCATTATGTGCCGAAAGCAGAAGTTCACCATGGTGATGGGGTAAAGCTTCCGACAGCTTAAGCAAGAAATACAACGTTTAGTTAGCCACCAAAAGCTGGATTTTCGGTGGCTAGCTGACAAACACCTGGACGATCTTAACCACCGAAAGGGAAAAATAAGGAAATGGTTAGGGAACTGTCATATTTGACCCCATCAGCAAGAAAAATGATCATTTGTGAGTGTGACTAACCACCGAAAAGATCTGGGCCTGCGTGACTGCATGGAGAAATGAGTGAAGAAGGTCATTATGCGACTGGAAAAGGACAAATCTTACTACAAATCCTCAGTCTTCCTCCACCTGTCCAAAGGATCATCAAATAGCCACCGAATGTTGTGGCTGAAGTAGGTTATGGTTATGCGTGAAAAGAGATCTAGAGGATTGAGATACTGTCATCATTTTTGTGACCTTAGCCCCCATAATTACATAAGACCCTCATAATCAGTACCTAAAGGCTCCATCGGATTTCATTTTTGAAATTATCATTTTCTCCACCTGAAAAAACTAGCTTTGAAATAAGCATCCTGCTAAAGCATACTACATACATGACTGAAACTATTTTGCAGGTACCCAGGAGATACACCCATCAAGATGAAGAAGAGTGGACCAGCTCTCATGTAGGAGCTAGGTGATATCAGTTATTTAGTGGCACATCTAGAGGTCTGCAGACTTTTCCAGGAGGTGGGCTACTACAAGTTCTATGAAAAATACAACGCTTCCATCAGCAGGTGGATGAAGCTTTTTCCCTGTCATTCGATGGTTCAAAAGCAGTCATAGGAAAGGAGGAGTTTCTCATAAATGAAGCACTAATCGCTGACGTGACAGAACTCCCTTCCATAGGAGAGAAATGGTTCAAGACCACCATAGCAAAAGAGGTGGAATTCAGGTCATACCTTAAGCCTGGTCATAGAGGAATGATATGGAAGAAGAGTGTGCCATCATCATGGCTGGAAGAGAACTGGCAGCAGCTACTGAAGGCCATTATGGTCTATTTAACCTATGAAGAGAGATATAATAGAGCAATGATCTACCATTTCAAGCTCATGAATCACTTCACAGGTAAAAACCCTCTTAATCTGCCCTTTTATTTACACAAAATTCTAGGGAAGATGGCACATCAAGTGAAAGCCCAGCCATCCAAGATTGCTAGTAGACTGTCCCACCATGGTCTTATCTAGCTATTGGTCCAGGAGTTATTGAAGAAAAGGAATATGGCTTGGCCTTATTTTCTGTTCTTGAATGACTTTGAGATAGGCCTTCAGCCAGAGGAGAAGTATCCTGCCAAGAAATCCAGCACAACAAGGAGTGGGAGAAGAAGAAGGAGGGCCATTTCCCCAGCTGCAGCAATAGAACAACCTCAGTCAAAACCCCAAATTTTCCAAAAAATTTAAAATTTTCAAAATACAGGTAAATTTCATAAATGTAGTCAACTAATTGTTTAATTAGTTATATGTTAATGAATTCATTATCTGAATTATCTATTTGATTATGTTTATCTTAAAGAACAATTCTTTTTCAGTTTACTGACTTGTTTTCTCTTTGCGTCCACAAGGTGGAACTGTCATGAAAATTCTAAGCTTACTTAGCTTTCGAGCTAACGCAGAAAGTTTTCCCGCTCTTACAGACTTACAGGTAAGAATTTCGGGTGCTGCTTGTCAAAATTGTAAAGCATTCAATTATAAGTTCATCGCACAATATTTAACTCAGTAAAAGAATATACATGCTAGTCACTTTTCAAAGCTTATCGAGGTAAAATCATTAAACAATTCTTCTTTTTAAGATGTTATGGAAAAGAGATTTAGTTCTGTTAATAATGGTGACAGCTGCTTTCTTTCTAGTAGATGGAATTTATAGTTCTCAAAGCGTACTGAATCCTTCGAAGTCTACACTATCCGTCAAGTGAAAAAATGCCTTAAATATTTCTTTGCAAGCAGATTAAGAATAGCAAGGTTATTAAGTCAATGGTCTAATTTAAAATGTGCGTAATTACTAATTACGTCAAGATTGATTTGGTTACTGCTTGATATGAACGTAGTGTATATTGATAAAGAGTTTATGTACCAAAATCCTACTTCCATTCCTTTGAAGTTTAAAAGGGGTTATAACCTTATTGCATACCATATTCAGTTAAATTATACTAGTGTTGGAGGATTAAATTCTTTTGTACTATAATTGCTTGGAAAGTAACATTCAGTTATGGTTAACATAGATCATTAAAATTTCAAGGTTAAGCCCTTAAGCATTGTGAGACTTATCATGCTCAAAAGAAAAGCTTGCTAGTTCAAAAATAAATCATTCAAAGGTAATGAAACTAACACTAGCAAGAAAGATATTTACCATAGAATGATTACATAAATTTCTTTCATAACATAACAATTAGCCTAACTTTGAATAAAGTTAAAGTTGGTTTAGTGAATAAATGCCATGTTTATATAACAAAGGGGTCATAGGATAGACCTCACTCATGATGAGTCTATTGTTTACCTTTGAATTTAAATTCTATAATCTTTTACTATGATGTCTCCTTTATATCCTTTACATGCATAATATACTAGATTAAGTATTGATTCTACCTTTGCTTAAGTTACAATTACTTGGTTGAATGAGTACTTGTTTGTGAGTAAAGTCCTCACCAAGAGAAATAAACGTTATTAATCTCTTTTTTAACATACTTACAAGACTCTATTACTACCATGGTTATAATTGTTTGATGAAGGAATGTTTGCATAGCATAGAGAAAAGGGTTATGCAAAGGACCACGCCATGATGTATATAAGGCTAAACTCGACTTACGTTTTATGAACACCATACTTTATAAAGTACAAGGGTCGTAAGATCCCCCACGACCTCGATGAATGCAATGGCAAAGTGTTTATAGTAATACGATCTTATGTTTTTCCATGCAGCGTATGTAATAGGCTGATATTGGAACATGGGTTATAGTTAATCCTTCGATTACCAAATGATTGGAAAATGCTCGCAATGGAAAGTTTGCTGGGACTATATAATTTTACCCACATCAAGCAAATTATTTGTTGACTAACGTGGCATCGTCTTGGCCATGTGTTACACAGTTAAAAGCACTGCACTAAACCCTAACTTGTCATTAGCTCCGTCGCCTTCGGGCCTCCTGCCGCTCTGCTACGGCGTTCTCGTCTGCACTGTCTCTTGCAACTGCTATTGGTAGTCTTCCTGTCTGCTTTTTTTCCCTGATGAGCTCGCCCTGAATGATTAATAAAGAGATGCTGTCATGAAACTGTTTGTTGCTTGGATAAGGGTTAGTGATACTTGCTCCAGGGTTTTTTTCGTTGTGGCTAGCTCCATTCCGAAACCTTCGACTGTACAGAGTTTTCTTTTATCCTTGGCCTGGCACTGTGAGTCGTGGTCTTGAAATTTAGAGTGGTTGGGGCAAAGGGTTTCACCGTAGAATCATTTCCTTGGCTGGATAATTAGTGAATACCCAAGCGTGATTGTTTGTTGTGCTTGCGGCTCCTGTTCTCAGTCGTGGTTGGTTGTTTACTGTGTGGTAACCTCCTTCCTTCTTGCAGCAAATGAAGGGTTTCCTTCTTCTCGCGCTGGTGGTTGCTTTACTGCTCGTGGGTGGTCGCGCTTCGGTAAAATTTTAAGTAAGGATTTTTATATCAAAAATTGTTATTGTTGCAGTTTCGTTTACTATACACGGTTATTTAATTTGTATACCAATTTTTTAACACTTTCATTCTTCTTGTTCACAGGTGTTGGCCTGTCTCCCTCTGCGCAGTTGATACGAAGCTGTGGCAATTGCTTGTTGGTTCACGGGTAAGCCCTGGGTTATCCATGGCACTTCCTCCTTGTTTGGTCCCTTATGGTTCGTTTAACAGTTGGCCATCGTGGCCTGCCAAACCTTGGTGGTTTTGGTTTAATCGAGTTGACCTGTTCGCTGTTTACTTGTTGATATTAAACCCCTTTCCTGATGCAGGGTCTCCGACTTAGGCCGTGACTGTAAAATTTAGTTTTGTTTCAATTACTGTGTATATATAAAAGTAAATGATGGAAACGCTGTAAAAGCATTACTCTATGGATTTTGTTTAAGGCCGAGAGGCACTGAAGAGTTAGACTCTTTCCGTTTATTCTTTGATGTATATTTTGATATTCGTAGGGTTTTACCCTAACTCGGCCATATAAGAAGTGTTTACAGTTTCTTTAAAAATTATCTTTATTTATAAATGTGCTTCTGTAAATTATTGGGTTACTACTTATGTTGTATATTGTTTGGTTAAATTGAGCATACTGTTACTCTATTGGTCGTTTCCTGTGCGTTAATGCAATAGAGTTTTACCCTGTAATATTTTTTTAATTTTCAATGCTAGGGTTTCTATACATGGTTTTTATATTAGTTGTTTTATTATAAAATCCGTAATGATGTTATAATTGTACTTATGTATCTGTCAGATACAGCTTTTGAGCACAGAAAATTATATTATATAATGTTTACTATTATGAGATAAGAACATTACTTTAATTACATAATAATACTGTTCCTATAATTTGTATATTACCGGCATACTTAGTCCATATAAAGTATATAATAAGAAAGTATTTTGTAAGAATGTTATCTTACCTGTAAGTTCTATTGCTCCTATTGTTATTTATACTTAGTTGATTTTGTGAGGGTATAAAAGATAGTATTTTGTTCTTTATTTCTTATGCCATATGTGCTAAATACTTTATAAAAGTTCTCTTAGTATTTTATTTTATCTTATTATGTTATGATGTTAGTATATATAAAAGAAAACAATTAATAAACTATCTATGATCTATCTCGTAAATATATTGTAATATTCGTTTAAACTTTAAGAGAGATAGATTAATAACTATAGATATTGTTCGAACTCAGCTAGAATAAAAAAAAAAAAAAAATTAGTTATATTAACAGTCGTAAGTAAATTATGAAACTAACTAGTTTCTCTGTAGAATAAAATCATAGTTTAGCTATTTTATTCACAAATTGGTTGCTGTACATTCAGTAATTAAAATCTGGAAATAATAACTGTAGAAAAGAAAAGCACTTCTATTTATTCTAACACTACTTACTTTAGCTATATTCTTTCCTCGGTTTCAAAATAATGTAGTAAAGTTTTCTGGAATAAAAGCTGTACAGAAAATCTGTTTATCTATCTGAACCTAGCTTTGTTAGTAAAAGATATAGCTTATTTTCCTTTATTAACATCTGACAATCACAGTCTAATTTTAACCCTAAATTTACTCCATATATAGAATGTTAAACCTTCTGATGACAAAATATAAGTAATCTTACTCAAACTAACATTGCATCATACTCCCTTCCTATAATTTCACCACCTGTGCTGGAGTACGATCTGGATCACTCCAGATGAGGAAAAACACAGGTAGGGTTTTTGTTTCTCATTAAACATAATTTCATTACTAAACAAACTGAGTTATCCTATCCTCTAAGCTTTTATATCATAAACTGCAAATGCATCATTCAATCATACACAGATAATAACACAAAAATTTAAATAATAGCAGAACCTGTTCTGAGAGTTTGGATGACAACAGCAATGGGAGGCCATTCCTCCGTACCAACTCTTGGAGAGCGCTCAAACAGTGACTCCTCAGGACCCCCGAGCTTGCTCAGGTCTCCCTGGCTGGAACTAGGTGCAGTAATAATCAAGTACCAGTCTTGAGACTCAATACCAATCCTGAACTTATCAGTGAATTCTCTCAGCTAGCAAGCCGTGTCAGACCAAGTTACTACAGATATCTCTCAAAACACCTTCCTTACAAATTTCCCTTTTTTTTCCAATGAATTCCTTGAAGTGCATTCCACCTGAATGATTCTTCTCCTGGAAAATATCTGAGCAGCCTCAGCTCTCTACATTGGGTACTTTTAAAAGATTGCCTAGGTCTTTTTGGGTTAGTTGTCATTTATTGAGCCACCTGCTCTGATCCCACTTTCTTGGGGATCATGACCCCAAATATAGGGAAGTTGCCACCTGCAACATAGGAAGTGTTTGAGGATGCTGCCACTTGTCTTTTGCTCTCCACCTAGTTCCTTCCACCAATTTGACCAGTAACACTCTTATTAATAGCTCTCCCATGCTGTTGTCTCCACTTTTTATTTATTAAAAATAAAATATTCAGAATTACATTCCACTTCTTTTGACTCTGCTGAGTCATTAGTTTCTACTTAGCATTAAATTTAACATAATGTCTTAGGAAATCAAATTAAAAAAATTAACATTATTTTACAAAATTGGGGTATATAGGTCACCTGACTTGATCCATATTAGAAAACCCTAAAAACATTTTAAGTTACTAGGCATCCTCGAGCTACAACCTAGAGGAGTATCCTGGAGTGATAACAGGAAGGATATTCAATAAATTAATTGTCTAATTCATATTTTTGAAAAGGATTCAATTTATGTATTTCGAAATCTGAACTAATACTAATGCTTTGAAGGCTTTGATAAATAATTCTTAGATCTTCCTTAACATTAGGATACATAGATTGATCAAATGGGACGGAAAAAGTATCTTCATGCTTATCATATATTGAAAGACAATTTTCTAAATCATGTGAAGCAGATGATAAATAATTTCCGTTCCCAATTTTATTCTCATCCATGGTATGATTGAATTCAGAAGAAGACAAATGTTTAGATATGATAGAATCTTCATTTAACACATTAGAAGCATTAGAGGCAATGATTCTCTTCTAAAATTTTGGTTTCAAATTTTAGACAATGAAGGTTAGAAATGAAACATTCAACTTTACTTGGGGAAGAAAAATTATAATGGGAACTTTGGATGCACTTTTTGGTTAATCCACCTTTTGTATTATGTGTAATTATTTTAAAGTTCCTTCCCTTTTGAAAAGAAATTATTTCATTGCATAAAACATTAAATTGTTCATCTAACTCACATAATTATGAAATCGTTGATTCATCTTCAATATATTTTTCATCAAGAATATATTTTGAAATATTTTACAAGTTTTAGAGCGGACTCACATGCTTCATGTAAATCTGTTATGCCCTTTTGTAAAATGAACATAGCCATGTCTTTGGGAAGAGATTGTACGTACCATTCTAACATGATGTATGTTGAAGGTCTATGATTCTCATGTAAGCTAAGAAGTACCTATCGGAAACGAATATTGAAATCGTCGATTGATTCACCATCGTTCACCTACATTTCACAAAGATCTTTATAAGTCTTAATCAGATCATATTTATCAAAAGCATTTTCAAAGAAATTTTTAAATTGCGACCAATTATGAACTGAATGTGTGGGCAAAACATTGAACTAGAAAAAATCATTACCTTCGAATGTGAGTAGAAATAACCTGGAAACAACATCTTCATAAACAACATTAAGCAAACAGATAATTGACTCATATTTTCTGATATGCTCATTAGTTGAAGCATTTCCCTCACCATCGAATTTTGGCAAAAGATCTACTACCTTTCTTGGAAGTTCATGCAAAGGGCCTTGGAGACTCGATGCATTATTGGAATCCCATGCAGGTATATGAGGAGAAGCCATAAATAATAAATATTAAAAATATTAACTCCTAAAGGTTAGTTTTCCATCTAACAAGCTCTATAGTGGATATATAGGACACGTAAAAAAATAAGAAAATAAAACAATGAAAACCAAAGAGCCGGAGGATAAATGTTTTATGATACAAAAAACTATTTTTTTTACCTTGGCCCTCCTTCTATCTCCATTTGTTGGTCGTATTTTTTGTCTAGGCCAACTAGGAGATATAACCCACTCAAATTGCTTAAAGCAGCTCCTTGAATGTTTTCATTAGCTACATCTCACAAGAACAAAGGCCCTGTTGCCTTATGAGTTTTCTCTCAACAAAAGAGTCTCTCAATTGTGTGATCTAAATTTCGAAAAATGAAATTAAAATCCTAAGATGCAATCTAACCTAATCTATGATGCAATTTAAAAAAAAGTTGAAACATAAAGTTTAGTAGCTGCTAAATTTTCTGTGAATGAAAATTTAGTAGCTCCTAAAAAATCATGTAGGTTTTAACGACGAAATAAAATCAAAACTTCTAATTAATATATATCTAAAACTACCTATCCTGATCAGGAGCAGTTTAGATTGATATAAGTCTAATATATAAAGGAAAAATTATATTACTGTTTACTTAATTAAAATTAAACAAACAGCAACATGTTGAAGCACATCAATATAACAGAGTCTAAGATTCTTCATATATGATTTATATATCAGATCTGCAATCATTCCCGGGAAATTAAATACAACAAATCTTTCATACAAAAGAAATAAACAGATAGATTGTATCTAATTAATATTCAAATGGATCAATAGGAAACTTTACTGCAACAATCCAATGAATCTGAAACAAAAGCAAAGAGATCTCTGGTTACAAAAAAAATTCTAGATAATAAAACTTTACAGAATCATCTTGCATATCCAGTAACCATTTCTGGAAACATCTCCCTTTCCTGGGCCTTTCCGTACAAGAGAAACTAAGAAAAATTTACAATACTCTTGGGTAAAGAAATCCCTCAAGTGCCATGGAGACCCCCAGCAGAGAAGCAAAACTGAGTATTCAGAAAAAAATTTTCTTCAGCTCCATCGATCTCCCCTCTCTGGCAGCAGAGTATACAGAACAAAAAAGAAAACTTCATAGATCTGTCTAGCGCCATCCCCCCTCCCTCTCTAAAGAATTAACAACCTTCTTATATAGGAAATGGAGATAATAAAAACCTCCTCAACAATAGATGTTGCCAATAAATTCCTCGGTGAGGTGTCTTCCAAGAATTTACAGTACAATAAATTCAGTGTTTTTTATCTAACGAACATAAAAGAAAATGTTAATCAGTATGTCGATAGCTCGAAGGATATCCAATAAAAATTGTCGAGAAGCCCGGGTATGATCAATTCTTCCTGAACATATCTGATGATATCATTATTCGTAATTGATGAAGGTGATCTCTCCTTTTACTGAGGTTAGTTCCTTTAACCTGCATCATCAAGAAATAAAAAATCATTTAATAAAATTGTGAGGGCAAAGTATTCTTAATCTGGTGATTGAATCATGGATATTTTGCATTTTCTTTCGGGCCTATGAATTCTAGTAGAATATATTTATACATAAATGATAGCATAGAAGATTAACTGTATTATATTCCATGCTTAATCTGCACAATAGAATAACATAAGTATCCTGAAAAAAACAATAGACTTCCCTTTCACCCTGATGAATCTTGGGGCGGTAACTTTCTCGAGGGATCTTTTGATGCGAACTGGTAGTTCCTTAAACCCTGTATTCCATGGCTCATCTTCCGTAATTATTGCTATGAATCACTCCTTTCTATTATTGTTGATATAGTGCATGCAGCTGCTCTTCAACCTGAAGATTAAATTCCTCGTTTTCTCCTTTTGCGGATTGGTGAACAGCTGATGACTTCTAATATTGAAATCATTTAAGTGCTTTCATATCCTCCAAAATGTGGAAAGCAGATAGATAATCTAGCTTGCATGAGCCTATGATCAAATTTCAGTACCCATTTTGGTGGTTTTCTTATTGAATTTCAATAACACATCACTTTCTCAAACTAGAGCTAGAAATTATGATATAATGATAACGTGGCTTGCTCAATTGATGATAACATGGCGGTGAATTTAAATAGTAGAATCTGCTTGATTTGATAGAATTGGTGGATCTGATCTCTTTAGCATGATTCTTGGCTAAACTGTAGGCATATAACTTTTAAGTTGAATGAAACATGACCATTTACTTTTGCGATCTTTATGATAGAAACTACTTTAATTAATAGACTACAAACTCATGAAAATTCTTTGTCAATTGGTGAAATGCTTTCAACAATTCTAAAATCATCATATCTTAGCAGCGATTTCAGTATGCTAATAACATCAACGTCACCATTGAGCAAGTTTTGGTCTATCGGAGGCAAGAGTTCAGTAAGGGTGGCATATGGTATTTGTTGGTATTGGTGTGTTAATAAAATGCCACTAGGGGCTAGAAAAAAAGCTAGTAAGGGCACAATAAGCTGGGGGCTTTTAATAATAACGTAGGGGGATCTTCCATAATTTGTGCGAATAGATGGTATTCTATCTTTGGCATGGCGATTCATTTATGTGAGGACACAATACGAATATGCTTCAATAGTATGTTATCCCTTCTATCACATGCATAATACGCTTACCATAACTGCATACCGGATTGATAATTTGTTCAAAAATTAGGCTCAAAAGGTTATAAAGGAATAAGAATAAACTTTATGATGTAAAAATACATTTAACCATCATTGCATTTTCTCACAATCTGTAATTCATACATTATAGCATTATATCCACATATAATACTTCAATGGTGACTTAAATTGTGGCAATAATTTTAATCATTAAGGTGGCATCATAAATTTAGAAAATAAGAAACTTTAATTTATAAAATTTATAGATGTGTAGATACCTTTTATAAATAATATAATTTCAAATGCAATTCAATTTTTATAGAAACAAGTGAAATAGCAGCAAGGCTGCTTATACCTGCCTCTTAGAAATATTTTATTGTAATATTGTATATAGTTTAAAGCTAAAAGTTGAAGAAATTATGAAACATTCAAACTTGCAAAATGTATTACTTGTTGCCATGGTACTTATATTTCTATGTGAGATTACTTGTTGTTTATAGGTTGTTGCATTACTTGTTACTTCTTGTAACTGTCACTGTTTATATTTCTATGTGTATATCAATTAATTAGTTATTAAGTAAGTCCTTGAAATTAAAGATCCAAAATGAGTTTACTTGTCTTTGTGAATAGGAGAGTTTTTGTCACTACTAATATCTGAGATAAGCAACATAGATGCCTAGTACTTGGCTCTTAAAAATAGTTTAATAAATATTACGTAAGAAATGAATATTGAATAACATTAACAATGTTGAATGCCTAATAAATACTTAACAATATAGATATTAAAAATGTAACAACAATTGAAGATTTTGAAAAATCTGAATTCCAATGTAAGCACCAACTATTACAATGAAACTTTCAAGAAGATATTTTAAAAACATAGAATGTGTGGCATTGTTGTATATAAATATATGCTAATCTAATAAAAAATAATAATAAAAAGAAATATTACAAGCATTTATAAAAATAATGTTATAGATATTGGAAAAGAAAAGATATTTGATTATATAAAATTAAAACAATAATAAGAAAAATATGATTTTTTAGTGAAAATAAAAAATAAACTAGGGAATATTTTTTTTTTTAAATTTTAATATTTTTTGAAATTAACCCTTTAATCACATAAATAAACAACTAATTGAGTATATTAAATTTAATATCAAAAAACTATATAATATATATAAAGAATTAATAAAAAATAAAATACATTTAATTAAAACATAATTAAAACATTTATGCATACAAAATGTATCTTTTACCATATGTAATTAAAAACTTGAATAATTACAATAAAATAGAAATACTTTTATAAACCCGAACTATATATATTTTGATATATATTGGACACTTAAATATGAATAGTTAAGAAAAAATCAACTTTTAAACTTTACTATACTTTACTAAAATTATAAATTATATTATACTAATATACAATTATGGACATTTCCTTACCTCTTTGTATAAATCGCCTTGTATGCACATATTTTAACTATCTTAAATGTGAAGTGACGTATTTTAGTGAAGAAAACCTTATTCGAGTTATGAATAAAAAGAATATTAATTTATTATATGAAAAATGGAAAAATGGAAAAATAAAGAAAATGATATTAAAATTTATAAAGATATAATTTTTTTTTAAAATTTTTCTATGTTGCTTGAGTGGCTTCTAGTGTAAAAAATTGTGATTACACCTGGCTTAGATCACACCCATGAATAAATTTTATTTTATAATAATTTGATATTTTATATCTATATAAAAATCTGCATACATTTCAGAAAATAAAAGAAACTTTTGCTCCATAATTTCAAATTATTTTCATAACTAGTAACAACCAAATTAATAAGATTAAAGGAATCTATTTGACAAATTGATAATGTTTCTCTCTTAAAATATTTTTTACTAATATGTTAATTTGTTGTATATCATTGTTCACTCATTGTTCTCATGTTGCTACTTGCTAAATGGAAAGTTTATTGGGCAATGCAAGTTGGACTTCTCGATGGAGTCTTTGGAATACAACTACACATTCATCTAATAGTTTTTTATTACCAAGTTCATTTAAATTTGATTTAATAGTTGTATCATTATTATAGATAACCAATAACTATGTCATAGTTAATCTAATAGTTATGTAATATATAACTATGATTAGAGTTGAAGTTAAGTTAATAGTTGTAGAATCATTGGAGTTAATTCAAAAGTTAATATATCAACAATTGCACTTCAAGTAAAAGTCGTGATTGGAGTTGAACTTAAGATAATAGTTTTATCATCAATGGAACTATCAAGAAGTAAATTGTTAATTTAGAATTTTGAAAGAATCTCATGATTGAAAGACCCTCATAAAATCAATATAACAGTGCACTTGCAGTACACTTCTCATTCTCGTCCATAGATGAAAAAAACATTGATGGTAGTCCACCCAAAATTCTAAGATATATATTTTTATGTGCGTTAAGATATAAAGTCCTATCCGTGTAATTAGCTAAATGCCCAACTTCTAGATGGAGCAGTTTATTAGGAGTTTGGAGGAGTTTATTAGGAGTTTTAAGAATTTTATTAGGAGTTCGACAATATCTTAGGAGTTCTAACGATTTTATTAGGACTTCAGACTCCTAGATGCCAAATGTACTTCAACTAGAAGCCTTAAGCGATTAGAGTTGAAGTTAAGCTAATAGTTGTAGAATCGTTGGAGTTAAACTAATAGTTGTATCTAATAGTTAAGCTAATAGCTATCTAATATAACCGTGATTAGAGTTGAAGTTAAGCTAATAGTTGTAGAATCATTGGAGCTAAGTTAATAGGTGTATCTAATAGTTAATTTAAAAGTTGATATATCATCAATTGCAATTCAAGTGAAAGTCATGATTTAAGTTGAAGTTAAGCTAATAGTTGTATCATCAATGGAATTAAGCTCATAGTTGTATCTATTAATTGAGTAGTTGTATCCAATAATATTATAGTTAAAGTTGAAGTTTAATTTTTCCAACTATATTTTATGAATTTTGGATTACACCCATAAAATCAATGGACCGTTACACTTATCTCATTATCTTAAGTAAATGAAAAAACATAAATGATAATCCACCTCAAAATTCTAAAATATATATACCTATCCACATAAAACCCATCTTTATGACAAAGCTTCTCTATATAAGAAAAATCGTATCTAATCTAATAAGTTTGATGTAAGGAAAGCCATAGCTATTAATATTATTAATTTATTGACTCGTTAATCACGTAACCTTAGAAAAACCTTCTTCACTAAGTTTTGATGGTGCCTGTTATTAGAGATAAATTAAATAGAGTTTCTTTTGAATGCTGCCGAGCCACCCTTTAAAATAAAACTCTCGATGGTTTTGACAGAAAAGGAATACAGTCAGCAAGACTTAAAGTTGGTTTGATTAACCATATCAAATGATGGAATGAGAGAAAATGTGGCGTATCCACAATTAGCAAGTAAGCTACGTGGATCTCTGCTTATTCCTCCCACAACACGTGTACTGAAGATAACAGAGGCCATGCATGGCGTATCACATCTATAACTTTGTGCAATTTTATATAAAAGCTGAGTTTGTTTTGCAGGATTTTCATTGCGAGAGACAGTCATAGTTCTAGCTTCAATCGATCACTTTTCACACGACAAAAAATAGTTTTTGTTTCAGTCGAGTTTTCACAGGAGAAGATAGCAAGAAAGGATTTGTTGCAGTGCGTGCTTAACTTGGCATTGCCTCCCACAGCAATAGCCTTCTTATTAGTGGTATTGCCCCCTTTGGCACTCATGCGGATGTTATTTTGGTTTTATCACCTCATTTTTTGCGAGAATATGCGAGGGAAAATGGTTCCCATAACTGGTGCAACTTCTGGAATTGGAGAGGTGTATAAATAAAGAATGCATTACTGTATTTATTTTTATGTGTTTTTGTGCGTTTTGTTGTAGTAGTACTAATGGTATTTCGATTGCTTATTGCAGCAAATGGCCTATCTGTATGCCAAGAAAGGAGCGAATCTGATGCTTGTTGCCAGGAGGGAAGAATGTCTGAAAGCTGTTGCTGACAAATCACGGTCTCTGGGTGCTAAAAACGTTCATGTGATTGCTGAAGATGTCACTGCCGAGTATGCCGTGGTCACTGCCTTTACCCATCACTGGTATATCAATCGAGAGGCTTGGTTGCTGAGCTGATATTTTCTTGCATTTTCAGTTGGAGAGAATGCTGAGATTGGTGATCAATTTCCTTACAAGGTTGTAGTGTATTCGGTAAGGTTTCTAACTCCACTATGTCTGTTTTCTTCTTGATGCGTTAAATTCCTGAAATTTGTTCCAACATTATCACCATTTTTGTCCAGGCTATGGAGTGTTTGTTTTTGCTGAATCCTGCATCAATCTCAACTCGTTTTAAAGTGTTCTTGCCTGATTTGGTCGCTTCTTTATAAAGTTTCGATGAAATTCTCGCCATCCTTTCACTCATTCTTGTTTTTGTTGAATCCTGGATCAATCTCATCAGGGTTAAACTTTTAATTAGAGGACGAGGATGATGATTTGGGTGTTGTTGTGATGGGGGTTAATATGCAGGAACCTAAAAGCTCAGATATGGAGAGGATTGGGGTTGAAAGTGAGTCAATTTTTTTAGATAAAAGCGGATTCGGCTCTGAAATGAAGTCCGAAGATGGGGTTAAAGTTAACCTTGATGAAGCGGTCTCGAATTCCTCTAAGGTTGATGTGGCTAAAAAGATTTTGTTGCCACCAACTCCGGTGGTGGGGGATTTCAGGGATAATATTGTTGACGCGGTGGTGGCAAAGGCTCAGGAAAAAAGGATTTACCTCCTTCCCTAGATAAGGAGGCAGCTAGTGTGCATGACAGTGATGACGAGAATGCTCAGTTTGAATTAGAGAGGAAAAAGAGGAGGAGGTTGAATGATGATCTTACTCAAAGAAAAAAGGGTGTTAATGCTGCTTGGATAAAGCGTGCAACTGATAGTAAAATCGATAGGCAATCTACCCTCTTACTGGATAAGAAGTCTGTTCATAAGATGGTGAGAGATACCGCCAGCGAGGATTCAAAGAAGGGCGAGTTTTATAGTCGTAAAACAGCTGGTACGAGGGTACTGAAAATTAATAAATTGTGGAACTGGGTACTTTTTCATGATCTCAGAAGTGCCAAATGTCACTTGAAATCCAGATACCAAATTCCAATATTGTCAGTGCTTTTGATTATCGAATCAACAGCTTACAAAATATTAATAAATATTTTTAAAAAAAAATCTTTTGCAAGTTCTAAAGTTTAACTTTGGAAAATACATGTTTTAATTTTTTTTACCAGCTAACTAATACATAGTCAACTCAGTTTGACTGCTAAGCGATTACAATATACCTGCCTGAGGCAGGTATAATAATGTAATTTCTCATTTTAAGAACATTTTGAAGAAGTTGATTGAAGTAGAGAAGTAATTTGATAAAGTTTATGAGTGTATAAAATTCATGTTATTTATAAATATATACAAACAAATTTAAAAATAATATATTTTCATAAACTTTATCAAAATCATAATAAAATCAACTTATAAATAAGATTATTTTTATTATCATTAAAATGTTCAAAATTATTTATGAGTTGCAAATTCAAATTGACAAGAATGTTGAAAAGTCTAGAAAATCCAATTCTTTCAAAATGAGGCATACAATAAACCCAACTAAGGTCAAATGAGAGCATGTAATCATTGATTATCAACAAAGAGATCAAGATACTGAAATGACAAATTGATAATTTGTCATTGAAACAATGAGTAAAATGAGGTATTTGAGTGAAATAGTTACAAATTTTCACTAATTGTTTCAACACAATAATCATAAAGTCACAAGGTAAAAGAAACTTGAAGCAGTCACACTCAAATACTCGTGAAAACCACCAAATCAACCTTCGATTCAGAATAAATAAATAAAAAATTGAAGGGGTTAGGCGATCAAATATCTAAAAAAAAAGCCATTAAATTATTGAACAAACTCAAGTAAAGGAACCATAAGCTAAGTATTTACAAAATTTACATGAGGAACCTTCTGATTTTACAAAAATCAAGGGGAGTTGTTGGGGTGCCAACAATACCCTAGGGATTATGTACTCTACCAAGGTTGTGATGGATATTGTTAGACATATTGTCACACATATATACTTTGTATTGAGTGTGTTTGTGTTATTATTTGATCATGGATCTACTTTGTATTTATGTAGCCATGATTTATTCACAATTATTATAGGTACAGATCCACATTGTATGTTAGTGGCTGTATCATGTTTCAGTAATTTCATGGATCTGCAATGTATTGGTTGGCATCCATGTTATGAGTCATTGGGATGATAAAATATTGTACTGTAAGAAAAATTCTTTATATGATTTTGACAGATTCTTGACTGATGGTTCCTTGTCTCGATCCTTTATCCTTTATCCATCAAAGTATTTCTCTATCTCATTAATCTAGCTTCATACTTTGGGGGGAAATTTTTCACATGGAATTTTTCATCCTCGCCATGATCATGAACCATGTGCACCTTTTCCTTTCCTTAATCCCTGGAGTGCTTGGCCAAAATTCTTTCGAAGATGAGTTCTGATGTTTCATTCTGATCAAGTAATCCTATTAGATCTAAGGAAAGGTTTTCATTTTTGTTTTTGTTTTGTTCTAGATCTATACCATATAGACTAGGGAAACAATTTCTATCCTCATTGACCACGTATTTCCAATAACAACAATATTGTTTATTGTAAGAAAAATGCTTAGGTTGTTCATATCTTTACAAAGTCTCTCTTGGAAGCTAAATTTGTGAAACTTTAGGCTAAGCTTTGGCTTCAAGAAGTTGTAATTATCATGGGGGTGTACAAAAGTAATGAGTTCAACTCTTTAATTTCTAGAGTGTGTTCTAATTTGATAGTTTTGGAAAAATAGGTTATGCAAGTTCATCACACCTTTGGATCTTCTGGAGACAATTATTTGATAGTCAACAATTGACTTAGGGAGTTAATTGAGTGGTCGAATAAGGAACTGACTAAATGGTCAACTAGGAAATAAACTAGTCAATAAATTAGAGAAAAGTAGTCATCTAGTGTGTAAAACAAGGTACAAATTAATGAGTTTGTTACCCACCATCACCAATCTATATGGACGTCATCCTCCTCACTTCAATGGAGTTGATTACTTGTTGGCCCTATATAATATGGCCCCATTGGTTGATATAAAAACAAGATTTGTAATGTATTGTGTATGTAAATGTTTTTCTTACACTATTGTGTATCTTAAGTTTTTCTTAATTGTGCTTAAGTATTATAACAATTTATTTGGACACCATATCTCTCTTGATATACTAGTTCTCTGATCTACATAATCCTTTTATTATGTAACACTACTAAACAACCCTAGAAACTACTCATTGATAATGACAATATAAGCTCAAAATTAGACATTCAAATAAATATAGTTTTGGGATAGAAAAATACCTTTTTTCCATGGGAAAAAACATATTTTGTATTCAAGGTGAACCATAAATACATTCAGCAAGTGCTCTCGGAACAATAAAAAAAGAAGGAGCATAAATCCTTTCTCTTAACCACAGTTCAAAACCAACTTCCAAATATTCTATGACAAAAATGTATAGTTATCTATGATGAATGAGACTAAAAAGACTATAAAGGAACTAAATAAAGTCAAGTACAAACACACAACTATGTGAAAAAACATAGGGGTAGAATACATAATTACTCAAAAGTTCTAGATATTGAATTTCTTGGAGGCTATCAACTGTAAAGATTAGACTCTCCTTGGAAATTTTATCAAAGTTATAATTTAACTCTTGATAAACATGCTTTAATGATATCCTTTGAAACTAATTATAAATGTACTTAAGATGTAAAGTTGGTGATATAAGGGAGGTATTATGTACCTGCACAAGGTACCCTTCATCCAATTGATAACAAGAGATGAGTCACCCATTACTTGAAGATGCGCAATACCTTGATCTAGAGAAAATTTGAGGGCTGATGCACAATCATGGACTCCTTTAAGGACACTTTAGATGCCACATAATACTGGAATAAACGGAAAAATCTAACTTTAGGTGACAATTAGGGGTACTTCCCTAACTTATTTGAAGATGAAGTAAAAAGAGAAAAGATAGGTAATTGAATCAGATTTCATAATATATAGCATTTATGTAGAGAAAATGTGTGGAAATGATTATAAAATTAGTTTCCGTGAAAGTGGATTTTCAAATTTTTAGCACATCTTAACATATATGTTTGTGCGGGTGCAACAATATATGAGGTAAATGATGTCCATTTCGGATAAAATATTGCAGACATATAAAGGACATATGGGCCTAGTGCAACACTATTTATTCAGAAATTTTTATGAATTATTATTATTATTATTAATTATTGAAGTTAGAAAAGTTTGAAATTAAAACATTATGTGTAGGTGCAACACTTTAGGGGCAAAAATTAATGAAATCCTTGATTTCTTAATATAAGATCGTAGAGCTTGATCTCGTCTAGTGCACCATATAGTTTTTTTGGGAAATGGTGATGGAAATCAAAAGTTATATAACAAAAAATCGATGTATGTATTTTCGAAAACTAACGTGTGTCATTTAGAAAAATAATTATAAATAAATAAAACATAGTTTTGAAGGAAAAAATTACATATTCAGAATCGTCATTTCGTACTCTACAATATCGTACATTTTCATAAAAAAATATTGTGTATGTCATATCAAAACACGCCATCTAATATGAGCATATTGATAGAGTTCTAAAAGACAAGCAATAGCCCTGGTTGATTTGTCCTAGCCAATAGGTTTGATATTCTGAAGCTGCTTCCAAACCTAATGCCAAACCTTAATCTCGCCAATTATTTAAATTTTAAAATAATGCATATGCGATATAGCTTATCCATATCGCATATGCGATATAACGCATATGCGATATGAATAAGCTATATTGCATATGCGTTATAGATTATTCATATCGCATATGCGTTATAGATTATTCATATCGCATATGCGTTATATTGCATATGTGTTATCCATATCGCATATGCGATATGAATAAGCTATATCACATATGCGTTATAGATTATTCATATCGCATATGCGATATTAATATGTTGTAACGCAGATGCGATATATAGAATTATGTTCAGAGCTAATTTATGTGTCATGGTTTCTGGATTCACAATGTCACTAGCTACTTCGAAGTTGTATGGGTGGTGGGTTCCCACTATATATTACTTCATGGAATTTCTTTAATGTTGCTAGCATAATTGAACTAGGTAAATTCTAATGGTGCTATAGATAAATTTTAACTAATTTGTTTTTGTCCTAACGCATCATTGTTCACCACCCTCATCCTCATCATCATCACCACCCTCATCCTCATCATCATCATCATCACCCTCATCCTCCTCCTCCTCCTCCTCCTCCTCCTCCTCCTCCTCCTCCTCCTCCTCCTCCTCCTCCTCCTCCTCCTCCTCCTCCTCCTCCTCCTCCTCCTCCTCCTCCTCCTCCTCCTCCTCCTCCTCCTCCTCCTCCTCCTCCTCCTCCTCCTCCTCCTCCTCCTCCTCCTCCTCCTCCTCCTCCTCCTCCTCCTCCTCCTCCTCCTCCTCCTCCTCCTCCTCCTCCTCCTCCTCCTCCTCCTCCTCCTCCTCCTCCTCCTCCTCCTCCTCCTCCTCCTCCTCCTCCTCCTCCTCCTCCTCCTCCTCCTCCTCCTCCTCCTCCTCCTCCTCCTCCTCCTCCTCCTCCTCCTCCTCCTCCTCCTCCTCCTCCTCCTCCTCCTCCTCCTCCTCCTCCTCCTCCTCCTCCTCCTCCTCCTCCTCCTCCTCCTCCTCCTCCTCCTCCTCCTCCTCCTCCTCCTCCTCCTCCTCCTCCTCCTCCTCCTCCTCCTCCTCCTCCTCCTCCTCCTCCTCCTCCTCCTCCTCCTCCTCCTCCTCCTCCTCCTCCTCCTCCTCCTCCTCCTCCTCCTCCTCCTCCTCCTCCTCCTCCTCCTCCTCCTCCTCCTCCTCCTCCTCCTCCTCCTCCTCCTCCTCCTCCTCCTCCTCCTCCTCCTCCTCCTCCTCCTCCTCCTCCTCCTCCTCCTCCTCCTCCTCCTCCTCCTCCTCCTCCTCCTCCTCCTCCTCCTCCTCCTCCTCCTCCTCCTCCTCCTCCTCCTCCTCCTCCTCCTCCTCCTCCTCCTCCTCCTCCTCCTCCTCCTCCTCCTCCTCCTCCTCCTCCTCCTCCTCCTCCTCCTCCTCCTCCTCCTCCTCCTCCTCCTCCTCCTCCTCCTCCTCCTCCTCCTCCTCCTCCTCCTCCTCCTCCTCCTCCTCCTCCTCCTCCTCCTCCTCCTCCTCCTCCTCCTCCTCCTCCTCCTCCTCCTCCTCCTCCTCCTCCTCCTCCTCCTCCTCCTCCTCCTCCTCCTCCTCCTCCTCCTCCTCCTCCTCCTCCTCCTCCTCCTCCTCCTCCTCCTCCTCCTCCTCCTCCTCCTCCTCCTCCTCCTCCTCCTCCTCCTCCTCCTCCTCCTCCTCCTCCTCCTCCTCCTCCTCCTCCTCCTCCTCCTCCTCCTCCTCCTCCTCCTCCTCCTCCTCCTCCTCCTCCTCCTCCTCCTCCTCCTCCTCCTCCTCCTCCTCCTCCTCCTCCTCCTCCTCCTCCTCCTCCTCCTCCTCCTCCTCCTCCTCCTCCTCCTCCTCCTCCTCCTCCTCCTCCTCCTCCTCCTCCTCCTCCTCCTCCTCCTCCTCCTCCTCCTCCTCCTCCTCCTCCTCCTCCTCCTCCTCCTCCTCCTCCTCCTCCTCCTCCTCCTCCTCCTCCTCCTCCTCCTCCTCCTCCTCCTCCTCCTCCTCCTCCTCCTCCTCCTCCTCCTCCTCCTCCTCCTCCTCCTCCTCCTCCTCCTCCTCCTCCTCCTCCTCCTCCTCCTCCTCCTCCTCCTCCTCCTCCTCCTCCTCCTCCTCCTCCTCCTCCTCCTCCTCCTCCTCCTCCTCCTCCTCCTCCTCCTCCTCCTCCTCCTCCTCCTCCTCCTCCTCCTCCTCCTCCTCCTCCTCCTCCTCCTCCTCCTCCTCCTCCTCCTCCTCCTCCTCCTCCTCCTCCTCCTCCTCCTCCTCCTCCTCCTCCTCCTCCTCCTCCTCCTCCTCCTCCTCCTCCTCCTCCTCCTCCTCCTCCTCCTCCTCCTCCTCCTCCTCCTCCTCCTCCTCCTCCTCCTCCTCCTCCTCCTCCTCCTCCTCCTCCTCCTCCTCCTCCTCCTCCTCCTCCTCCTCCTCCTCCTCCTCCTCCTCCTCCTCCTCCTCCTCCTCCTCCTCCTCCTCCTCCTCCTCCTCCTCCTCCTCCTCCTCCTCCTCCTCCTCCTCCTCCTCCTCCTCCTCCTCCTCCTCCTCCTCCTCCTCCTCCTCCTCCTCCTCCTCCTCCTCCTCCTCCTCCTCCTCCTCCTCCTCCTCCTCCTCCTCCTCCTCCTCCTCCTCCTCCTCCTCCTCCTCCTCCTCCTCCTCCCCCTCCTCATCCTCCTCCTCATCATCACCATCATTGTTCACCATCATCTTCATCGTCACCCTCATCCTCATCATCACCATCATTGTTCACCATCATCTTCATTGTCACCCTCATCCTCATCATCATCGTCGTCACCATCACCCTCATCCTCATCCTCATCATCATAGTCATCATCCTCCTCATCATCACCATCACCCTCATCCTCATCATCATCATCATGGTCATCATCATTATCATCCTCATCCTTATCATCATCCTCATCCTCATCATCATTGTTCATTAGACTCATCCTCACCCTCATCAACACCCTCATCCTCATCATCATCGCCACCCTCACCCTCATCCTCATCATCATCGACACCCTCACCCTCATCCTCATTGACACCCTCACCCTCATACTCATCATCATCATGCTCATGGACACCCTCAATGTTCATCACCCTCATCCTCATCATATCTAGATAAATGTAAATTACACATTTTCATTGAGCACTAAATTGCATATGTGATATATCGTATATGCAATAAATCACATATGCGATATATCAGGAATGCGTTATGGAAAACCCTTTCCCTTCATTAAAAAGATGGAATTCAATATCGCATATGCGATATATCGGAGGTGCGTTATATCGCATATGCGATATATGTTTTTATAGAAAATGTAGGGTGGCGTCGTGTTGGCCACCTTTAACGTATCAAAAGACATAATTCGTCTGAACCCGCACACAGAGAATTGTTGGACATGCAATTTTTTATCATTACTTACATAATTGCATAGTTTTGTACAGGTTTGGGTGGATTTCAATGGGGAATGTACGTAATAGAGGAAGAAAGTCAGCAAGGAAGGTGCTTACACTGGAAGAAGCAAAAAATAAAAAACAGTAAAAAGGGAAGATTCAAGAAATCGTCGGCATTCATTACAAGAGCAAATAGTTCCCATTCCCCCTCAAGAGATACCTGACGTAGAGGCTAAGGAAGATAATGCAACATTAAAAGAAGCTGGTTATACGGAAGTTGATATTATTCATCCATTAGTAGATGGACAATCTTGTGAACAGTTCAATAATTATGTTACTCTCGATGCAAATGTGACTCAGCAACAACCATGTTCGGTGGTTCAATCTCCTAATCGAAGTTGTGAGCCGGTAGTGGATGTAAACGTCACTCCAGCATTTCAAATGGCAAGAAATTTTGCATCAAAACGAAAGAGAACTCCTAAATGAATACAAGTGGATGAGAGCGGATTGACTTCCATGGAAGGTAAGGTGGCTAAACACACTATCCTTTGTCATTCTTCTCAAATAATGAAACAATGTTTTGATAACAAATCCGAAGCCAGTAAATGCCAACTGTTTTTAGCTTTGCTTAAATCTAGAAATATGGCAACTGTTAGAAGAAATTTAGGCATAACAACAATGAAGAATATGGAATCAAGTAATCACATTGTTAAATCTCTTGCTGCTGCATTCACATCGATTGGTAAAAAAACTCGTTCAAAAGACTGTAGTGTGGCTCGTTGTGTATTGGCTGAATCAATTGTATGTAGATCCACAAGACAACGTCGTTTACTTAAATGCACATCAGAAATTGTTCCTTTACATCCAAAGACTCTTAAAAAATATTTAGTAAGAAGAGACAACCTTGATGTAGAGGGACAAATGGAAACATTATGGGCATTTAGCGGTAGGTTGCCCCACAAAGACATGAAGTTAGTCGAAGCAGTGAAGGGCCTAGTGCAAAGGTTTTGGCATGATAACACTAGGCCTTCTTCTAACACGAAGGATGTGTTAAAACATTGTAGGGGTTCTCACCACACTGAACCTCATGTTAAGCATTATCTTGACATGACACAAACTCAACTATTCGAGATGTTTAAAGTTGCCCATGTAGAGCTAAGGCTCGGGCAAAGATCTTTTGAAAAATGAAAGCCTTGGTATGTTAGAATCAATACCATCTGGGACACTTGTTGTTGTAGATACCACATAGAGTTTGAACTATATTACCATACATTTGCACATATACGTCGTTTTTTGCATCCTAACCATGTGCAGGAATGCTCAAGTACAGTACCGCCAATGTCATCCAGAGATTTCATCCATAGCATCATGTGTTCGAGGAAAGATGGGCAGACACATTACTTAAAACAATGTGTAGACGGTTCTTGAAACAATTGTGGTGGGCTATACTTATGGTCTGATTGCATCCATGAAAGTGAAGATCAAGCATTCAGGAATCCAATTGTTGAGAAGTAGAACTATCAGTATGAGACATATCAGCTAAATGATGGGAAAGAAAGCAGGAAGATTAAATTGGTGACTTCACAGGTAAATTCTTGAATATTGACAAATTAATATTCATGTGTACACACACATTTTTTCATGTGGTTTATTTACATATTAATATTCATGTACCAGATTCGAGTATGTGATTTTATTCCAGAGTTTCATGGAAAGTTCCAACAGTACATTCAACATGTCGATATGGCACAGTGGCAAGATGAGCAATTCAGAATATGCTGGGACACCTTCCCTCTCGGAACAATACCATCAGTGGTTGACTTTGCTGAAAATTACACCCTACAACCACAAAAATGAAATTCAAAGTCAATAGTATCACTCAGAGCAGGTGAGCATAATGGTGCATATCACGTATCGACATGGGCAAGATAGCAATGAAGAGAAACATGTGATACTGAAAGAAAGTCACTTCTACATAAGTGACGACCGGACCCATGACATCCATTATGTGCAACATTGCTTTAAATTATTCTATGACCACGTGATAGTTATGGATATACCATTTTATCGTCATTTCATTTGGTCAGATGGTTGTGCTGGACAGTTCAAGAATGCACGTGTATTTGAATGGTTGTGTTTGTTGCACCTAAAATACAAGGTGCCACATGTATGGAACTACTTTGAAACTGGTCATGGAAAAGGAGAGCACGATGGTGCTGGTGCATGCATTAAAACTGCCCTTCGAAGGGAAGAGATGAAGTTTACAGGTGCTCGCCTTCACGACACTGCATCTATAGTCCAATGGTGTGCATCTATCATGGGAGAACAAGCAACAAGGAAACACTTAGTGCGAAGAATATTCTAGGAGGTTACAAATGTGGACCGATGACAAACACCTTGGGTGAACATAGTGCATGGAACTCGACAGTTTCATTCAATTAGAAGCTCAGACAACTCGGCTCTACAAATTTGGACAAGATTGAAGGCTTTCTTTTGCAGTTCCTGTAGAATCGGTGAATGGGATGATTGTGAGCATACTAATACCATTGATACATGGGATTGAGTGACACTTGGCACCAGTTTCAACGGGGGCAATGAAATAGACCATTTGGAAGATGATCAGACACATATTTCTAGAGACTATGATCACATATCGGATCTCATACAAGCAGGTACATGAGTAGTACCTAAATAAGAAAATGTATTTATGTATTGTTTACTCAACCTTTGTATAATTTAATTTATGTAGAAATTATAAATGCAAGACCTTATTTACAAAATGTATTGTTAACTCGACCTATTTCCTTTCACAGGTCAGATATATGTAGTGGTTGCCCCAAAAAATAATGAATGGGGTTCTGACTATTGGTTGGCACGTTGCTTAGAGGGGAAACAAACCCTTCTAGAACCTATTATAGATGATGAAAATATTGAATTCCCAACCGGCTCGATGGTTATAAAAGGGGAGTACTTGACACTTGCAGCGCAATAGAAATGGAAGGGTGGGTATGTATGTCAGGATTATAGACCAGGAGCTATTGTATACCACTTCACCAACCTAGTAGTTGGTACAAACATCAAGCTCCGCACACTTGCTCACAAAAATAGGTCACATGTATGATACTTGCTACCTCATAGAGAGCACGAAAGATTGATGGACACTATCGGCACTAGAGATGATCCGGATGGCCTACTTGTATGAGTGCATTGTTAGGTGTGTTATTTAAACCACGTTTGCACATTTTCATTGGGTTCTCTTTTCTTTCTTATGATGTTACTAATGTCTAGCCTTTCGTCTGCCTAGGATACAAACACCATCTACGGCACATTGGAGGCGCCAAGAATGGTGTCTTTAGACACCACCAAATATAGTTCGGAAAATAACAAGGTCTCGAGTTTTTGAAATTTACATTTCTTGATGTTTTTAGTTTAATATATATACATTTAATTAGGAGAGGGAACTAGAAACACATGATCACCAATTCTTGCATGCACACCAACTAGGATTTCATGAGTCACCAAGTTGCATGCTCTGGAATTAGGGTCTTGAGACAAGGTATGAGATGTCCAACTAGGGTTTGGTGTGTAATCATGCAAGTCATGGGATGTGCTTTATGAGACGGAACAAGGTATGAGATGTGCTTTTATTATGATTGTTAGTGGCATTGGTATGGAAAAAGAGAACTCAAAATCATCATAAAGTAATTATTTGTACATGGTCATATGGGGGATTTGGCTAGGGATGAACTTAGTTATGAGTTCTACTTGAGGAAACAACCATTCTTTTGTTCAAGAATTAATCTCTTATTCAAGCATTGTCTCAAAAAGTACACTAAACAAATGTACATCTAATTCTTTTCCCATGGTAGCTTACATATCAAATTCATGGGTTTCCTTGATGGTGCATATCAAAGTGATCCGAATTTTAGTATCACAGGGCATCTTATTTTTCTTTGATATATGCATGTCAATAAGTATAAAGTTGGAACTAGCATTGGAACAAACAACTTTGGATAATTAATGGCCTCAATGCTCTTGATAGAATGTGCTTTCAATGGTGGTGTAAAAACTCTCTAGGTTTTTGTTGATTAGGATCTCACTACAAATTAGATGTTAAACAAGACCTAATTGGACCAAATACTGCTACTCTTTAGTACATTTATTTTCAACATGTTATTGGGAACTAAACATTATTGTGGCATGCTCCAACTAGGGTCAAGACAAGGTATGATATGTCCAACTAGGGTTTGGTGAGCAATCATGCAAGTTAGGAGAGTCAATTACAAACACATGAGATCACCAATACTTGCATGCACCAACTAGGGTTTCATGAGTCACCAAGTTGTGCATGCTCCAATTAGGGTCAATACAAGCTATGAGATGTCCAACTAGGGTTTGGTGTGCAATCATGCAAGTTAGGAGAGTGAACTAGAAACACATGATCACCAATACTTGCATGCACCAACTAGGCTTTCATGAGTCACCAAGTTGTGCATGCTCCAATTAGGGTCAAGAAAAGGTATGAGATGTCCAGCTAGGGTTTGGTGCATAATCATGCAAGTTAGGAGAGTGAACTACAAACACATGATCACCAATACTTGCATGCTCCAACTAGGGTCAAGACAAGGTCATAGATGTCCAACTAGGTTTTGGTGAGCAATCATGCAAGTTAGGAGAGTCAACTACAAACACATGAGATCACCAATACTTGCATGCACCAACTAGGATTTCATGAGTCACCAAGTTGTGCATGCTCCAATTAGGGTCAAGACAAGGTATGAGATGTCCAACTAGGGTTTGGTGCGTAATCATGCAATTTAGGAGAGTGAAATACAAACACATGATCACCAATACTTGCTTGCTCCAACTAGGGTCAAGACAAGGTCATAGATGTCCAACTAGGGTTTGGTGAGAAATCATGCAAGTTAGGAGAGTCAACTACAAACACATGAGATCACCAATACTTGCATGCACCAACTAGGGTTTCATGAGTCACCAAGTTGTGCATGCTCCAACTAGGATCAAGAAAAGGTATGAGATGTCCAACTAGGGTTTGGTGAGCAATCATGCAAGTTAGGAGAGTCAACTACAAAGACATGAGATCACCAATACTTGCATGCACCAACTAGGGTTTCATGAGTCACCAAGTTGTGCATGCTCCAACTAGGGTCAAAACAAGGTATGAGATGTCCAACTAGGGTTTGGTGAGCAATCATGCAAGTTAGGAGAGTCAACTAGAAACACATGAGATCACCAATACTTGCATGCACCAACTTTATTGGGAACTAAACATTATTGTGGCATGCTCCAACTAGGGTCAAGACAAGGTATGAGAAGTCCAACTAGGGTTTGGTGAGCAATCATGCAAGTTAGGAGTGTCAACTACAAACACATGAGATCACCAATACTTGCATGCACCAACATTATTGGGAACTAAACATTATTGTGGCATGCTCCAACTAGGGTCAAGACAAGGTATGAGATGTCCAACTAGGGTTTGGTGAGCAATCATGCAAGTTAGGAGAGTGAACTACAAACACATGATCACCTTGATACTTGCATGCACCAACTAAAAACTAAACATAAATGTCTCAAAAAGTACACTAAACACATGTACATCTAATTATTTTCCCATGGTAGCTTACATATCAAAGTCATGGGTTTCCTTGATGGTGCATATCAAAGTGATCCAAATTTTAGCATCACAGGGCATCTTATTTTTCTAAATGATATATGCATGTCAGTAAGTATAAAGTTGGAGCTAGCATTGGAACACACAACTTTGGATAATTAATGGCCTCAATGCTTTTGATAAAATGTGCTTTCAATGGTGGTGTAAAAACTCTCTAGGTTTTTGTTGACTAGGATCTCACTATAAATTGGATGTTAAACAAGACCTAATTGTCAAATACTGCTACTCTTTAGTACATTTATTTTCAGCATGTTTTTGGGACCTAAACATTATTGTTGATTCTCTTCCTTAAGCAAGTCAAATTCTGGAAGATATGGAGTTCGAAGAGATAATTGAAGGGCCCTATTTGGTTTCTCCCTTGTGATTCAAATAAAGGGGACATGTAATATCAATGTATATATTTCACTATTTTGGTTGAGTTAGATAATCTTTTGGTTCAAGTAAAGTTTTTTGGATGTATAAGACTATGTGTGTTTTTGGATATTTTCTATAATAATATTATTATTATTTTTGGACAATTTTTGAAATTGGTATTTTTCTCCCATATAGGACCAACATGGGAAAAAAATTTGGACAATTTTTGAAATTGGCACATTTGCAAAGATCATGTAGTACATTTTGTCTGCTGTTATCTATTGGGGTATTTTGATGAGATGGAATTAAAGGCACGCGGTGGAACTAGGGTTACCAAGGTATGAGATGGAACTAGGGTTTGGTGAGCAATTTGCAAGTTAAGAAAGGGAGTTCTAGAAACACATGATCACAAATACTTGCATGCACAAACTAGGATTTCATGAACAACAATTTGCATGCTTAAACTGGGGTTACCAAGGTATGAGATGGAACTAGGGTTTAGTGAGCAATCATGCAAGTCAGGAGAGGGAACTAGAAACACACATGACATCACCAATACTTGCATGCACCAACTAGGCTTTCATGAACACAAATTTGCATGCACCAGCTAGGGTTTACTTCAACCAATTTAAGGTTTGTAGGGTACATGATGTATGTTAGTATGGCATTCAATGAACTCTAGTATCATAGGGTATTGTAGGGTATGATATGGTATATATTACACATGCATGCATGACTTAGTGTTAAATGGTACATATTGAACTAGTATGTTATGTTATGGTACATGTTATTGTATCATAGTATGGTATAATGTTAGTGTCGTAGGGTAATGTAGAGTATGTTACTGTGTACATGTTAGAATTGTAGAGTATGTTAGTGTGTGTTACTGTGTGTAAATTAGGGTATATGTTATTGTATGTTAGAATTGTATGATGTTAAAAATTTGATGAGTCGTTTAAATTATTCCTTTAAGTATTGGAAATTCATTTAAGTTAGCACACATGCACGAACCACACATATCATTATATCACATAGGTCATCCACACATATCATGTTCCAAGACCAAGTCAACCATGATATCATGTTCCAAGATCAAGTCAACCATATATGTGTATAAATTTGAACCTTGCTTTATATTATATATGTATCTAGCAATAATGTTGTACAAAAATTGCCATGCCACATGGCCATAATACAAAATAGTGGATCAAAAAGTACATTTGTGTGTACACATATGAACAAAAAAATACATCTATGTATTCCCCCTATACATTTTTTCTAGTTATCCCCTATTTTACTGCCACTGCCAAAGTATTCGAAGAAGTGTAGCTTTCTTTTGCGACTGCTCACTGGTGATCCCCATCACTGAACAAGAGGGATAGGTCTCATCAGTGGAGACTGCAGAAAAACCAACATTTGTAAGTTAATTTACCAACCTTTAAAAATTCTATATACATTTGTTCAAATTCCTTGAAACCAAAATAACATTTCTACTTACTGTACGTGAGTAAGTAATCACGGGTCCTGGTGCCTCACTAACAACGACCCTGATTGGGTGCTCTTCTTGCACCACTAGCTCACTATCAGGCTGCATAAATATATATGCCAATGTCAACAAATATACATGTACCTTGGGGGGGAGAGGGTCACCAATTTGGGTTTCTTCAAGCACCAAATCAGAGAAAGATATGTACACAAACGTACAAAGAAAGCGATCTAGACATAAACATACCTGCTGGCTCGTCAAAGGTGGGCCACTGGTTTGGTGCTCTTCACGCACCGGTGCCTCACTAGGGTCCTACATATAAAGTAGCATATATATATATATATATATATGTCAATTTCATATAAAATAGTGAATCAGAGACATAGGTACTATTTGGAAGGAAAATGATGAACTACCAAAGAAAGCGAAACATGTACATGTACCTGTTTGGGGAGAAGAGGTGGGTTGACAACAACCTCGCTTTGGTGCTCTTCAAGCACCACTGTCACAACAGGTTCCTACATAAAGTAACATATGTCAAAGCGATATGTAAGTTACAAAATGATTTTTCCAAACAAAGCAAAACATAATTAAAGCATATTTCAAATAATACCTGTGTCTGCGAATCTACCTCTGCATGAGAGGGAATAGGCTGCGAGACAATATACTCATCGTGGGCAACCTACATAAAACATGTTACATATCAAAATTAAGATACATATTGAATGTTACTTGATCAAGATATGTACACAAACGTACAAAGAAATCGATCTACATAAACATACATGCTGGCTCGTCAAAGGTGGGCCACCGGTTTGGTGCTCTTCACGCACCGATGCCTCACTAGGGGCCTGCATATAAAGTAGCGTATATATGTCATTTTCTTATAAAATAGTGAATCAGAGACATATATACTACCTGGAAGGAAAATTATGAACTACCAAAGAAAGCGAAACATACATACCTGTTTGGGGGCAAGAGGTGGGTTAACAACAACCTCGCTTTGGTGCTCTTCAAGCACCACTGTCACAACAGGTTCCTACATAAAGTAACATATGTCAAAGCGATATGTAAGTTGCAAAATTATTTTTCCAAACAAAGTGAAACATAATTAAAAGCATATATATAATTAAAAGCATATTTCAAATAATACCTGTGTCTACGAATCTACCTCTGCATGAGAGGGAATAGGCTGCGAGACAATATACTATTACTGGGAAACCTACATAAAACATGTCAAGTATAAAAATTAGGATACATATTGAATACATTACAATCTATACTATAAATATATAAATAAATTTGACAAATTAACAAGTATAGTTCTTACCCCTATTGGTGAAGAACCAAACCCATAAACAATATTGACAGTCGCATCAATGTTCTCAACATTGATCGACGGACTATGTGACTGTGGTGTGCCATGGGACACTAGCTGTATATTTGTTCACATAAATTGTTAGATAATTAAATAGAAATAAAGTGTGAAACAATTGAATATTTTGACATGAAACAACATATAATATTAAAATAATGAGTTTTACTTAGAAAGCGAAGTAATCCATCATCTTGAAAGTTGGAAGCAGGGCCATAGCATATGCCTCCACATGATATGCAAGGGTGTGGAGTAACACGATGCTATGAAGACTCTGCATCTCCTCTGTGATCTGTAGATGGGCCCGTCGTAGAAGTGCTAGCCCCTTGGTCTACATTGCCTTGGACATCAGTTCCATGCTCAAGCAATGTCTCTGCCATGTCAAATAATGCCTCTTGTGTATACTCAATGACAGGACCTGCAGAAGGATATACCCGAGGGGTTTTTGGTGTGCATGGTGGTCGTGGCACACAGTTGGGATCTGTCCTGGCTCCTTCCCTATCTTGGGGCATCCCATGACCAACACCCTGGTTTCCTAAGAGATCAAAGTAGTTAACATGTTTCCCTAGGATGAATTCTGCATACAAATTCCTAAGGAAATAAAATGGGATGTCCCTATTCCCATGGGGGTTTTCATTGAAGACCATATACCAATGATCCATCCAATTAGCCTTTATATTTGGTTCAATGCACCAGTCTATGGAAATGTGTGCTCGACTGGTGGGTGGAACCAATC
>LPNX010273802.1:76210-185464 GCA_001517045.1 Pseudotsuga menziesii
ACCTCGAAAAGGTAAAACGCAAATCACACTTGCACTATTTCGCTCTTGCATTTTTTTGCTGTCTTGATCCTGTGAAAATGAGATTTGAGGGGCCTACGGCCTCTGTTTTTTTTTTTTTTGCTTTTGAATATTGCATGTGCGATATATCCCATATGCGATATATTGCATATGTGATATATCGCACTTGCGATATATATCGCATAAGCAATATTGAAAAGTAAGGAACTATGGTTTTTTTTTAAACTAAGTGTATGTTGTCTCATGGGAAGTGCATCCCTCTTGTGCTTGCTTCTATCATACCTTGGATGATTATGCTTCCATTCAATGATGGTGTATTCATTTCAATTAGGGATTTTAAAGGAATTTGTGTTGATTTTAGTGTATTATTTTTGAAATTGGCACTTTTGCAATTGCTCCATTAATGATTAGTTTTCTCTTTCATCTTTCCTTAGTTCACATAGAGAACTAATAAGTTCTTCCTCTAGATATACTTATTCTTCGGTTTCAAAGTCTTCTTTATCTTTGGATACTTTGCTTTTTCTCTCAATGGCTTCATCATTTGTTTTGGGTTGTACCTCATTTTATTGACAGAGTTTCTTTTGAATAAAGATAGTATATATTCTCCCAGAGCTATGTAGTTTAATTCCATTGTCCCATTTTGTTCTTCTCACAATATGATAGGCCATTCAAAATTGCATTCATTTTATTTGGATTGTTTTTGTGTAGATTATTTGTTATTGAACCTTTTGGTTGATTCTTTGGATTTGTGTATCCATTATCAACTACGCTTCAAATGTCAAGCTAAAAAACTTGCATATATGCCTCTATTCTTATGCTCCATGGTACATAATCTATTCCATTTAAAAAGGGAACTTTTTTAGGATATACTAAATTTTATTTGTTAAGAAGTACAGGAAAATTGTTTCTTCCCATACTTATTTAACATCCTAGAACTAATTTTTGAATTATGGGTTAGCAGAATTTTCCTTAGCTCTTCAACGTATTATGTAACCAAATTGATTATTTACGTTTATTATAGCAGAATTTTCCTTAGCGCTTCAACGTATTATGCAACCAAATTGATTATTTACGTTTATTAGATTGTTTTGGAATGTTTTGGATGCATTGAACGAGCATGTCATTGGTCCTCAATTCATTTGTTGAATTTTACACTCCAATTCATCCTTTCAATTCTTAAGTGGAATTTGCAATCCAATCGACAATATTGTCATGAGTATCTAGTAGCGATGTGTGTGACCAAAGCACACACATTCACTAGTATCTCGAAGTTAATAATTCAAGTGAAAGGGAAAGCATACCATATTTTTCCATTTCTCATTTCGATCATGGGTAAACTATTAGAACAATGTGACTGCATGCCCAAAGAATAATCAGCGTGGAAGATGTAGTTTCCCAAATAAAAAAAAATTATGTAGTTGACAAAGGAAGTTTATTCAATAATCATGGGATGGTACAGGAATCTATCTCCCTCTTTTTTCATATAAAAAAATCTACTACTACATTCTCTTTATGTTTTCTATACATGATACAATAATCATACCAAGCATCTTAGTAACCCATTCTATTTCTCTGGGAATGATTATGCCTACAAGAAACACTTCAAACAATGATCATAAATATTTATATAGAAAAAATACTTAATCATTTATGAACATTGAGAATTAATAGCTTTAATGATGGCCAACATCTCTTTGTCATATGTGTTCTTTTTCAAATTATTATTACCGAATTATTTGTTAGTGAAGAGAAGGGGATGTCCTTTAATTAAAATATGTTATATTCCTTTTCCCAAAGTATCGCATTCTCAAACAATATACTTGTGTAAAATTTAGGATTTTGTACACATGGAATCCTTTAAGAGTAAAAAGGATCTCTCAACACACTTAGTTCATATGAAGGCATTATTTTATTAGTAGGGTTGTTAAGGAAGAAACAATTTTCCCATACTTCTTAACAAATAAAATTTAGTATCATATAAGTCATAATCAAGACAATAAAAAACGCATATGCGATATATCGCAAGTGCGATATATTGCATATGCGGTTTGTAAATGTTGAATATCGCACTTGCGATATATCGCATATGTGTTTTGTAAATGTTGCATATTGCATAAGCGATATATCGCATATGCAATATTTAACATTACAACACACATATGCGATATATCGCATATGTGATACATTTCCACGAACCTTAGCTTGTGTTTGGGCTCAGGTTATTCTGAATGTACCATCAATAACGCATATGCGTTCTTGATTTGTACTTCGGAAGTCCGTTTCTGATTTCGTAAGTGGCACCAAAAAGTGGAACCAACTTCGTGTGACCGCCCTTGAGCAGGAAGGATAAATCCTTGAGATCCCCCATGTTGTTTTGTCCCATGACCCAAATTACATTTTCCTTGATTGTAGTAAGAATCCAAAATAAAAAGAATGAAGCGTGTGCCACATATTGAACCTAGGCCTTTATAGGAACCATAAAACACACCCCATGCATAATATATGCCCACTTGAAGATCCCCAATCACTCTCAGATGCTTTACTTTAGCCTTAGTTTTAAAACCCAAGAGAATAAAATTAACTTGAAATGAAACCTGAAATGGTGGAATAAACTTTTCTTCAAACTAAATTGAATTCCTCGTAATTTAGATACCCCACATGACATATAAAGGAATAATGCCATAATCCTTCAAACTTCCATCAATAAACCTTTCAATAAGATAGTCCATTATAATGTCTTTTGACTAAATATTTGGTTCATAGAATAAGACTGTAGACTCATTCCAGACCTATTGTGAATACCAGCAAGACAAGAACATATGGAGAGTATTTTCTTCATTGAATATACAAGGCATACAAATCCCAAGTTCAAGTTTATTCATTTTTTGAAGTGCCTCCTAGGAAAGAACTTTGTCATTAAGTGCAAGTCACATAAAACATTTTCTTTTTGGCAGATCCCTAATCTTCCATAACTTTTTCCACCACCACTTAATGTCACCTATATCAGGATCAATAAGAGAAAGATATCTCAACCTGATAGTGTAGTTCCCCATTTTACCATTATGCACTCAATTTAATTCATAATTATCATCATTCAATGTAATGTGTTCCCTTTTTGGATCAATTAGGTAGATATTCCAGGTAGGAACTAGATACCCCCCCAAGCCAAAGAAAATTTCATGATCATGTAGCCTCCCTTGGTTCCATAAAGTAGTCTCCAATGCACTGCTAATCATATTGAGGGTATATATAACCAATGAATTGTAAATGATGTATGATATCTACAAGAACATAGATACTATCACTACAACCTATCACTACATCATACCCAACCATCACTTGAGACCCATCCCTAACCTTCCAATGCAATAATTTTCGAATGATAGAAAATGCAAGTATCAAATCCTTCCATTGATTTGACACATTCTGAATAATTTTCATTTCCCTCCTAATCCAATCCAAAATGGTGGTGAGGGTAATATAATTATGAATAATTATCCTTTTCCATAGACCATATTTAGCAATAACATTCCATAAATATTTCATTGCAAGAAACTTACTAAAAAGGTGAATGTTCTTCAATCCCCAACCCCCCATATTCTTAGCAATAAAGATCCTTGTCCATTTCACAACATGAGATCCGAAATAGTCACAACTCCCCCTCCTGAGGAAATTAAATAATACTTTCTAATCTTGTCTAAAATTCCCTTAGGAATGAAAGAAAGAGTATGCCAATAGATCAATATTGCTCCCAACACTTCCTTCACAAGTAGAGGCTAACCTTTTGACACAACCATGTACTGCACTAGAGGCTTATGCAGTTTTCAATATTTTTCGATAATCAAATCCAATCAGCCTTCCCATAGCTATTAGGTTTAACAATAAACCCCAACTACTTTACCCCTTCATAAATATCCAACTGTTAGAAAGGGAAACTTTCCTTCATACCCCCAACCAAACTAGCATTGTGCCCAACAACATACATAGTAGATATATTGCCATTGACCTCCATTCCTAAAGCATTCATGTATAGTTGTAAGGTCTCCTTATAGCCCAAAGCTTCCATTTCATATCCATAACAAAACAACAACACATAATAAACAAAGAGAAGGTGATTTAGAACCTCATTACCTCCCATTTTGATACCTTGGATATTTCCATGCCTCTTTGCTACACAAATAGACTGACTAAGATCTTATGCCACTAAAAGGAAAAAGCGGGGTGAAAGGGGGCACCCTTGCCTAAGACCTTTGGATTTCTTAAAATAATAAGAATTTGAGCCATTTATTAACACAACAAAATAAGTGGAAGTCATGCAACCCATTATCCATTTCGCCATGGGAAGAGAGAAGCCTATGCGATTAACAAAAAATAAAGTTACAACCAAGAAAACCTATCATATGATTTTGAGAGATCCAACTTAATGAATGCAACTAGAAGAAGAGAGGCTTTCGTATTGTGCAAACCTACTTGGGTAATACCAATTGCCTCATGAATTTGACACCCTTCCATAAAACCAAACTATTCAGGAGAAATGAAGGTAGATAGTGATGCCTTCAACCTTATTCTTATCACCCTAGAGATAATGATCTTGTATATATCGTTACAGAGAAAGATTGGTCGAAATTCATTAAAAGTACCAGGACAATCCAATTTAGGAATAATAGCAATGAATGTAACATTAGAATTCCTAGGCACTCTCCCCGAAAGTTTCACTTCCTCTACAACTCTAAGTAAATCTTCACCCAACATGTCAAAAAAAC
The DNA here is from genome assembly GCA_001517045.1 of Pseudotsuga menziesii. Classification (NCBI taxonomy): domain Eukaryota; kingdom Viridiplantae; phylum Streptophyta; class Pinopsida; order Pinales; family Pinaceae; genus Pseudotsuga; species Pseudotsuga menziesii. The sequence continues at coordinate 80,992 of LPNX010273802.1, forward strand.
AATGAAACTTAGTTGTCCACCCATCAGGGCTTGGAATTATTCCCTTCTTGAAAGAATGTTAAACAATTGAAAGTTATTCCTTAGTAATCTCTTCAAACATTTTCTCATTATCCTCATCATTGACCAACTCAAGAAAAATGAAACCACTTTAAGTATTTCCATAGCATTGGCCCGATTTGGTAATTCTATGAAGATATTTTCTTGAATATTGGAATCCTAAAACTACCAAATCTTGGAAGTTGCTGGAATTTATTTTATTCCCATTAGTTAATTCCTAGATATTATTTATAGTCCTCTTGTTATAGGAATAAATATGGATTAATTTTTATTGTGTCCACTCAACTCCATCTTAGTGTCTCTGCTCTTAATCCTCCACTCCCTTTCCTAATCTCCAAAAATATTTGATTTCATGATTCTAATTGTTCATGGTTTAAATCTCATCCTCATTCAATAAAAACCCATGATCCATCTAATAAATATTCCATATCCTTTTCTACCTCATTAATTTTACCACCCTTGCTTGCATGTAATTCACTTTCCCAAACAACCACATTTTCCTTAATCCCTTCCAAATCCCAACTAGAAATTGCTCAAAATGAGATTCCTTCTACATAGGGTCAAAACTCCTCTAATTTTGCTTCATGATATATTTAAAGTACTCTTCAATTCCCAATTTGGGTTATATTTGAAGGGATTCCCAATCTGGGTTACATTTGAAGGGTTATATTATTGTGATCCAACTATAACACAATTGGAAAATGATTTGGACATGTTGTTGGTTCAAGAATAAATCCAATCATTTTCCCCAACTCTATTGTTACTCTAGGAAATATTGAATTAAATGGGTTCAAGGTTCACTAAACCAACCAATTCAAGGGAATTTTGGAAGTAATCAACTAACCTATCCATTTTTACAGTAACCCCCCAAATCTCTCTTCTACTCACAGTAAAGTTAAGGTCCCCTCCCACAATAATATTTTCATGCTTAAATATATTTGAAATGAATATACTATCACAAAATAGTTTCTTAACCTCATAAGTCCCATACACATTGAAGACTATCAAATCCATCCGCTATCACTTACTAAAGACTTCAATAAAAAGATCTAGATGCATAGAAAAATAATTTAGACAAGTCACTGATTGAGACCACTTGTAATCAAATCCCATAAGAACCCCTAAAAATCAATGGCCAATGAATCCCATACAATTCAATACTTTTTAAAGCTAAAATAAAATGTTCTCCCTTTCCCATTGTTTCTTATATATGAACAACATTTGGACAATCCGTTTTCCCTAGATGTTTTAAGACCGAAAGTTTTTTGGCTTGGCCTCCTAACTCTCTTATGTTGAGGTAAAATATATTTGTATAGAGTATTTATTAGGGGGTATGCATGTTATAATGGCCCCTATAATAAATGTATGTTTCCCTTGATTCACTTCTTTGATTTCTCTTTCCTAAGCATGCTTTAACACAGACTTGCACCCCATTGGCTAAGGTCCTAACTCCTTATGAGAGTCCTTCCCTAAAATATCTAAGACAAAATGAAATGGAATAAAGGAACCATTTTTAGGTTCAAGTAAATAGTGACCCCATCCCCTCATATTAATAATATATAGTTCCTTCGTGTATCCTTCAATAGGGAACAATTGCTCACCCTAAGCCAGAGTTGGACTACCAGAGTCTGCGCCAATTTGACCCCCACTATACTCCCCTCCTATCTTATTCTTACAGAATTAAATATGTCTATTCATAATTCTAAATACCTTCCTATTATCATGTATAGGATATGAATAAAATCCTTATCATATAAGCAATGCACTGATGAATATCCCTCAGGAGAATAAGCGAGAATAGACCTACATGAAAGAGAGGACGCATGAACACCAACTAGTGTTGGATGAACACCAATAAGCCGGGATCATGTACATACTCTCTTGCTTCTTGTAGGTTACCATCACCTTTACCATAAATATTGTGGAACATATCCATAGGTATTGGGATGTTGACATCGTTGACCCAAAAAATTGATCGTCTCAACCAGCCTTTGTTCCATTTCCACCTCCTTATACACCTAATGGGAAACCACCACCTCAATATTATGCTCTTGATTAACCTTCCTTGAATTATTGGTTAAGGAAATCAGTTTAGTAGAGCGGTCGACCTCCAATGAAGGGGATAACATGTCACCACCCCTGGCTAGAATGAAATCATCACCTCCATATTGTTCTCGGCTTGATTCAACAATTAGAGGAATAGAATAATGACACATACCAATATCTTCATCCTTCAATATTATAGGCATTGTATTGTCTCCCTTATAAATTTTATAAGAGGTAATCATCCCAATACTCTTCTCTTCATAACCTTTCCTCAACGAGTGTGTCAAAGAGGAAACATTATCCATACTCGGCCTCTACATTTTCCTTCTTCCTCTGTGCCCTTTTAACTAGAGGATTGTCACATTGTTTATGAACATGAACATAGATATGGAACTAGGAGCACTTAAAAGGAATACTTAGATCGTCCAAATCATAAATATATATTTTCCCATCTAATACCAATTTGAACAGGCCCTGACTTATATATACCTCAACCATAATTTTTCCATAGAATGTTTGTTTCTATGTTTGTAACTATCATCGACTATTAATTTTTTTCAAACAAACCCCCATTATCCCTAAGGGACTGGTTAGTGCATAGCTCCATAGGAAATCCAAGAAGCTTCACCCGGACTAAGGTACTCTTCATCAATTCATTCCTAGCATTGAATAAGGTATGATGATGATTCATATAAAGGAAATCACTACCCATAAACCAAATTACCCTTAAAATAATTGCAACTTCATCCTCCATCCAAAACATGAACCCAACCCAACCATGGAACAAGATATGGGAGGTCAGAAGGTAACCCAAAATTGGATGTCAATAATGTTGAATACAGGCACTAAACAATTAATTTTTCCTATAAATCCTCCACCCAAGATACTTACCGACTAGAGTGCGATAGTGTAAATCCATAATTTGGTTCACCTTAAAGTCTTGTCCAACCATGGGACCCACCCCTCCACCATGGATTTTGATCACATTTTATTTTTCTTCACTATTGACCCCGATGGAATGCTAGATCTATGTAAAAGAGAGAAGTTTAGTTGTCTACCTACAAAGCCAACAAATCATGGGTCACCTCCAAAATATACCAAACCCTTGTATTTGGATCCTTCTATGTAAGGAACCTCCATGAACACAAATATGTAGACTATAATGAAAATTATGGAGTGATAAAACCTGAGATCCTTAGTTTAATAGATTTTAGATAGAATAATGAAATGATCGTAGTGTCTTTAACTCCCTAATCTATTTTTTGTACTAGAGAAATATCCCTAGTAGGCTTGAGGCTTGGGTCAAACTTATCCAATGAGAAAGAGGGAGGACACACAATATTGGATTTTGTAATTGATGAATAAGGAAAGATCTTCCCCTCTGACTTGAATGCCTCATTGAAAAAACTTTTACCCTCCCAAACCTTGATTAATTCCATGTGGGACCAAAAACTTGTTTATGAATACAACTACTCAAAAAATGTCTCACAAATGGCTGGCCTAACTTTTTAATAATTAGAAACAGCTCATATTTCTATTTTTTCCCAAAATAACGAACCCTAACGAGGGTTATGATTTCCCTCTACTCTATATCTATGCATGTTGACAAGATCCTAGTTTTGTGAAAACTCAAGCTCTTAGAAGCTGCAAGAAGAGATGGCAATAAGAACCATGCCTTAGGTTATGTTGAATGGAACTAGGATGGTTTCTATTTGAAAACCCATATTTGATTATTTACTTTACTTCCCCGTCATAGTCCAATAACTCAACGTTAAGATCCATATGAGATTCTGACATTAGATTTCAGAGGTGTGAGCTAAGGGTTCATGCCTAACCTACAAAAAATGGGCCTTATCTGACCAAATCCCAATAGAAAAATAAAAATATACATAAGAATGGAGTTACAAGTACATACTAACAACTTATCATGAGTTGGTAAAATATATCTCTTCAAGCTTATCACAAGATAGGAATTTTTAGTGCCTCCAAACCCTTTCTAGGGAATCCACCATTAATAACAAAACCTAACTAGTAATACAAATCCTAGTAAGGAACCTACCCATATATTTATCCATAGTAGAGGTTCCACAACAAGCTAGCATGAACATGGTCTAACAAGTCCACCCTTTATTATTCATCAAGCTTACCTAAAATAAGTATCAAAGTGAATCATTTCACCATGCTCAATGTCTCCACACCAATTTTATTATTATTCCTTTGGGTTTACAAACCGTCACCAACTTGCAATGCACAAGTTCAAGGATTATAAAAAAAATCTAGTACTAGTCTCCAAGTCTTCATGTCCATCTTATGGTTTGAGCCCTCGAACCCTATTTCTTCAACTATTGCACCATCACAAACGCCAATACCACCATGAAAAATCAAGAGTACAATAAGAAATTCTTAATCTAAGAAATATATAACTCCAAGCTCAATATCCCTCTACTCATCAAGTAAGGATACTCATCTAACAATGTATCGTCTAGGCCTAGCCTCTGTTCTTTACATAAAAATAAGGATGCAATACCACCCAAAGAATTATCTCTCTTCTTGATGTCTTCTTTAGGGCGGGAACCCTAGATATACTTCTTCACAACAAGAGCCATGATATCTATAACAAAATAAAAGGTGTGAGTAACTCAAACCAATAAGACAATTTTGTATTAATGTCATAAACTCTTCTACTCCCTTGTTCTACTTTGGGGTTTTCTCACACAACACAAGCCCTTGTGTCCTCTTACATCTCACAAGAGAAAACAATTTAAGAACACCCAAGTGATATTATCCATATCCATGTCTCCTCTATTGTTTACATCACAAAACCTAGGATTTCCTCCCTACAAGACTTCTCCAAGACATTTACAAAGATAGAATAATGAGTACATTAATAGCAAGTGCTAAAAAATTATCTATCCTCCCTTTACAGAGACAATCATAAAACATGACAATTGGAAAATTTGTTGTTTAAGCTAAGTGATTATTTCCTTGTTTAATTATGCTAATTGGGGATTAAGAGGGGGTTCCCTTGGGTGACAAGAATCAAGTACCTATCATGCAAATAAAATATGGGAATTCAATTCAGTAGAGAGAGTTCGAGGTTGGGAGTTCAAGGCGGTTTTTAGTTTGGGGATTCATAGGAGTCATACCATCGTACATTATAACTTGTGGGGAAATTCAGTTCAACCAATTTTGGAATTCATGGAAGCCAAATGATCGTTCCCTTTGGAAGAGCTTTGAGAGGAAAACTAAGCAGAATTTTTTTATGTTAGTGTGTATAAGGGATCTAAGGAAATGAGGTCACGAGTTTACCTGGTGTACACTTAACTGTGTCGTAATTGGTGGGTTAAGAAGCGTGATTGGCTCAGAGTCTTTGAGTCATGCAATATTGCCCTGGAATTAGTGTAATGGGTTAGTGAGCCCTTATTGGGGAAAATTAGCTTGCATGTTGTGCTCCTTGGAGTCCAAGTACACAGAATTTTTTTCACATATGTTGAATCACTAGAAAGGAACTCAACATCACTCGAGGGATTATTAGGTTAGAGAAGGGTGTTGTTCCTTGTGTTGTATAGGTTTATGGGGAATGAGTGCCAAGGATTGGGGCATATGTGGATGGAATTTTCTCACTAGTGGGTTGCATGAATGATTGAGTTGAGTGAGCATCAGTTGAGTCACTACTACAAAATGGGTGATTAGTAACTAAAAAAAGGACTAAAATTTAGAGATAAATGATTAATTTTGAGGCGACAACCACTAGTAACAAATTAGCAGTCTCTTATCACCTTAAAAAAATAGTTGTTTATTAATTAGTCATTAATTTCTTGAATTGATTCATGTAATATATTTATCTTTTTATTTGATCATTAATTGTTGTTATTTGGTAGTACATTTAGTCGTTTATTTGATCCTTAGATGCCGCCATTTTAGTAGCACATTTACTGTTTTAATTATTCATTAATTGTAGTCTTTTGTACTACATTTGGTCATTTATTTGGTTAATATTTTGTTATCATTTTTTACTTGTATATTTAGTCAAGTTATAAAGAACTACACAATTAGTATAATAGTATTTGCTGTCATATTTATCTCTAGTTGTGTAGTTTTGTTTCATATTTGTTTTATATTCATTTTATTTTTGTTCTTCATTATTATTCAATATATCTATATGATGTGAATAATTTTTAAAATGTCATGAATCTTTATAGTTGTGCCATTGTGCAATATTGGTGCAAATCTAATATAAAGAGATTAAATCTATATAAACATGTAAACTTGCATTAATTGAAAATACTATAAATAAGATCAAGTATAAACATATATGCTTTGAACCACACACGCACATTTATAAGTCAAATAGTACAATATATTCAATTTTCTAATTTAATATCCACTAATATTACATAATCATTGATCTATTAGTCCATGACAAAAATCATCTCGACCACACTCTCAATTACAACATCAAGATTTCCAACAAGTACTCGAAATATTCTACATCGATGACTTCTCCAAATATTTCAATGGACATCGAGTGAAGTTTCTTACTTCTTCAAAAGTTTGTATCCATTTAGTTTATTCTCATAAGGAAGGGGACATATTTATATCGCATAGTTTATGTCCCTTTTGTAATATTAACATGGTTAAAAACAAAACCAAAAAGTTTACATAAATATTAGAATCTTTTATTACAAGTAATTCTAAAAATGTGCATAATTATTGAAACTAGAGACACATGGTAGCATGTTCCATTCATTTAGTTAAGTAATCTTTGTTGAAATTGAAATTTTGGGTTTGCAAAATTATTGTTTTTAATGTAGAAATGGATTTATAACCATCAAATACACCTATTGAACTAAATTGTGCTATGTTAAGTTGTATAACGTATAGATAGAGAACCAAAATACACCTATTGAACTAAATTGTGCTATATTAAATTGTATAAAGAATAAATAAAGAACCAACAAAGTACTGGAAAAAACACACATTCCTTACACTACAAGACCCACTTGAAAATCTACAATATGATTAAGTTGATTAAACTTCCAATCTTAATTTGTAACATGTATCTATTTTTCAATCCATGATTTGTTTAATCAATTCTCAATTACAATCTTTTAGGTAAGAGTTTCATTCATCTATTATATCATAATGTAAGGGATCCATGGTTAAATAACTATATGTAGATTCTTTATAATGAGTAGAGGCACTTTAAAACACCCCTAATAAAAGTGTATATATATATATATATATTTATATATATTTATATATATTTCCCTTTACTTTAAACCATCCTTTTATAACTTGAACGATTTCCTTTAAATCCTCTTGTTGGTAGTAATTTCTTTCTCGCTATACTCATTTCAACTCGGACTATAAAAATTATAGGACCAAAAGGAAATTCCTTTTTACTTCATCTTTTATACATTTTTTTAGTGTTCCACACTTAAGTTAATCTTTTTTAGGTTGATGCTTCATTTATAACTCCTTTTAGGTTTTGGGAACGGCTTCATTTAGGTTGTGATAAGCCCAGTGATGCAAATCAAGGCATATCCAATGACCTATAAAACAATAATCAAATATCTTTGGAGTTTTAAACCATAGGATGCATAACGGAGAACTGACGGTGGTTGACAAGTCCCTTCTCGGCATGTTTGTATTTACTTGAACCATTCACATGTACAGGTTGTAAATGTAAATTGTAAATGTAAATTCCTAATATCTGAGTACAAGTAAAACTTAATTATAGGGCACAACATGACTTCTCTACAATGATAGAGATGATGTAATGCAAAGCCAAGTATAAAATAAGCTATTTTGATCATTCCTCAAAAATCATTGTTGTTCAACCAATATTTTACTAGTATATATAACTCCATAATAATATTAAAAACTATAACGACAATGCACATATGGTATAAAATGAAATATCTTGATTCTTCTTTAAAATCGTTGCTATTCAACCAACATTTTACTAGCAAATATAAATCCAAAATAATATTAAAATTGTAGCAGAAATGCCAGCCAGGTATAAAATGCAATATTTTTTTTCCTAAAAAAAATAATTATATTTGATTAAAATATATGGAAGACAGTATAAAATGTGAAGTAGTCCAAAGGACACTAAAGTGGTGACCAGATAGGCCCAAAAGGAAAAGAAAGATGAGCCCGAGACAAATAGGAAAAAACGCCCAAAGTGGAGCTAAATCATGGACAAGATAGTAGGCCCAAAAGTAGTAATAAGAGAGTCTCACAAAGAGGGGAAAGGTAGTCGCCCAAGCGAGAAGCAAGTGAAGAGACCCAAAACTGGAAAACCAAGAACCAGGATCAAAAGAAAATAGATTGGAGGCTGCCTTCCGAAACAAGTGAAACCCTTGACCAGAGCTCAAAAAAGATAAAACCGTCCACAGTCTAAAGAGCCTGCTTGGACAACAAATCAGCCTGAGAACTCTGCTCTCTGAAAATATGAGTGAAAGTATTATTATGAAACAGTAAATAAAAGTCTAATCCTTTTGAGCCATGGCTCAAGATAAATGAGCCGCAAATCTCTCAAGCAGTGGGCCCAATCAATGATGACACAATAGTCACCCGGTAATGTGTAAACCATCCAAAGCAAATTGCTCAGAAAACTGAAGAAGAGCCCAAAGTGAGAGGAGCTCCCCCTTGGTGTTTGATCTAGAACTGCAATTCATCCAAATTTTGTAGTAATGTGAATCATTTATCTAAATAAAAGCACCAGCCCCACACAAAGTAGAGTCCCCTTGGGAAGCCCCCATCAAAGTAACCCATACTACAATGTAACCACAGCTTTCACCAACCTCGATCTGTTTAACCCAATATCTATGGTAATGCTTACACATTATTGGGTCGGATTTACCCATACAATAAAGACATTCAATTTGTACGTAAAATTTTCCACAATATAATTCTTCCTTATGATGAAATTAGACTTGATAAATTTATGAACAATGATTTAATTTTCGAACACCAATGATAAGTTTTACCAACAAATACCAAATAATAATACTTGTATCGATGCTCATGTTGAGAGTCATTGAGGATATGATCTGTTGAATCCTTCGTTCCAAGGAAAATTGAAAGTATCACAAACCTCTCTTTTCACTTAGGTTTGGAAGAGATCGGTGTCATTTCTTTGACTAAACACGATATCAAAAATAACCCAATTTCAAGAACAATATTTGCAATAAGAGAGTGATGAAAATCAAATCACAGGAGTTAAAAACAAATCCAAGCAATCACACAGAGACTTATTCGAAACACTTCCTCGATACGATTCTACCCTCTTCTTGTACACTCTCTCTATTCCCTGTAGGCTTACAATATACCAAGAAGATTAATTTTCAAACATATCATAACCCTAACAAGAATACAAATGCAAAACCTCTTCATGGGATAACCCTAACAAGAATACAAATGCAAAACCTCTGCATGGGATAAGCAAAAGAAACATTTTGGATGGTAGTAATTAATTAGCTCTCACTTGAGTCACCTCTAGCTCAACTCTCCAAATAATTGGCTTTACCAGAGCCAATCAAATAGTTGCTTATGGTCTCGCAACCTCTATATGAGGGTATACCTTTTACTATGAAGTTATTGATCCTACCTATCTATTTGTACCTATACCAATGCCACTACACCTTATGATTTTTATGTTCCACTTAGCTATGGGTCTGAATATCATAGTAGCCAGTCTTAATCCGCCTTAGTGACCTATATGCTTAGTTGGTCAAATAGCCTTAAAGGCATACTTAATACCATTTTGATTGAATAATAGTCATAATCTCCCCAACATAAACAACCAACCGTTGGCAGGCATAGCCAAGAGGTCCCAGTTACTTACTGCCAATAAAATATGCTTAGCGCTCCATGGATAAGATAAGGGTGAGATGAGGTAATAACTGATTTTTTAAGATAGGTAATAAAGGAGTGAACCATTATAACATAATTAAGGATCTAATTGAAAAGAATATTTCTTTCCCTAAATCAATATAATGATAAGAAGACAAAGTGGACAAAGAGGGAATACCTAGACCCATGAACCTTAGCAATGGAAACCTGTTGAAGCGTCACAGGGGAAGCCCCGATCATTGAATTAAGTTGATCGAGCATCGTGCAGTGCAACTAGATTATTACTATCTAGGGGAGGGGCTGAACTTAGGGTTATTACAACCTTTACGGATGAGTTATTCAACATGTGAATGCGTTCTTTTTAAAATGAAATAAATGGGAAAATAAATGGATAATCACCATATGTTGTATAGTTGCCTTTGTTTTTGAACTAAGATGCTTGGAAAGATAGAACAATGGGGTTGAGATCACTACAAAAACATTTTTTAATGTGGATAAATAAGTTGTTAGTGAAAGTGATTTTATCATCATTTTGACCTAACAACAAATACACTTTTGTTATAGCATGATTTGCCACACCTCATGCATCATGCGTTGATGGCCTTCCCTTGACTCTATGTAGACTCTTTATACCCTCTTTACTCACTATAGCCTTGATGCTTTAGTTTAACCCTTAAAAAATCATTTTTGAAAACATGTGCGGGTCATTGATTGTACAACTTGTGTATATGCATCGTGCACCATTACAGCTCGTGTATATCGAGTTTTGTGCTCAAAAAAAAAAAAATGGGGTTTTCCTCATTGATCCTTGGCCTTCCATATGCCGGAAAACGCTCTGATTCGACCCTCCATTTCCCATTTGAGGGATATATATTGGGCCATTGTGAAGCATTGGAGGAGAAACTTTGAGATTAAAGAGACTATAGAAAATTTTTGCCCCATTTCCATATACTTGAGTCTGCATCCTATTGTCCTTGTTGATAGAACCATTTTTGTTCATCTCCTAAGCTCTCCATTTCCTTTTGTGAGCTTTCCTTGTATGGAGGATTGAAGTGGTGGAGGGACTCGGTTTTTTGGTTTCGATGAGGTTGCCACATTCTATCTCTATTCTTACATTAATAGAAATATCCATTTCTCGTCCGAATTTCATGTGCAATTGTTTGTATTTATCCATGAGTGTAATTGCTTTATACATGTTTAAAAGGATTATGCTCGATTGAATACTAACACTTAATATATTTTATTCTTGGATATATGTTTGTTGATGAGGGAAAATTGTAGGGACAATATTTTGACTGTAAGCTCAATGGTGGTCTTCTCCAAACAACCGGATGAGGTACAGATTCGATCCCTTAGTTGTTAGTTTCTTTCATTTATCTAGCATGCTTGAGAATGGATATGATTTCTAGTGTCATACTGTCTGTTGTGTCCCACCACAAACCATAGGAATATTTTCTAAGTAACATAATTGACAACCATACTAGGAAAGTCTCTTTTGTTGGGGTTTTTGGGTGCATTTTCGCTCAAATTGCTCTTTGTTTCTTTGTGTTTCTGTGTCGCATTTTGGAATATAGTCATTGGTGGACAGTTACTTGGAGTGGTTTAGCCTTTAGCTTGATTTTTACCACCTTCTTCCTTGTATAGTTGGGTCACAATGCTTACAGTCGTGTATATACGCGAGGTGTCCTCTGGTAGGTCACTTACATATGCTTGTGTTCTTTGAACAATAACATACACCTCAAATTTTGATTGGTATCTTGGTTTGAGCGACTGTTGGGTCGGTTGTGAGTGTTTTTGAATCTTCCAGGGTCCTTATGTTGTATGTCAACTACCTTTTTGGCAACTAGAAACCTCCTCTTTTTAAAATTTTCTTTAGAAAGTTGTTCTTGTTAATTTCTCCTTTTTTATTTTATTATTAATGCATTAGTCCTTAAGTCTTGGTGTCTTGTTTGGATTGTGTCTTGCTTCTTGCTGCAGGGACTGAGAATTTAATGGTTCTTTTTTGCATTTTCATTCACTTACTTTGAAAATACAAAAATAGTTGCATTGGTGCATATTCATTTGCATTTTCCATGTGCATGGAAGTAAGTATTTGCATCAGTTTGCTTGGCATGAAATTAGTATTTAGGCTTTCATTCAGGAAAGATTGCATTTGGATTTGAAAGGGAAAAGGAATTATCATGCATTCCATTTAGTGGCATACCATCTTTTCATTTGGAAAACAAGATTGCACTTGGAATTGTTTTTAGGTGTACATATTTGTTTTTATTTCTGAGTCATAACATGACTAGTTTCACGACCATATCCCTTGAGTAAGCATAATTGCTTAAAATAAATGCTTAATTTAAAATTAAAACATTTTTTATTCATTGGGTGTACCAACAAGCCTAGGTTTTAGAGTCTTGGAATAGGATTTTGTGAGTAAACTTCTCCAAGACTATAAAATGGAAACAATTTAGGCATCTGACTAGGGAGAGGAGAAATCCTTGCTATAATCGGTGTTATCAGGAAGCTCCTCTTACACATGATTTAAGCACAAGGAAGCACGCACATTGATGGTGGGGATAGCCCTCCACTACCTTCAGTGAGCGATGGAGATATTTCCTAGATCTTATTAGTATCTAGGGGCTCTTGAGGTACCTTTGGTGCTTTCGAGCTTCAGACTTAGTTACCCTGCCAATATGGTAAATCCCACCATTGACTATTCGCTTGAGCATTGGTTATATTGAGGTGACCTTAGTTTCTTTCCTAGGTATCACAGGGGGGACTTGCAGAGGTTATTCTGTGAGTGTTCTGGCTAGGTAGGGGTCGGACGACACAATCGCTTTATGTATTGAAGCTGAGGACCACTATAATTGGTTACACACCTCCGCTTGTAGTGTATGGGATCCTTAGGCCTCTATTAGGGAAGACATACTTGTTGCATTCATGATCTCATTTTCCCTCACTCCTTACTTGTTTGCATCTATCCTAGCTTACTTAAGGGTGTGCTTTGTGTTTTCTAGTTGGTTTTATGGATCATGGTTACTTGGGTCTCTTTTTCTGTGGAGTCATCATGGATCAAGCTCGACACTTCATAGTTCTTGTCATTTAGTAGGTTTACCATCTTTTGACATTTCACAGCCTCTTTATAAAAGGGCCATACATTATACACAAACTCTTTCCCATCAAGGTATCCATAGAATTTTTACCATGAGTACCATTTCTGAGGCTCTGGAGTTCCCTCCATCCTCATCATCCGCATTGGGAAGAGGAGTCGATGAGTCTCCTTATTCGTCTACCTTATGGATTCCTGGGACTCTAGTCTATACTGTCCCTCATGTGGCTAGTCCTTCCCACCTTGTAGAAACAAATTCTTTCGACTTCACAGGATTTATCCCAAACTTTTCCTCAAGAAGGTTCAACATTGAGACCTAGTCCGTTCCCTTTAGTTCGATTCCTTTTATGTTCAGCATGCCAAATATTTCAGCTAGTATTCCATCATCCATCCAATGTCATTGTATAGACCCTAGTGTTATAATGGGGGCATGTGATCCCCTTGGGCAGGTCATATTCCTCCTTCTACTCTGTTTGGTGGGGGGTGGTCACCCCCTTCGTTTCGTCTTCACACTAGTGTTCATCCTATTAGGGGCAGTGGTGTTATGTGAACATTGGGTCTACACCTTACATCCCTTCTTTCGTCCCATTGTCCACTACACCTATTCCGTTGAATGAATTTCTCATGAGGAATCCTCCCCACATTCCAAGTGGGCACTCAAGAAGCTATGATCCCTTTGGCTACATTGTTCCCCTATCATCTGGAATCCTTGTGTCTAGAGGTTACATGCTTCCCTAGGTTTCAGGGGGTCATCCAATACCCCAAATGATTATTTTTGGTTATATGGTTCCCCCTTCTTAAGGAATTCCCCACATCCAAATGCACGTGCATTCTTACATGGGTCATATGGGAGGAGGTTACTATCCAACTAGTCAAGGTCATGGCATTTACCAGAACCAATCTTTCCAGGGAACATAGAATCAAATGGGACAACCTAGGCTCTTGTTTCTAGCTGCGCTGAGCTTTCCTAATCTATCCAAACTCACGAAGACCTGGTGTGTCACGATCCAGCATAGCCTCATGCTCCCCTCAAAATTCCTTCGTATGATCTGATGTTTGAAGGTAAGAATGGTGAGGATCCTGGTGATCATGTTACGACTTTTTATCTATGGTGCTCTTTGAATTTTTTGAATCATGATTCTATTCAATTATGATTGTTTCAACGCAGCCTCATGGGTTCAACGGCGAAATGGTATATAAAGCTTCCTGGGGCAATGCCAATATGTCATCACCTCACCTTTTTTGAGATCAACACAGACACCCTCCCAACTAACAATGTGTACAAAAAATTCCACATTTAAAACCAAAAGAACATTTAATACATTTAATGAGTTGTAATACTTGATCCACATGTGTCATATTCACTGCTAAGTTTTGTTGTAGGAAAAGATGGAATCAAAGAAGCCTGAAACAAAATGGAGTATAAAGAGGTCAAAGTATGTGGTTTATGGTGATGATGGAGTGTTGGTGGAGGAGTTATAAGACCTAATCCACATGTGGCACATGAGCCACCCAAGTTTTGGTGTAGGCCAAGTTGTTATCAAAGAATGCCTAAACAAATGGTCTATAATAAGTTGAAATATGTGGTTCATGAGGCACTCAAAAGTTGAAGGTACATTGCGAAGACTAGAAAGCATCATTAAAAACTTGCAATGACCTTTGTGGGTGCATGAAGCATAATTTGAAATATATTTTTTCTTCATGTGATTTTGGTGATAATTAAGGTGAAGATCAAGTCTAGAGAAGAATTGAGCTCCATGTAGGTAATCTAAGAGTTGATCAATAACCGAGATGGGAAATTTATCTTTGACTATAATGTTGTTAAGAGCTAGAGAATTAAGACACATGCACCAAGTTCCTTGTTTTTTAAGGACCATGACAATCGTATAAGAGTAGAGGATAATACTAGGGTGGATGATACTTGCATCCAATATCTCTTGGACACTCTTTTTTATTTCGTTATTTTTGTCAAAATATGAAGATATGGGTGCACATTAGGAAATAGGCCACATGTGAACAATGGTATACTATGATCATTGTCTCCACGTGACGATGATGACCTATGGGGAAGTTCAAAGATTTGTTGTTTTGTGTCCAATACTAATTACAAGTTTAGATGAACTAGATGAGAAGTACCCTTAAAGTCTTGAATAACATGGAATTAAGCAATAATGTTGAAATGACTCTTTTTTATAATCTTTTTGATATGGTCGGAGCTAACTATTTTTGGAGAGATTGGTTTGAGATCTTTAAGCATGTAGGAGTTCCCATCCTTTTGAAAACTCAAGTATGATTACATGAAATTAACCATTTAACACCCAATACAATATCACAACCACTCGTTTCAATCGCAAACATGCAAGTTTTTAGGGAATAATCACCCATTTAAAGTTTCACATTTTCAGACCTATTTCCACATTTCATAGATCCCCGTTAGTAGTGATGATTTGAAATTAATTTGTTAACATCATGGAATTAATTGTGTTTCTTGGGAAATGTGTGTTATGGAATGAGTCAAAGGCAGTTTAGGTCTAGCAAATGGTTATGGGCACATTCTTTGTTGTAGCCCATGGTATTGTCCCATGGTATTACATGTAAGGAAGTCTTAAAATATGCTTGAGGAGGATCCATTGTAAAGTGGCATGGATATGAGTGGTGTCTAGTTCACTTGTCCTGGTTGGTTGGTTTTGACCATGGGATATAATAGATCTATTATGGTGGTTTTTCCCAATTTTGGGTTTTCCAAGTAAACATTGTGTTCCTATCTTCCATGGTTGCTTGTGCTTATGTTTATTTCTCACATATTGTTATATTTTACTACTCATAATTCCTAATAAGTGGTATCATAGATGTGGTTTGGAATATAGTTGTGCTCGCTATGTTGTACTTGGTTTTTTGAATTAATTGTGGGGTGTTTGTTCGGTGGTACCCGGCACCCTAACAATATTTTTGGGTTCTTGGTTAGAATGTAATTTCCTCAGGTGCTAGGAGCACAAGGTATCCCTCTTATGCACAGAGAAGGGATGTTGAATCAAGTGTGGAATGAACCACTGGGTAGGTACAAGGGTGGAAGGTGTACTCGTAGCCTAGCTTGATATGGATTAGAGAGTTTGAGTCTTCAATTGCAGGAGGAATGTGAGATGGTTTAATCTCAGTTTCGAGACCAAGATTGAAGAACCATGTATATGAAGAGAATTCCTAAAGAACTGGTGGTTACAACAGCTGAGGACCCATGTAGATTGATAGATGGATTCTTTTTATATGGACGTCAATGACAAGGTTAGATGCGAGTACAAAAAGAGCATGGCTGAAAACAAGCAATAAAGAAGACGAGCATGGAAAAGCGTGAGGATTGAGTAATAGATCGTGATGGTGTAGTCACCATGAAGACACAAAAAATTTGATGGAGTAGTTTGCATGTAAATGGACATATGGATGTAAGACCTGGTAAGGCATGCATACCCCTGGTAATTCACCTGTAAAGTTGGGAGATAGACCTCAATGATAGGGGGTATGTGTGAGATTCCTCGGTAAAAATTTGAGGGGGGTGGTGATTACTCCTATTCAAGTTTAAAGGGGGCATTGTTATGGTTAACTTTGACTCGAGAATGAGTCAAAGCACAACAAAATTTCAACCCAAAATCCGACACCTTGCATGTCTGAAATTCGACACTTAAGAGTCGGCCTTTCGACACATACACTTTTTTTGCCATCGGTGGCGTAACGTCGGATCTTCGACATTCTACTAATGTGGGTCAAAGATCTGACAGACCATTGTGTCACATATTCGACTATTTTTCCTTCCAAAGTGCCAATCAAAATTGCATAAACCGTTGGAAATTCGACGTCCTCTAACCCTTGAAGCGTTGGCCTTCCGATGAACAGAAGTGTCGGAGGAATGGCGTCGTTGTCGTTATTTTTATCTAGCAAGTGTCAGATACCCAATGCCATCTGAAACTAGAAGAGTCAGCCTTCCAACGCAGTCCAACACTTTAACCATCGGTCATGCGACGGGTGGAAGCGTCGGATTCATGACACAGTTGTCGGATGTTTTTACCGGAGAGTCAGAAGCACGTCCAAAAAGTGACGCCTGTTGATGGATTTAAAAAAAAAATCCAAAGATTAACTGTGAGTTCATGCTCATATATTTTGTCTCTTGTAGGAATCAACACATAATATTCCTACGGTGTGTCCTCTTGACAAAAATCTAAATAAACCAAAGCAGCCATCAAAATTCATTAGCAAAACCTAAATCTAAAATTGCAATTCTAAAATTTCAACTGTCTTCCACAAAGAATCAAAATTTTAGTTAACTATGAGGCTACCCTCATGTTGACTGAATCTTTGTAGGTAATAGTATTTTGTATCGTTTCATGGTCTTATTGTCGCTTCCATCATCACATAAATCCACCTACAACATGTCCTACTAACATAGATCTCAAACATCTAGCAGTCAATGGAAATTTCCTCACTTAATTTCTTCATTGCATAACCTCAATAGTATGAAATGAATATAGAATTACACACAATAACTCAAATATAAAATCACTTGTTGGAATTTCTATGCAATGAATTATCATGTATGCATGTAACAATAGCACAAACAACATTCTAAAAATGATTTCCAAAGGTTATGCTAACTCAAATCATGCATCGACACATCAATTGTTACACATCTGTATTGTCATTATATTATGATTATTACTTTCTTTAATTGTTCATTTTCAAGGTGTCTCCCTTCTTCACCCGATTGCAACATCAAGAGTTCATTTTCTCCCTTCATGATGGAAAAGAGGTCTCATTCTAGGACAACATCAATAAAAGGTTCATGGGATTCTTGTGCAACATTAAAGGAATCATAACCCAACATCCTCATGGTCTCACACATGGCATCACATCCACAACATGAGTATACTGCTCATTAATCCTTGGTTATTACTATTAACCAGTTCAACTATGACACACACTCATATGAATACATGAAAGAATTTAACAAACTTTATTGAATCAAAGATTCACAACTTAGTCCATGCTCTACCTAGAAATAAGATACTCATACATGCTTTCAATATTCCCAAAGCTAGCATAAATAGATCAATTCATATAATTAAACATGGTTGAGGGACTCTTACCAAATCCCATTTCAATACTTATGAAAATTAACATAACCAACTCATACCTTTCATGGTTTCCATCAATACCCTTGTTGTTACATTTGATGGTTGTTGGCAATACCCTTGCTCATGGGTAGATCATTATAGAAACAATATCATCAACATCATCAGTCTTGGTTTCATAAGTACATCAACAACTAGATTATATTATCAGGTAATAATCATTGAGTATAGGATAAGCTATTCATATCCCTTATGTGGCACTATTATCGCTCAATACCTAACATATTATCATGATAATATGTCTCAATATGATCACTAATTCATGAAATCTCCAATAATTCATTCACTTACATGTACAATGTGATTTTCATGTTCTAATCACTTATGCAAAGAAAACAACATCAATCACATGCTTATCATTCATGCAAGTAGTTTCCTCTTACTAGGGAAATGCAAGAAAAATAACAAGAGTAACAAGGGTATGGAATTATCCTCCAGCTTGATCCTTTATCCTAGATTATAATTCCATAGTCATGGATTGCTCAATGGCTTCCTACCATTCATATTCAAACATTATCCATGAAAATTTTAATTAATAGACATTGGTTTCAACCTATAATTTGACCACTGAAGGAAACTTGTTTGGACTAGACATTGGTGAGTTGACAAGCAGCTCAAATGATCGAGCAGAGGTTGATACGTGGAGTGTGTCAAAGGGCTCAAAGAGAGAGTCTTTACATTCAAAATTGTTAGACATTTTGGGAGCTGAGTTTGAGAATACAAGTGAGAACAAACCTGAGTTTGAGATTACAGGCAAGAAGAATCATGAAGTTTCTGAACAATCAGTGATGGATTTGAGAGAAAACACTAAAGAGCTACCAATTTTGTCAAATTTCTCTGAGCAACATGGTTCATTGTTTGCGGTCAATTCCTCCTCAGTCATGGATTGCATGCCTGCAGAAAAAAAGTATGTTGAGTATGTTCCCATGATTGGGGCATGTTCCAGTAATGGTATCTCACCATTATTTTGAGATTTTTCCCTGTATAAAATTCAACTGTTAGAATTGGCCCTGACTAAACTATCTTAAATGTTGTTTCATATAAAACCCCAAAAAAAGTAAAAACAAAACTAAGTTTAAACTTGCAATACCTTACTCTCTTGCAGAAGGTGTTGATGTCCTTGTCAAAGGTATCTTTTTGTATGAGTCACAATAAAGTTGAAAAAAGAGTATAAAGGGTGTTTTACATCATGGGTGGCCAAAAAGGCCTGGTACAATATATCTATATTTCCAATGCATTCAAAGCTGTAATCCACACTGCCATCCACCATGTCTCTTATCACCTGCTAAAGTGTTTATCTTCCCATGAGCTTTGTAGCTAATAGGTGTTAGAGAGATGACTATTATAGACAACCATAATCTAAGCTTTGAGCTAATTGTGTTAGAGAGATAGTTATTATATAAAACCATAATCTGAAGTAGCAGTACCTTTTGAATGGGCTTCTCGCGCTCTTTTGGGTTGATGCAGTCTGTCACTCCCAAGGTTTTGGCTGCAGTGTATGTAATGCAAATAGTGAAACCCTTTATCTAAGGGATGCAAACATTATATATTTTGGTATATCTAACTGATAGTGCATTCTGTTCTTGAATAATTACTTCCATAGAAATTTAATTCTACTATCCTAGTGAGTTAGGATCATAACTTGCCTAACTCACTAGGATAAATTGTGGTCTACGATTACATTTCCATTAACAAATAAAATGTTAAGGGTAACTTGCCTCGAACATTTACTTGACTGAGCAGGGTTGAACTTTCAGTTAGAAGCAACATTTCTAACAAGCATACTACCTCTTGTGCTTATGTAAGCCAATTCAAGACAACCCTTTTACCAAGACTTTATTGCCTTTCAGGGCCAACCATTCAAACTTCTACTAGGACTTTATTTCCTTTCAAGACCAACCCTTGGCTCAGGACCAGTACCTTACTTTTGCAAAGGTAAGACCTTTCAGGACTTTACTGCCTTTCAGGTCCAACCCTTCAAACTTCTACTAGAACTTTACTGCCTTTCAAGACCAACCCTTGGCTCAGAACCAGTACCTTACTTTTGCAAAGGTAAGACCTTTCAGGACTTTACTATCTTTCATGGCCAACCCTTCAAACTTCTACTAGGACTTTACTACCTTTCAAGACCAACCCTTGGCTCAGGACCAGTACCTGCAAAGGTAATGCCTTTCAGGACTAGCACCTTATCTTTGAAATGTAATTCCTTTCAGGACCCAAATAGAACTAGAGGTAAGCAAAATCAACTTAACAATTCTCGGCAAGAGCTACAACAACCCAACTTAACAGGCTAAGAGCCTAAGACTCGCATATTAAATTTTAGGTAAATTTTAACAGTTATTCTAATAAAGAGAGCATTTACCTTTAGAAAACTTGTTTGAGTTTGTGTCAATACCAATTATCCTGGATGCTCCTCTTATCCTGGCACAAATAGAAGAAAACAATGTGGTTTTGACATTCCTTAATTTCTATAATCAGATTTATAATACGATCACACTTTGTCTCTTAGGAGACAAGTCACTGATGAAACAATGGACATACCTGAGATAGGTATATGGTATTGTTAAAGTTTTGTTGTCCTAGCTATATGGTATTGGTAAAGTATTACCAAGGGGGCAGTTATCACGATAAATCAAAATATTTAAGGTAATTGTTTAGATTAGATATAACAAAGTTAGCCTCTATATTGTATGGTAATCATCATCATCTACTAAATGTATGTGTGTTCACATGCATAAATACCCAATACACAGCTCGATCAAACAAAAGAAAACATATTTATACCTTGATTTATGGATCTTCACACTGTCTTCTTATGCTTTACCTTTCAAAACATCATTCAACATACTTCATTTTTTGTCCTGTTGCAATAGTTTCATGTTAGGACCCATCAAATATATTTATGTTTGTTCATGAAAATAACAAAACAATCTAAATAAATACAATTCTATTACAATGTAAATTACAATACTATTCAACTATTCAAGTAAATTAATTGTTAAGAATATATCACCTGACAAAACATGGATAACCAAAAATACTATGTATATAAGGCCATCGATCTAATCAAAACTCCTTTTCTTGCCTCTTAACTATGGAAATGTTTCTCAACGCTATCTGTAACAAGTTCCAATGGAGGAGTCAAATAGCAATAGTGAAAATTACATAGTAAAAATATAGAAATAGATGTTTTTTAATGTATTCTTCCTTACCATTCATTGAGCTCCTCTCTGTTTCTAGAATAATTTAATATTCTCTACTAAACAGGACCAACCACATGAAGGTGGAAGCTCTTATGGCCCCTCCCCCCCCTTCCCATGTCACTCTCAACTCCCCAAACCCAATGCCTATACTTGCAAATAACAATTTATTTCACTATTTCACAATGCAAATAACAATGCATCTACAATGCAAATTATTTCTCTCAATAGTTGAAAAATGCTTTCATTAAATCATTCTTTAAAACATTCATTAAACCATTCAATCATTCAATAGCTGAAAAAACCATTCATTAACTCATTCATTAAAACATTAATTTAGTCAATGGCAAAAAAAAAAAAAGTAAACAATTCAGTAAAGCATTCATTCATAAAACAGAGGAAAAAAACATTAATTTTTTTTTATAAATAAGAATTACTCAAAATTTGTTTAGTCACTTCCTTTTTACTTTTCTTCTCCTTAAATATCTAGTTAGAGTCACATCTTCGGGAATCTGATCATTGGTATCCCTACTAGTCTGCTCGCAAGGTTGAACTTCAGACGAGGGGCGATGAATTTCTGCAATAATGTCAAAATATTTCATTAATATATTTATATTTTGATAAATACGAGTAATTCATTTAAAAAACATTATGAATGTGTGTTTTTACCTGCCATGTGCACATCAACATGTTCAACATTATCCCGTATTGGCCCAACCTGTTTCGTGTTATGATCTGTAGCTACATGCTCTGTAGTTGAATTGTGTAGAATTAGAATTAATGTTCATCATCTGCAATGGTCTATAAAAAACAATAGCACATTAAAAAATTCTTTACCAGTATGAGAAGCATGATCTTCGTTTTGTTGGTCATGTACTACATCCCCGACATGAACGGGATCATTACTTTCCTGCACAAAAAGGAATAAATAATTTACGTTAGTTTATTTATAAGGAACAAATTGCATGAGCATTAATAAATTATCATTAAACTATACAGTTTTCACATACTTGGGCACCAGATGGATCAACAGAAGATCGTGCAGTATTCACAGACAAGCTTCTCCGGTGTTCAACAATGGTGTCAAAGCCATGTTCGAAGCCAAGATTCCTGTAATCCGCACTGGGCAATTCTTTGAACCGATCGGCCTTCATATTTGCATGATGTCATTAATTTTAAAGACTTTTGTTAGAACAAAACAAAAATAATAATTTGTATATATTTGGATGCAGATTCGGGTTTTGCGGTACTTACATATCGGGCCGCCAAGTTGGAGTAACCACCAGGCCCAAGCTTGTGTTGGCCAAATTTTTCAATTCTTGCCTTTGTGGCCTTAGATGTGTCCGAGAGCCTAATTAAGTTTTTAAATACATTAGTCTATGTACCAAAATTGATATAAAAACTAGTATAAATAAGGCTTACCACTACATTTTGGAATGTATTGCATACCTCCCTGTTCCACCTGGTGGTATCTTTCTTGATTTTATTAGGCCCTTCACTTTTCCATCTTCCACCAGGGCTTTCCACTCCATAAGATGGAATCATTGGGGGGAACTCATACCTAGGGTTCTTTTCTACATGAACCCTATATTGATCTCTGACAATATTTACATGTTTTCCAGCCTTCTGTAGTACCTTCGATGTATCAAAGGTATCTTTTCCAAATAGACTAACCAAGCGATTAGTTAGATCATCCTTTACATATTTTGGCTTCTTATTCCACATTGTGTGGATGGTGGGCCCGAAGATCTCCAAGGCCAAATCATTCATGTGTTTATAAAATATATCATTTCCTGTAAAACATTATTGCCATCATTAGTCAACATTAGAAAATATTATCGGTATATTAGACACAAATTATAAAAAATAAATTGAACAATCTATAATGACCTAGAATCCTCTCTATCTTTATTGGAACCAGTTCTTCATTCACCAAAAATTTACACTTTATTGAACCAGTGCTAGTCACACGAGAAGATCCAGGAAATGCTTCCACATCTCTATATAGCCCTGCATCCACCCCTTCTTCCGCAACATCGGCTGCACCCTCCGTTGCCCTCGACGGTGTCGCAGAGTGTGTTGTCGATTGTTCAGTGGACAATATGGGAGCAGTATGTGGTCTACGTGGAGTGGTTTGGTCACTGGGACCAACATTGCCTTGACCACCACTGATAATCTCCATAGCACGATGTAAATTAAACCCATTGTATTATAAGTTCCACATCATATAAAATAAAATATTATAAAGTTTTTATAAATGAATTTACATTTTTATTTGATAACTTGCATCCACTTGTTTACGTTGTTGTAACAACAATTGAATCCTTTGTTCGAGCCCTTCTGTTAGTGGAACTTCCAATGTCAGATGAATCGGTCCCTTATTTTGTTTTTCCCTTGTCCTTTGTAGCACCCTCAATGGGTCTGCAGACTCTCTAATTTCACTATCTCTCATCAATCGAGAGACCTCATTCTGTAAAGAATTTTGAGACGTCGTTTGATAAACAAAATCCCCTGTCTGCAATTGAAATATATAAAAAATTGCTTAGTCTTTGAAAATATATTGTGCGCAAATAATTATATTAGGGATTACATCTAGGATTACCTAATGCCTAGCTGAGGGCATGGCCTGATCAATAGATGGGGATTTACCTCGATCAGCCACCTGCAAAAAAAAGTAGAGAACATTATCACAATGAACGCAATATGTATAAGCTAACAAATACAAAACAAATACAAAAATAAATACTATGCTACATGTTTTATATGTGTACATTTTTGAAGTATTTATAATGTGGAATTACATTTAGGTTAAATGGTTGCCTCGAGTCTCTAGTCGTCTGATCAACAGCTGGGGAGTTTCCCCGGTCAATCTGCAAAAAAGGTAGACAACATTACCATCATGAACGCAACCATAAAAACGATAGAATACATAACAAAATAAACATAATGCGTCACGACAGACATGTTTACGATTTTAAAGTATTTGAAATGGAGAATTACATTCATGTTTTGATGTTGCCCTAATGTTGTAGTCGGCTGATCAATAGCCGGTTGGCTTCCCTGATCAACACTTTGCATGGAAAATCGATAATATTCTATAAACGAACCTAATATACTAATGAAAATACATAACAACATATCTTTATTTCCATCCTAAATTTAATATTACATTGGCAATATTGATGTATACCTGCTGCGTTGACTTGGGTCGACAAACATCTACGGAGATGGAGGTGCTCCTGAGAGAACCCTGCATCAAAAACATACTAAAAGTTACATAAGGAAACATGAAAAGTAGATCATTTCAATTATATGCTAACAAAAATTCCTATAGACATTAAAATAATTAATAAAAGGGTGGTTAAATTGTTTGTTGTACCACAACCATACTAACATTGTTTGTATCTACACGATTCAAATTGTAATCAATAAGCAGTTCTTCGCCAGCAGCTATTGATTTAATTGCACATACAAAGACACAGTTTTCTTAACGCGACTCGAATATGCAGTTCGGTTGCTTTAATGTAGAACCTGGTTGTGTACTGTTTATAAACCCCGCAATATTACCGGTTGTTTTTGGCCTTCCGTCCATGTACATCGTTGCTCCTTTATTTTGAGATTTGTCTTTCAGTTGTATATAATTCACTGACAACCCATATCTACACATACTTCGTGTATATTGGACCAGGTGCATCCAATCACTGTAGTTGTAACAGGGTCCAACATACTCCATCAATTTTGTACATCTACCGTATCCAACCTTTATGTCATCCATGCAAAACAAGCCCAATCCATGCAATGAGGACAATGCAATTCTATATATCCTCTCATTCACACAGAAATCAATGTTTACTTTAGGAAGATCACTAGGCACCCATTGTTTCACTAGGTGTTGGTACCTTAAGGGCACATTGATGTCTCCCACTGTCTCATCATCATAGGAACATGACCCCCCTCCTCGGAGAAAAAAATTAATGCTTCTGTTGAATTTTCTTTTGATCTTCTGACATCTAGTTTATCTAGCCCGTGTAGACCTACTGGATGTCTCACTTTCCTCTAGCCTTCCCAAAATCCCTTTGCTGGAGGAAGACAGGTCTGACAAATACCTGTTTGGTTCTACCTACACCGTTGCCAAAAAAAAAATTGGCATAAGCATAGCAAACTACCAGCAAAAAAAGTGGAAAGACTTATAAGAAAAAAAACTTGGAAATACTTGTAAGCCAATAACTTGTTAAAGAAAAAGCTTTTCAAGAATGAGTTTGGTTAATAGGTGTGGGCATTTGGTAGCCCTAAAAATTCTAATGTATGCCCCTCTTTTGGTTACATACAAGTCTCCATTCTAACTTATTGCTTGCATTGCCTTTTGCTAACATGAATTGGGTAGGCTTCATAAGCTTCAGATGTATGCTTGTGGCCATTGTACTTTAGCCTTTCAACATTTTCAACCGAGTGGCTGAGTCAACCAAGTTGACCCCCAACTGAGCTAACTCGGCCTTTGAAACGATTGGAGTGACAAGTTTGGTACCGAACCAAGAAAATTAGGGTATGACTGAATCTATCAGTAACAAAATGGTCAATTCATCCCAATCCGTACTAAATTGACCAAGTGAATGTGGGAATGCACAGGCCACACACATGACACTTCAATTCAAAAAAAAAATTAACCTAGAAATATAAACATCTAGACTCTAAACCTAATTCATTGTCAAGTCAATTAGGTTTGTAGGATTCCTATACATCATAACACTATTTAGAGTAAAACACAACTTGCTTTGTGATGCAGGAGCATAGGCTCATGGAAACGAATTCATCCATGGCTTGATCAAAGTCATATGCATTGAGAGACCTAGGGTCTCAACACTTGTAAATTCTTTTATCTTGATTAAAAATTGAATAATCTGGAACATGACACTTGTCCTTTCCACTTGTAAATGTTTGGATAAGAGTTGTTAGTTTGTTAGTGAGTCACTGATAACTCGTAGGGGTCAGTTGAGTTTATTAAGGACTCTGTTCCTTAATTATAGGATCTATAAATAGAATTAGAATAGAACTGGAGGTTTATTTAATGCAGATCCAAATCATTCAGTTAGGTAGCTTAGGTTAGCTCAAGGAGCTTTTTGTTAGCTCATTTTGAGGTGAGGCAGCTCGCAGAAGCTTGGGTAGCTCGAGAAGGACAGAGAGGGAAGAGATAAACTAAGGGTTTGCAGATGGACAATAAAGTTTTGTTATAGAGATTCAATGGAGGAAATAAAATTGCTTTTATTTCGATTTTCTGAGTGTTGAAAACCTTTGTGTTCAAAATTGTTTGCTGTGTTTACTTAAAAGGAAAGCATTCGTATCAAGCATTCTGAAATTGCTGTTGATTTTGTTTAAGAGTCTTTGCTAAAGCTAGCAGAACTACCAAATTTGGTGTCAGTTGGTCAAGGTTGGAGAGTAAGCCTGAAATTCACTTTCTGAACAGGTTTTTTGTAAAAATAAGGCCTGCATAGAGTTATGGCAGGTGGTGCCTGCATCAAGTGGTATCATAGCCTGATTTTTTCTTTGAAGAAGATTGGTAGAGATGAGAAGATCCTGGAAGCATACAATAGAAGGTGAAAGGGTGGACACGAAGGAGCAGAATGCAAGCAGAGGATGATCCATTGGTATATGGATGAACAAGATCAAGGATCTTGAAGGCATAGGACAGATGTTATGCTGACTGTAAATTTAAGATTTTAGGTACACAAGCAAGAAGGCTGATGACAGTGACAGAGCATGGAGGAGAAGTCTGAGTAAAGTTATTCCCTAGTAATGTAGGAGCTTATAGCAAGTTCAGATTTGAAAATCCGATCGAAATAAATTGAAATTTTATTTTGTTTCAATTTAACTAATGATACAGTTATGGAAGAAATGGTAGACCAAGGAAAGAAACTCCATTTTGAGAGAAGGAGTATGATTGTTCTGGAAATAGAATATTGTGGACTATAACAGTGAAGTTAGCAGAAGGAAAAAGACTGCTATAGCTGTATATGTGCATGGGAGGTGTACATAAGAGAAATGGATTTCTCATTTAACTAAGAGAAGTGTCTCTTGAAGAAGGAACTATATAGTAAGAGAACTGTAATAGAGAACCAATGGTGTTTTCAACTGAAGGTAAGAAATGAGTGTGAACACAAACATTCTTGAGAGAGATTGGAAATGGGAAGTTGCAAAGGATGACAAAAATCAAGTAGTTCAAATCTGGTGTTTGTAATCAGACCAATGCCCAATTTGAAGCAAAAATAGTGGTCCTGGGTGAACAAAATATGAACACCTATACCTCCAATTTGATTGGATGAAGCCCCATCAAAGAAGATGTAGGTACAATTATCGAAATAGTTTATTTAGTCAAACTTAATACCTTTTCTTTTTTGCGTTGACTTAGCCACTTTCAATTCACTAACTCTAAAATAGATAATAAGTGTTGGCTAATAATGGTGACAACTCTTGGTATTATGTTTCATTAGGTTGCAACATGGCAAAATTGTGAAACAAAATACCAAGAATCGTCACCGTTATCAAAATAGTTTATTAGGTACAATTATCAAAATAGTTTATTTAGTCAAACTTATTACCTTTATTTTTTGCGTTGACTTAGCCACTTTCAATTCACTAAATATAAAATAGCTAATAAGTGTTGGCTAATAATGGGGATGACTCATGGTATTATGTTTCATGGGGTTGCAACATCGCAAACTAGTGAGGCATAATACCACGAGTTGTCACCGTTGCTTGTCTGAACACTTGTTATCTTTTGTGAGATATAGTTCATGTGGACAGAGTTCTTGAACTCTGTCCTCACGGACAGTTTTGTTTGACGATGATATTAACAGGTATGTAGAAAAAAATTTAATATTTTATAATGATCTTCAATGATCTAGGGGTTAGGTTCTAGTTTCTTGCTTATAACAAAACATGGCTAGGGTTCTCACTACTCTAAGCGCCCCAACAAAGGTGGATTGTCTCCCAGCTGCCATATCATATTTGAATTTCTCCTGTGCCTTTTGGAGGTTTGATATTCACCCCTTCTGCTTCCCAGTTCCCAAGGTTTAAGGATTTTGTCCCAATCCTTCTACTATATGTTTAACATCCCCGTGTGAAGACCTAGGTCTAAAGTTATGAACCTTGTAAATTATTTTATTTATGACACCACCAACACCTAAATGGAAACCCTTCATAGTCCGATGTCTGAATGATAGAAATATTTTTGTGCTCAATTTCAATATCCTCCTTTAGACCCTCATGGTTGTTTAGTCTAACCAAAATGCGAGAAAATTTCATATTGTTCGACTTTTTTAAATGACATATCTGTCGCAACAAACTCCCCCACAATATTTCTAGTGCCCCTGGAAACATCTAAAGACCAATAGTCAAAGGGAAAACCTTAAAGTCACACCCAAATTAGGGTGATGTCTAACTTATCTCTTTTCTTGTCAAACAGAGTTCTCCACATTTTCAGAGCCATTAGTGTCGAGCCTATACACCAATTCTGTTTGAGATCCCATTGTGCATCTTCGGCTTTCTTAAGATGCAAAATGAACAACCTTTGGAGAGAACCAGGACTTTGGGCATGCATCCTAGTTTGTCACCCCAATTTTCCTAACCCAAATCCTTGAGGGTTTTGTGTAAATTTGAGCATATAGATCTGTAGAAAAATACAAAACTCACAAAGTGGATCTCACAATTTACTCAGCAATTGAAGAATGAAACAGTGCAAAAGGCTTGCAGTTGTGAAAGCTTTCATTAATAAAAAAAAAGTAATCCGATGATAATTACAAAGAAGTAAAATGGCTTTAATAGCCACAAGCAATTCGAATCCACATGAGGAAGTTTGAATTGATTAGACTCTACTTGACTGTAGCTAACCAAGACCTTGTCTAAATCACTATCGGAGTACTCAGTGGTTAACTGACCTTGTCTAAACCATAACCGGAGTTCATCGGAGCTCTAAAACACAACTAAAGTGTTACATTCAGTGTTGACTAAGGTTAACTGACTGTGGTAGGTGAGAAATGCGCCCCACATGTGTGCAGTCAAGTAAACCTAGCACTAACTGAATGTAGAGGACTTGAATTGAATGTAACTGACTCCTAACTTAGCTTGACTAGTCATTAACTAAAGTGACTTGACCTTGGTTGGTTTCGGCACTCCCAGTGGCTTCCTAAATTGTAGGGATTGATCTAGGAGGCTCCTAAACTTATGCAATCAAGTGCAATAAGTGGTAGTGAGCCTCAATTAGTGTTCCCCACACTTTAGTAACTGAAACATGTGCCCCAATTAGGTCAAGTGGACCCAATGGTGTTAATGACTATAAATAGACTGGATGGACTCCCTATTTAGACATGACTCCCAATTTAGACATATGACCAAATTTGGACAAGGGAGGATTAATAATCCTAACATTTTGGCATTGAATTGTCGACCTTAGTCGACCCTTCC
This sequence comes from Pseudotsuga menziesii, assembly GCA_001517045.1. Taxonomy (NCBI): domain Eukaryota; kingdom Viridiplantae; phylum Streptophyta; class Pinopsida; order Pinales; family Pinaceae; genus Pseudotsuga; species Pseudotsuga menziesii. The sequence continues at coordinate 110,889 of LPNX010273802.1, forward strand.
CGTAATGGTTGTCTTTGTTGTATTCTCCAACTTGTTAAGGTGTATAACTACCCCAACCATGAAATTGTTTGCTTTGCCTTGGTTTTTTAAAAGTCACTACTTATTTCAACTTCTTTGTTCCCAAACTTTTGTCCCCGAACTAGTGTGTTTTTCAAGGTCCTAGCTTTGAGAGGATTTGTTCCCTATGGTATATTTTTTATTGATCCAAGGTCGTTCCCTAGATATGGTACTGCTCCTTGCCTTAAGACCTGCTCTTTATTGGCACCACCAGAATGGGTACCCTGTGGTGGGGCGGGTGATTGGCACCCCCTTATTACTTTATTTATTACTTTCCTTTCCTACCTTATGACTTGCCTGAGCTAGAAACATGAAATTCAACCCCTACTCCTTATTTCTCTTTCCTTCTAAAAGATTAAGGGCTTCTGTTCCCTGTAGTATCTGACCTTACCGGTTCAATATGAGGATGAACTAGTCTAGTGAATTAATACCTCCTTGTGAAGTAAGACCTCCTCATTGTGGAAGTCTTTATTCCCTTATTATTCCCATAAGATAGTTTGACCTTCCTTACTTTAAGAGGGGTTTTACTAGTTGTAGTCAGGGGCCCCAATTTCCCAGTTCTATTTTAACCGTTCGATAGGTCCGGATAATCAGTCTCTTCGAAGTACTTCTTTGATCAAGCCTGTCTGTGCAAAACTAGATAAATTGTGTAATTACATATATAGATGCGCTACAAAATGAATGATCACTATAATAGTGACTCACAGATACGAGAGGGGGTGAGGCGCGAAGCCCTATTCTAAGTTCATGACCTGAACAACGAGTTTCTCATTTGTAAGGTCGAAAGGTTTGTAAATTGAATCCCTGAATAACCCACTAAATGAGGAAGGGTCTGTCTGCATTCAAGCTTGTCCCACAAAGGAGCAAACATCACAGCGTGCACAAAAAACCATTGTCTCCCAAAAACCCTTGTCACAGGATGCCCAAAAACCATTGTCACAGCATGCCCAAAAAAAGGAGGTCATGATGCTTACCCGTTGAGCCATGGGCTCCAAATCCAAACCTGGAACTCCAAAACGTGAACTGTATGCTCCAAATTTGTACCATTAGCTCCAATTCTCAAGCGTGAGCTCCAATTATCAACAGTGAGCTCCAATTCTCAACCCTAACATCCAATTATCAACCGTGAGCTCCAATTCTGAACCTTGTGCTCCAGCGGACCTACTCCCAAATTCACAAAAACCTCCAAATTGAACTGAACTGTCCAAAATGAGTCACGACAATGTCCAAATACACTTGTCATTTTTTATTATATATTATATGTGTTTTATTTTTATTATATATTATTTTATATTATATGTATTTTATTTTTATTATTTTTTATTTTATATTATATAAATTGCCATAATAGTATTAGGATATTTTTATTATATCCTAACTTGAATAAAGAACCTTCACATTAATGAGGGAAGAACCATCTACATAACGACACATCCCTATCTTGGATAAATGAAAATATATCTTTGAAGGATGATTGAAAAGTTGAGCATGTGAGCATGTGAGCATGGTGATGATGATGATGATGATGATGTTGATGATGATGATTATGATTATGATGTTCATGTCGATGATGACAATGATGACAATGTTGTTGATGATGATGATGATGTTGATGATGTTGTTGATGATGATGATGATGTTGATGATGACGATGACAATGATGATGATGATGATCCTGATGATGATGATAATGATTGTGATGACGATGATGATGATGATCTTGATGATGATGATGATTATCATCATCATGAGGATGACGATGAAAATGATGACGATGATGATGATGATGATGACGACGATGACGATGATGATGATGATGACGATGATGATGAATATTATGATGTTGATGTCGACGATGACAATGATGATGATGATGATTTTCACATCATGAGGATGACAATGATAATGATGACGATGATGATGAAGATGTTGATGATTATGGTGATGATTATGATGTTGATGTCGACGATGACAATGATGATTTCGACGATGACAATGATGATGATGATGACGATGATTATGATGTCGATGAAGACGATTATTATGATTATGACGATGATCATGATGATGATGATGATGATGATCATGATTATGATGATGATGATGATGATGATTATAATCATCATGAGGATGACGACGATGATGAAGATGATGATGATGTTGATCGTGACGACGATGATGATGATGACAACAATGATGAAGATGATGATGGTGGTGGTGATGATGATGATGATGATGACGATGATGGTGATGAAGTTGATGATGATGATGTTGATGATGATGTTGATGAAGACGATGACAATGATGATGTCGATGATGACAATGATGATGATGATGATGATTATCATGCTGATTAAGATGATGATTATGATTATGACGATGATCATGATTATGACGATGATCATGATTATGATGATGATGATGATCTTGATGATGATGATGATGATTATCATCATCAGGATGACGATGATGATGGTGACGATGATGATGAAGATGATGATGATGTTGATCATGACAACGATGATGATGATGACAATGATGATGAAGCTGATGATGATGGTGATGATGATGATGATGACGATGATGATGATGGTGATGGTGATGAAGTTGATGATGATGATGTTGATGATGATGGTGATGGTTATGATGTTGATGAAGACGATGAAAATGATGATGGCAACGATGACAATGATGATTATGGTGATGATTATGATGCTGATGATGATGTGTGATGATGACGACGATGATGATGAAGATGATGATGTGTGATGATGGCGACGATGATGATGATAATGATGTCGATGATGAAAATGATGATGATGATGATGATGATGATGACAATGATGATGATGATGATGATGATGATGATGATGACAATGATGACAATGATGATGATGATGAAGATGATGAATATGATGGTGATGGTGATGATGTTAGTAACAATTTTTTTTAAATAAGATAAAATAATAGTTCTAATTAAATATTTACCTTTCAATATATTTCATCATCTTCTTCATCCATATCAATGTCTTCTTCATCCATGTCATCATCTGTATCATCAGATACATAGTCAACATTGTAAGGATTGGCCATATCATCATCGTCATCATCATCAGTTATGCTCATCGTGTCATCATCGGAATAATCTTCATCAGCATTGTCTGCTACATCATCAGATTCAACTATTCCTTGGACATCTTCTATTGGATCATCATCGTCAACTAAATCAAGTTGATCATGCTCTTTGTCATCATATTCTTCTTCCAGAGAACCCTCTTTATTACCATCATCTAGGTTATACTTTACCGGCCTTCCCCTTGGATCATGTCTCACAACAAACGACCAGTCCGCTTTACCTGGAACCTTTGAGTAAAATACTTGTTCACATTGGCTTGGAAGAACATAGGGCTTTGTTCTTGGCTCAAACAACCTTGTGTTTACCATGGTAAATCCATTATCATGTTCAATAATAGTTCTATTGGGATCACATTGATTCAATCGTAACCTGTACCATTTGACAAGGAATAGAATTACCTTAAAGGATTTAAAGTCACACTATATAATATCTTCCAAATACCCATAGTATCAATTTTCTGAGACTTATGGATGTCCGTCGGTTCTAGATGAAGCATTGGTAACCTCAAAGACAGCCGAAACCCCAGAATCTGATGTTTTCTTTATTTCATCCAGTGTTTTGATCCAATATCTACCTCCATTGTAGACCATAGCCTTATGGTGTTTTACCTACAAGAAGAAATACACGAAAATATTACACAACCATTCAGTCCTTATGCAACAATACATGGAAAAAAAGAACATGTACGTCAATAAGTAATTTGCAAAATAAAATATTTAGAGGGATATTTGATTAATTATATGCTTGTCATTTTATCTTTTACAGCATATGCCAAATCGATTTCCCTTTCTATTAGATTGTTATCTCCATTGCGTTGTGCTACTTTTACCAATGAAGCCACACCTTCCCATGATATTCCATGACCCAATTGTGCGCATCGTTCAATCCATACCTTCATCCAGTCAAGATTGTGTGCGATGTATAAATGAATTGCATCCCATTCTCGACCAACTGTTTAATGACAATAACCATTAAAATCAAAGAAAGGTGCAAATCTCCTGAACAAAGACGTATATGCTCTTAATTGAAGCAATTATGACTATAAAATACAATTAGAATATGAAGGATATAATAAAAATCCACTAGCTAATAATTACCTTTCAGCTTCCTCAATCTATCTTTCCCCTTCAGTTTCTCCCCTTCAAATTTGTTATTGGAGTCCGGATCACAAATGTGACGTAAATTGAGCTTTGACGCTAAAATAGGAATATATTCACTAACATACAACATGTTTTGGTATACCCTATATCCTTCCATCATAGAACCCTCCTCATGTGCTCGTTGTCTCACCAAATCCTTCATAAATTTCAAGTGCCTCTCAACCATCCACATGGACCTTGAGTGCACAGGTCCACACAACTCATTCTCCTCAACTTGGTGTATGAGGTAGTGTTACTATGCATTGAAAAATGCATATTATAGATGCTTTTGCATTTCACACAGGAGACAAGGAATTTCTCTCCTCCAATACTTTATATCTTCTTTATGGATTTCTTTAGAAGTCAACCATCTACAAGTGATGCAAACCAATAACGATATTTAACAAAAATAAACATTAAATTACAATAAATGCTAAAATAGTGCACAAAAAAAACAAATATAAATTATTATACGGAGAATTAAAGAAACACTAAGCACATGCAAGTAATCGTTAGTTACCTCATGTATTTACCAAGATTATATATAACTTGTTTGACATTGTTGTCGAAGTTGTCCGGGAGAGAGAGAGGTAGAACATACTATATCAATATACAAACCACGCCATTTATAAAAAAAAGAGTATACAAACAAGAAAAAATTATATGGACATAACAATAATAATTACCTTGATGAAGACATGCCAATCATGTGTTTTGACCCCCGCAAAATCACCTTTTTTAGTTATGATATTCTTCAAGTTTGCACAAAAACCGGTAGGAAATTTAATTTTTCGCATTACTTCTTTGACAACATTGCTTTGTTGCTCCATAAACATCCATGGAATTGAGTTTATATTAACTTGTTCTCCATTGGTATGAAATTGGATGACGTCTTTCATTTCATGGTTGCTTTCTTGAATGTCTTTGCACACTTTCACAACTTTATCTTTCTCCCTCCTTAGCTCTAGTAGTCACCATAAGGTTTCAGTAACATTCTGTCCAATATGCATTGTATCAAACAAATGACCAATTTGTAGGTGCTCATAGTTGGGAAACTTGCTGAATTGAATAGGATAACTTTTCATTCCTCGTGGAAGACCATTAATGCCTTCATGATCATGATGGACATCATGAATATTAGTTTATAATTAATAAATTACATCATAAATCAAATATGGCCACTACAACAAACAACTCACAATAAAAATTAAAATACATAAAAATTCATATCCGATGATCCATACGTATGAGTATTTCTATTGTATTGCATCTTCCAAAGGTGAGGTGTCATTCTCCGTGGTTTTAATGCTTTCTCCTGCTTCCCATTGAAAATATTTCTTTCAGTTGTTCTATACCTGTGATTCTTAGAGATGAAATGCCTATACTCATCAAACACCTCCTTTCTTAAGCTTTTTGAACGACGATATTTTATCTTAGGACCACAAACTGGACATGCAAATTTACCCTTTGTCTGAAGACCTACAATATTTACATATGGAATATCTATGTCAAATATATTCATGTATAAAATATTCTAACTACTCCATGTCATTAAATGCAATTAAAGTGGAACTTAAAATTACAAACCACAAAATGAAGTTAACCCAGGGGCATCATGTATTGTCCATACAACCATTGCATGGAATTGAAATTGCCTTTGTCGTATTGGTCTAGATATGTCATACATAGTTATGCCATTCCATAACTTCAGTAGCTCATATATAAGAGGTTCGATGTATACATTCATATCTTTGACTTGGAACTTACCTGATTCATAATTTGAAGTACATATAAAATATATCATTATGAGAACCATTAAGATATATAAACCATGTAGAAGAGTAAAATAATAGATATATATGAAATTAAGATACGTATTACGAAAAATGAGATGCCACAACTACATTATAAATAAAACAGTTTTCGTCAATGAAACCTGGAATAATCATCGACAACATTATGTGCTCCCTCTTTATTGACAACCATGGAGGAATGTTATTGTTGATAACAAAAATAGGCCACACCGTGTCAATGGATTTCATCTATGCAAATGGATTAACACCATCTGCTACCAAAGAAATCCTAAGATTATGTGGTTCTTCTTTAAAGTGAGGCCACTTTTCCTCAATATCTCTAAAAGCAGTACCATCTACAGGCATTCAGATAACATCATCTTGAATTCTGTTCCTGGCATGGTAATCCATAAATTGCGCTATGTTTTTGCACTTGAACAGTCGTTGCAAACATGGAATGATGGGAATATAACAAAGAACCTTCTGAGGCACCTTTTTTGTTACTTTATCTATACGATATCTACTTACATGATATTCGGGACATTCTGTTGCAAATTCATGCTAATTATAATATATAACATGGTCATCGGGGCATGCATGAACTGCTTCATAATGCATTCTAATCTCTTTCATGATGGAAGATAAATCTCGATATGTGGAAGGTAAAATATTTGATGGTGGTAACAAAAAATCAGCTATCAAGCTACAAAAAAAAATGTTAATGTAAGAAATAAATAATATTAACAAAACACGCTTCATCCATACAATGATCAATAATGAGTTAACAATACAATTATTAGAGGAATACAAATAAACTTTATCATGATCCTATATATGTGATGGATTATTTTAGATACCTTAGCATACGTGTGATTGCAATGTTTGAAAGACCATTCATAACCTTCAAGTTCATTATCAACAATATAGTAGAGAGAAGATTTGTTTTGGAGCCTTCATAAAGGGGTTCATAGGCCTTATCGAGAAGAGGTATATCGTGAACATCATCAAAGTCATCATCATTTTCATTATCAACATCATCGTCATCCATTATAATGTTAAATGAATCATGGATCAATGTATTTGTACCATCATCTTCAATTACATCATTGGCATGATCATCTTGTTCAATATGATCATTCACTTATTCTCCATTAAACATACACACTCCATGATCCTGATCCTGAACTTGTTTTGAAAGCACTTCCTCTTGACGACATGCTATAGGGTGTCTTTCCTTTAATATAAATACATGGAAACATCAATAGATATACATTAATATATGAAAACAAAATAATACAAACAATTACCAAAAAAAATGAATATAATAATGTTTATAATGCTAAGCCTACAAATGGACGATATTCGTTCCCCCCCTCAGCTTGTCCATGTTCCCTGCAATGTTTTGTGGATGTTGAGATCAATATTATTCTCCTCTTAAATCCCCTGCATTGAGTACACAGATAATAACATTTTCCATCACCCCTTCGTTTCGCTGCATCCCATAGTCTAGCAAGCAATTATCGGTTGTCTTCGTTTGGATCTAGAATATTTAATCTATTTGACATTTTGTCATAAACTTCGTTAATGAATATAACCGGTTGTCTTAAAAAATAAAGTTCCATGCATCAACCACGCATCAAGGTTTTTTCAAATGGAGAGAAGTTGAAGAATAAAAAATTCCCGGCAAACTGTCTATCGATGAAAAAAAAATCCCACAACCGCCCGTTGAAGAATAAAACAATTCCTAAAAACGTCTGTCGAGGAACAAATAATTTTCGCAATCGTTTGTCGCTTCTACAATAAACATGTTGAAATGTTTAAAACAATTTATATTTATAATGGACATGCGTCGGATATTCGACACCTTAAACATAGTTACCGTTGAAAGTATGGGACCAAAAAATTTAAAATCATGTAAACCTTAATTTTTTTGTTTTTATAAAAAAATCTATACTGCCCGTCGGATATCCGACGCTTAGGGGTTAGATAACCGAAATTTTTTGGTTCACAAACGTGGAATATCCGACAAGGGAGTGTCGGTTATCCGACACTACAAGGGTCGAAAATCCGACGCACAAGTGTCGGAGATTCAACGGCGCTATAAATATTTTGTTATCGGCATTCTGTTGATTGATTGCTGTCTGACACATCCATGTGAAATGTCGAATGACGTCGGATTCTGACGTCGAATTTTGGGTTCAAATCCTGTTGTGAAGGTTGGTTTAGGTATAGCACATGGTTTCGGGAACATGGTTTGTTGTAGCCCATGGAATTGTCTCATGGTATTACATGTAAGGAAGTCTTTATAAGGCTTGAGGAGGCTCCATTGTAAAGTGGCCTGGAGATGAGTGGTGGCTAGCTCACTTGACCTGGTTGGTTGGTTTTGTCCATGAGATATAATAAATATATTATGGTGGTTTTTCTAGGTTTTGGGTTTTCCACGTAAACGTTGTGTTCCTATATTCAATGATTGTTTGTGCTTATGTTTATTTCTCGCATATTGTTATATTTTATTGCTCATAATTCCTAATAATGTGGTAATGGATGAAATTATCGGTGTTGTTACTGTCAATTAAAACAATGACCTTTCAATGCTTGATATAACTGACCAATTTAAACATCCAAGGAGAGGAAATACCAATCAAACCATGAAGAGAGATTTGGGGCTATTTAGCTGGTGGTTAGGAAGAGGAAATTCCTTGGTGGTGAGAAAGGGGGCATGGCTCAAGGTGACTTCCTCCTAAGTCTCACCATCAACTTATTCATAAAAAACAGGCATAAGTAATTTATGTTTCCTATATTCATGACTTGGAGAATTTTTTTCATTGCAGTAGTAGTAGACACCCTTATGTTAGTTTTCCACCATGTCAACCTATGGACCTCAAGGGGTAGAACATGATGCTAAAGATATATGACATTTAGTCATGAACATGGAGAAAAATTGGGTTGTTTGCATTAGGCATAGGATACAAATTGTGCATGATGAGCGATATGAATGGCATCCAACCATGTAGTAGGGTGGTTCATCTACATTTGGGATTTTAGTTTCTCCTTAAGATCGCCAATAAAGCATTGCCTTAAAAAGTTGAGTTAAATTTTTGGTTCGAACAACCAAAAATTCAAAATCATTAATGTATTCCTCCATCATGCTTATTTGATGCAATTTTGTAAGTTGACCCAAAAAATAGTATTTTTGATAAAGTGGCAAAACATATCTTTCACAAATTGCTTCCATGTAATGATCCTTGGAGATGATTTCTTATGCCATTGCCACAACCACCAATGTTCGAGATACAGATAAAGGAAACTAATTTTGATTTTCAATAGGTCATCAATTATGGAATGAAAGGAAAAGTAGTACTCCATTTGGTCAACCCAACTTATTAGATCTAATGCATCAAACTTATTCAAATAATTTTAGGGAAGTAAGGCATCAGATTGTGGGAATGGCCAGAAAATGAATGGTCATTATTGGGATGTTATTCCTCATCAATGTGGTTACCTTTTGAGAGTCTTCAATGGCGAAAGTGTCATTGTCATCATGCTTACCCTTCACTTCTCAATCTAATGAAAACAAAGGCCAACTTGCATAGTGAGGAAAGACATGTTATTTCCCATTGTGTTGACTCATTGAGTGAGAGTGTTCACTAACTAGGAGAGAGGCTAAACCATTGTGCTTAAATCCTCCATGGGTGGCATATTATGGGTGTGTTTGATGGGACCATGAAGTCAATGTAAGAGGTTAGCCAAGAGCTATCCCAAACTATCATTGTCTCGAGAAGAATATGTTGAGGGGTCATAATAATTGTACTAGTAAATCCACAAGAAATATTTACTACAAAGTGACACCACATCAATTAGCATCATGCAAGGACTCATTTAAGCTAGGGATCCCGCAATGGTGCTAGCATGTGCCATAATATAAAAAAGAATGTTGGGAGTATTAGTCTTTTTTTAATATTACTACATTGATGGAATTTCCAAATTCCTAATATTGTAAATTATGTAGGAATTTCACTACATGTGCTACAAAAGTAGGGAGATACTAGGGTTTGAAGTGTCCTATGGACAAAAGAGTGTCACGTGCTATAGCGTTATGATACAATAGAGGGTTTCCAACAATAGTATTTGGTCAAATATTTCACGACCCTTATTAAGAAGGATATGTTGTACCATTATCCATATTACATGATTCCCTAGTATGCAAAAGAGATCTCCTTGAATGTTGTTCTCTGTGTACTACCTTAGGGTATGTGGAAGTAAAATCCATATACATGTGTTATCTAATGTGATACTACTCGAAATGGTACCAACAAAGGTTACAAAGGTGTCCAAATAGGCCACACCTCTTGTAATTTTGTATGTGTATTCTTCCCCAACTACAAGTTTACCCGCTAAAAAATATATCTCTATATTATTTAAATACATCGAAACATGTATCTAGCTTGATTTTTTAATCAAATTGGAGTGCATGTTAGCATAAGAAAGTTCTCGATAGCACTTGTGGTGCTCCTTCTTAGTTGAAAAAGAATATTTAGAGAAAAAATAGACACAAATATTGTGCAAAAAGTAAACAAATAGAACTCGTATTGAAAATTAACAACATGAATATAGCTCAAAATACAATAATGTTCACCACGCAACTAATTACATATTTTCACCCGGATGCGAGTGACACGGAAATACACATGGGAAGCACCAACGAGATGGGCCTCCCGGGTGACCTGGGCACCCATTTAGCAAGCACTAGCGGGACAGACATAACGTCAGTAGGACGACACAACCCCACACTCCCCAATGCCCGCAACCATTAAATTCGAGAGGGTACGTGGTTGTCTCAAGGACTACGGACTAGACAACGCCATAATCCCGAGGCTGATTGGAGTTATTTCGCCACCCTAGATCATGGAAGGATGTGGCAACTTATTTAAGCTTTGGCGGGGTTGTTGTTCAACTCATTTGATTTGGGTTCACCTTCTGCTCCGCACTCTACACATTCCTGTACATTTGGCTCCTGGCTCTGCACCTCACAATCCCAACTCTCCGCTCCTTTGCGTTGACTCTTGGCTCTCTGTTCAGCCACTCTTCATCTTGGCTCTTATGCACTTTGTTCTCCATGTTCCAAACATGTCGTGAAGGAAAATAGGTTTTCCACGCAGAGGTCATGCCAGGAGAGGAGCAACGAATGAGTGCCTTGTTCTGCTCATTGCTCTCGTGAGTGGAGATGGTTACGATGACAAAATTCTTGATCACGTTCGCCAAATTGTGAACGATTAGGAGGATGAACTTACAGGGGCCGTAAATGCTGCGGAGCGCTCAGTGAACCAGCATCAGCATTATTGGGTAATAAAAAATCTGCTTATCAGGCTCATCCTTCGTTTTAATTCTCAGCCCCTGGTTTCGGCTCCACCAGTTGTACCTTCTCCTCCGGTTCCCACTGTCCCTCATGCCCCTCCTCCTCCCCCTCCACCCGCTCAGCTTGCTTTGGCTGACTCCTTTGCCACCCCTACTTCAACCTCTACCTCGACTTCCTCCACCCCCTGCCCTATCATTCCCATGGACTGTGAACCCCCTCCCCCCCTCCACTCTGGGATGTATAAAATCCCTGTCAGAGAGGAAAAGCGCCCCCACACCCGCCATTGCAAAAAATACCGCCCCCCTGCCCATAAAGCAACCTTTTGCAGGTGAAGAGGATGAGGACGATGACGACTCTAACAATAGTGAAGACTCTAGCTCACCAAGTGAGGACACGTCGGAAGCTGGAGACGGCGGCTCTTTTCCACCACCCTTCGGCTTCGGATGCCCCATTGATGAGGAACCATACAACAAACCTTAGTCAGGTTCTCTGCTTTGTTTTATTTCTAGTAAATCTCAGAACAATACGAGTTTACCTAGCCCAAACTCGGTCTGTCTTTTTTTTTCAGTTTACTATGGTTCTCAATTTACTGTTAATCTTTTTGGGACCTGTTTTCCCTTTAATAGGGAGGGTCCAGCTCCATCTTCTTGGACCTGTTTTCCCTCTTCGAGGGAGGGTCTGTGGTTGCAATCCTGATTGGTTTTACCTGCCAGTTACGCTAGGCAGGTTTGTTTCCATGATCTGTAACATTTTTTTGTAACTCTATCTCCTGATTTCAATAGAATAGTCCTTTAATTTACTAAAAAAAAAACTAATTACATGTTTTCTAGTACTACATACAGTTTTTAATTGACCAAAATCCTAACCACCTAGTGGACCTCCATTAATAAGGCCTCAACCACTAACTAAGGTACCTATTTTAAGGAGGATACTTACATTTCTTAACTTCACACTCTACTACCTCATGGGCCTTTTTTTAATTAACCAAGGAACCCATGCCACGATCTCGTTGCCTAAACGAAGCCCCTTTGCAACAACCCTGTGTTGAGGCCAACCCTAACATTAAGTAGAAGAACATGTAGCATTGTCACCATGGTCATACAAAGCCTCATTTCAAAGAGTTTCCTCTTGTAAGTTGGATAGTTGAAGCACTATCCTATAGCTGTCCCCATCGATAACCAAATGTACATAACACCTACAAAAATGTTAGAATTTTTAGTTAATGAAAACCAAACCTTCATTTTAAAGCAGTAATTAACAACTTACTCTTTTAACTTAAAAAAAAAAAGTTGGGATGAACCTGAAGTGATACTTTTCATTTTTCATTATGCTTTCTCTCTTCCACCTGTTCTCTTAACTAAGAGAGTTAGGCTGGACCAACTCCACTTTTCATTTTTCATTATGTTTTGTAGTGGATGTCCCTTTTCTGTGGATGTCCTTTTTCTATTTGACGAGCGTTCTTTCAATGCATTTTTAACTTGCTACTTCATTTATCCATTTAAAAGTAAAAGGTAGGTTTCCAAGATCTCAAAATTACAATAGAGATAACCAATTATTCGGATTGTAATTTTTTTTATTGTTAATCCTGACAAAGTTGAAGCGTTTAAGGTAGCGATTAGATGACGTTTTATTAAGTTTCATCCTTAAAATTCAATTATCAGTAGCCATGAAAGGCTGAGAAATAAAGCTTTATTAAACCATAAAGAGGATCGCTACATTTTATTTATTGAGTGCTGCCATGCATACACATACATAGATACAATCTATTCTCCCGTCAGTTAAACTTCATATTTTCTGCAACTTTCTTCCAGGTTGGGCGACCGGAGATGTCTTGCCACCATGCATTCACATGTTTCCTGGAAGATATCAGATCTCCCTTTCCGCAAGCGTTGACGAGATAGTGGGTATACGGCAAATGTTGCAGGTCGGCCAAGCTGAAGAAATCACCGGCCAAGTACTTGCTCTTTGATAACCTCTCCTCGTAAATATCCAACACTTTACCCAGCTTCTCGGTCAAACTGAAGACATCACCGGCCGAGTTCTTGCTCTTTGATAACCTCTCCTGGTAAATATCCAACACTTTCCCCAGCTTCTCTGGATTCATCTCCACTGCCGCTTCGTCTTTGCTTCCTCCGGCTGGTGCAAGGAGAATTTGAGAAACTATGCTTGAAGCACTGGGGTTGAACGACTGTCCTTCCACCTCACACCACTGATCAACCAGGGCTTCCTCAGACGGTGTGCTTCCCAGCAGATCAGTGCCCTGCCCCTTGAACTTTTTGGCCAAATATCTGAGAATGGCTCTTGACTCTGTTACTCATCACCAAGAAAATACATTTTTTTATTATTATCAGATCTTCCTAGATCTTCCTATCAGGGATGGAGAAGAGATATCCAAATAAAATAAGAGCTTAAATAAAATAAAAACTGAGCTAAACTTTTTTAGCAATGGTTTTAACTAAAATTTAGTAAGAATTGCTGAAATTACAGTTTTTAGGTTTTTGAAGAAACTAAATTTATTTTTAATCAAAATTGTAATTTCAACAATCAAAATAGCTATTTCAAATTTCAAATGCAAATACTCTTACTGGACTGACAAATTTAACCAGCCAAGATGTTGTCTAAAATTTAACTAATTTAACTCATGAGTAAGCAATTACCGAATAAGGTGAGATCCCCATCTTGGATTGTGGGTACTACCCCAAATGGCTGCATCAATCAAGAAATAAGAGTAGAATTAAATATATATATAAAGATAATATTTGAGGCCATCAAAACTTAGTATTTATAAGTAGTGAAGTTGTAGAGTGTTAGATCTGATATTGAATTTGATTCAACTTTCCACATCTCCACATAACATTAAATACTGTGTTGCAAGATAAATTGAATACTGACATCTCCGCATAACATTAAATACTGTGTTCCTAAATAAATACCAAGAATAAATACTTCTAAAGTTTAAGTAAAATAAAAATGAAATAGAGTTGTTCTTACATTGAGAGCCAGATATTGGGGTTGCTTGTGAGCACCGGCAGGGAGATCCACGAGAACGAGCTCGTATTGAACTTGTTTCTCATTCAAACAGCAGAGCACCATAACAGTGGCCGTCGAAGCATGAAAACCATGCACCTTGATCGCCGCCATTGAATCTCTGGTTCTCTCTGAGACTCCTATTAAGCTCTTCAACACAGATTGATAGGCGTGTCACACAGAAACCTGGAAACCGATCCATTAATAAAGGCTCAGAGGAAACCATCTACGGTTGCAATTGCAGTGTCACCGTGTGTACGCAGCATTTATGACCACCCGTTGCTTTGAGGTGGGCCCTGCCCAATGGAAAGAAGTGTCAGGGGTAAAGAAGTGTCAGGGAAATTGCTGAGTCCATGCTTCTAGAAAAATAATTATTTCACTGAACTGTAGTTGAGATTGTGAATTTTTTTACAGACGTGTTGATGTTAATTCTAAGGTTTTGGTTTTAATTTTATATATAAAGAGAAAGTGAATTAAAAAAAAGTCTATATATTATTTTAAATTTAATTGTTTTTATAAAATTTAAATAATTTAACTTTTTAATTTTAAAACAAAATTTTATGTTAATTTTTTTTCATTTTAATATTATTTAAAAGACAGTTTCATTAATGATGATGATATTGATTTTAATCTAGTAAGATTAACTTTGATCTACCTTGTTAAGAAGGATAATACTTGGTTTACCTTAAATTCTTGTTCTTGTAGTAAAAAAGCTTGCCAAAAAGTTTTCCAAGCTCACTATAGTTTTTGCCAAGTTAGGAGGTTATAAAGATTTGTATTACAGCAAATACTATGAAACTTAGATTTGATGTGGGTGTAAGCAAGGCAGTTTAAGAGAAAGTGATTTTCATCATCAACGTTCATAGACTCACACAGATGACAAACCCTTTCAGCCCATAGAGTTTTAAGAATAAATCAATCCTATGTTTACCTATAGAGTTCATAAAAGTTTGTTTTAATCTTAGCTATATTAATCTTCTTCCATAACCTAATTACTATCTAAAGATACTTCCTTATTTAATGTATAATTATAGAGTTCATAAAAGTTTGTTTTAATCTTAGCTATATTAATTTTCTTCCATAATCTAATTACTATCGAAAGATACTTCCTTATTTAATGTATAATTATAATTAAAAAAAAAAAAACACAAATCCATTTAAGCCAAAACTTAAAATATTTAAAAGCCAGGTAAATGAGAATTTGCGAAATAACACCATTTTTAAATTCTAAAAACAACAACCTCATCATTTGTTCCGACACTTCTTTTGGTTGGGCCACCTAGAACGAAACCCATGGTCAAAATTGATCCGTACACAGTGCTTTCAATGCCTTATCTTCTCATGACCCGTACGCAACATGCTTTCAATGTCTCCTTGCTTCGAAAATCTTTAGAAAATCAAATATTTCCTCAACTTTAACATTCTCAAATTCTTTCATTTTAAAAAAATTGATCTTTTCAATACCAGTTACAGTTATATAGTGTTATTTTCACCGCCAAAAGAACTATATTTTTATATTCAAAATATAAATAAGTTTTGCATTACAATCTTCAACAACCACACCATAACTGTTTAAAAAAAAACATATTAAACAATCTAAAATGCTAAAGTAAAGAGCAATCCTTCATCTAAAGAGAGTAAAGAAGAACAACCTTCTTAGAGCTATAAATTGAAAAAAGAGATATCCAAAATAGGGATATAGGGATTGAGCCTTCTGAATCCTATATCTCTGAATAATATATTATGTCTTGAAACAAAACTAGAGCTTGTTTGGAAAGTATATCAGGTTCCTTTTTGTATTCTTAAAATATGTTGAAAATTTATCCCCTTAAATTCTTGGTGGAGCTTTCTAATTTTATCTTTTCAACAGCTAAATTATTTATATAGTAATGTCTCATCCCAACAGCTAAATGATATAATTTAAATATTTTCCATACAAACAAATATTATTCTTTATGCTCTTTTTTATAAACTTATTTTGTGAAACATCTATTGGGATCCTTTTTAATCAACATTATTTTTTTTGCATGTTGTTTTGCATGATTATAGAGGCATTCTATACATGTAAGTGACTATTTTATTTTGCACCATTTTTTTTTCTCGAATATTGACCGGGTTTTATTTAATTTTTTATTTCAATATTTAGATAAAGATTTATATAATAATTATGGAGAAACTTTAATGAACATATTTAATGTATATTTGATTTTATACGAAATTAAGTCACTTTCTCTTAAACTTTATTATTATCAATGCACTTATTTCCAAAATGTTGTGACATTGCCACCTAGTGGCTCTTGTTTTATGAAGTGTTTTGGTTATAAAATTTCTCTTCTTATCTTGATATGGGTATAGCAATGAGACACTTTAACTTTAACATTATTAACATTTTGTTACCATTTTTTAGATCTTGTGCACATCATTAGAAGGCAAAGCCAAAAGCACAACTCCTGAGTGATAACATATTAATATTGAACTCTTAACTTATAACATATTAATATTGAAATATACAGTTCTTGACCAAAAAAAATTAACATAGAAATAAATATATGCAAACACAAATTCTTGATGTAAACTACAACATTGAAATGTATCAATTGTCACATTATAACCAAAATTTATAAGAAGAATGCTCCAAAATCATATACGGAATGGAATCTCATAAGAAGAAATGTTTGGTAAACAAAATCATTTGGTACCAAGCCACAAGTTTTAAACAACACATTATCTAAACAATGCTCATATGTCCTATATAAATTATTAAATTAGATTCAAATAAGTGTTTATTACCTTGAATCATTCATATTTTCTCATACAAATGATAAAGGCACGGCTTTGGTAATATCAATCTAATGGATATATATGGAGTACATTGATATGAAAGCAAAAAAAACTCAACAACAATAAAATAAATTGGCAGGACTCAATCATATGCATACTAGAGAAGGTACATGCTTATACATGTTAAAGAGGACATGAACATATCTACATCCATACATCTGGAACAATGGAATCCACTCTAACAAAGATTAGAATTTAATCACTTTTAAGTTAAAAAGGATACAAGCCCACTATGCACATGGAATTTTTGCAAAAGTGAAAGCAACATCTTGTGGTGGGGGCTTAGGGGGGTGGTGATAGACATGCAAAGTGAACATATAAAACATATTTTATGTTAATCACCAAGTTGCATTAAAATTAAACAAGATGACGAAATGGTCACTAAAGTGCAATTAGGTTATGTGGACAAAAACAATACATGTTTCACAGAAAAGAATCTACTAAATAATGATGATGATGATGATGATGATGATAACGATAAGAAGAAGAAGAAGAAGAATATGAAGTGACACATCTTAACTAAGAGACATGACCCATTAGCCATTGTGACTAGTTAATGCGCATTATTACACAATCACATAGCATTTGTATCACACAATCTATTATGTTTCAATAATGATCAAATATATTTATTATTTATCCTATATGGATTTCAACCATCAGTTATTCTTATATAGGATATTCCTCAGTAAATGAACTATTGTTCATTTCATTTGGTATCAAAGCACTATTGATACCTACACTGGTTAATTATTGACTATTGTGATCTTGATGTAGATAAGGTATCCTTGTAGCATGATTTTTCCTTCTCATACTTGCAGTGTTTTCCTAATTTACTTTTGGTATTGTGTCTTCTTCATACACATATGTTTCTTTGTTGATCATTGAATATTTATTAGTAAGGACAGTTGGATTTTGCATCATTTGTACTTTGAAATCTTAAGATATCCTTACTTCAACTGGAACTCGATTAAGAAGAAAATGTATATGAATTAAGTTATAATTTCCATTAGGTTGAAATGGAAACATAGGTTCATTTCACTTCTCAGTGTGTTTTATAACCAAATAATATTTTCATGCATATGTTAGGGAGGATTAGAATGAGATTGTAATAATTTCCATTGACAAAACTATTGAAGAAAACTATATTAATACTATGTTGGAAAATAGATTACAAATAACAAAAGAGGAAGTTAAAAAAACTCATACATAAGTTTATGATGATGGGATTAATAAGTTAAAATTAAACATCAATGGATACTCCCATAAATGAAAATTATATGTCTTACAAAGCAAGGAAGTTGATGTGATTGTGGGAACTCTTGGTTGAAATCTCTTAGTACTGTTACCATGAATGTTGATAAAAAGTACATAATGTTTTGAGCACCTAGCTAAAAAAAATGTTGCAAGACATTAATTCAAGCATCTTGATCCCTCATCAAATTTAGGTCAAATTCAACAACAAAATAACATATAATTAGAGGAAAAGTTAACAAAATTGAATAAGTCTTATCAAAGAAAGACGAAGAAAGTTCTTCCCTAAGGAATCTAAATTAGATATTTCATTTACATATGTAGGAGTTAACATATGAGAAGAAATAAGTTAGAAATTGCAAAAAGAGGTTCAATATTTTCCTACATATAATTAAAGCTTACACAAATTCATAAACTAGAAAATTATTAGAAGTTGCTATAGGGAAAGAAACTACAACTTACGAAAAATGAAACATTAATCAATAAACAAACTATGATTGACCCAATTGAAAAGTCATTCGATGTTAAAATCAAGACATCAAAGGATAATAAATCCAATTGACATAAAAAAAAATGGAAATATGCTTATATTGAAATCTTATCACCACTAGAGTTATCAAAAGACAATCCAAACATAAGACACGAGATACATGGATGTCGTATCATCATCCTAATGATAATAATCATCATATTATTCAACGAACTAACCAAAGACTAAATCAATATGATAAGCTAAATGAAGATCCTATTATATTTAAGAGAAGCTCAAGTGTGGAATATTATCAATTCACATATCACATAAGTTGTGACCACATATTCCTATAGAAAATTGCAATCGAGTGGTTTGACCCTTTAACAATAAGATATTTATGCTCAATGCTTTGTAACTCAAATCCGATAGCGTTGTCAACATCACATCATCAAGACCAAAGAATCATGAGAAGGCATTACAAGCTGGAACCCATAAAATGTTGAGGCCAAAGCATCTTGAAGGGATATACAGTGCAATGAAAACACACACACACACATAAAAAAAATAATAATAATAAATTAAGTGACATATCTTAACTAAGAGACATGACCCATCAACAATTTTGACAAGTCAATTTGTATAAATATTCCATCACATGGAATTTGGATCACAATCTATCATATTCATTCATTATTAAATATACTCATTATTTATCCTATATGGATTTCAATTATCTTTCATTTGCATGTTGGATATTTTCGGTGAATGAATTATTGCCCATTTCACTTCTATGATGCAAAACAACAAAAATAAGCTTCCGAACATTTTTTCACTACTTGTATCTAGCCATTTGTTTGAGGGTGACATGTTGTGAGGATATTCAATTAGGTGCCTTGAAGCCATAAAAAATCTTGTCAAAAATTTCTAGTGAAGATGGGTCACAATTAGTCCCAATGTATTTAGGCATGCCATGAAGATTAAAAATATAGTCCATGAAACTTGTGTTATTATGGATACCTTGAATGGATGTTGCAAGGCACAAAAGTGAGCATACTTAGAACATTATCAACAACTACCATGATCATGAATTTGTTCCCTTATTTTGGAAACCCTGTTATGAAATCAATAGAAATGTTGGTCCACATGGTACCCGAAATGGGTAAGGGTAATAATTCTCATGGAGGATTTATTGTTTCCCTACTGTGTCATTGGGAAATTTCACATTCAACTACAAAGGTGCATATGTCATCCTTCTATCCTTCCTAAAAGAATGAATTCTCAGTCCTTTCATATGTTTTCTAAAACCTATAATGACCTATTAGAGAATAGAAGTGTAATGGCCTATAGTTGGTGGATCATATCCATGATCTTGACATCTACTAACTGTTTGTGGAAAACCACTCATGGCTAGTCAAGTACTAGGAAATATATATAAATAGGGAACTTTCTTCATCATACTTCCTAGAATATACAACGCTGACCACCAAATTGTCCTTCCCCTTCTTATAAACAATATTATAGTCACATCCTAACATTTTTGTGACCCACTTTTGTTGTTATGGGGAGGAAAACCTCTATTCCAGTAAATATTTCAAATTGCAATGGTCTATTTTAATTTGGAAACAATGCCCCGTCAAGTGATAATAACACATATCAACTACACAAATAATTGTTAATGGTTCCTTCTCATGGGTGGATTTACCCCAGTTTCTATCACATAGTTTCTTATTGGTGAAGGATAGCATGCATCCCTCCTGCATTAATAATACTCCAATCGCTTTGCTTGAGATGTCACATTCCAAAAATAAATCTTATTGAAGTATGGTAAAGTAAGTACTAGTTACACATAACATCTTTTAAAACCCGAAAGGCCTGGTCAAGCTCATCATTCCGATTAAGATCATTTCTTTTGAGAAAGGTGGTGAGGCAAGATGGATTCTTACCATGGTTCTTGAAAAATAATCTGTAGTTACAAGTGACGCTAATAAAGAAACACAAAAATTTTAGGGTCTGGGGGTGAGGCCAATCCTCCATCACCTCACCTTTTTTTAGGATCAACACACACACCCTCCCCACTCACAATGTGTCCCAAACCTTCCACTT
The DNA here is from genome assembly GCA_001517045.1 of Pseudotsuga menziesii. Lineage (NCBI taxonomy): Eukaryota > Viridiplantae > Streptophyta > Pinopsida > Pinales > Pinaceae > Pseudotsuga > Pseudotsuga menziesii. The sequence continues at coordinate 132,067 of LPNX010273802.1, forward strand.
TTGAACACCAAAAGAAAATTTAGATCATTTAACAAGTTATACAAATTGACGAGAACTATGATACTCAGAATGACCACTCTAGCAATAAAAACTCATATTCTTGCATGAAAACAACCAAAACAACCGTTGTCAAAACCCCAAATTTTCACAAAAATTTAAAATTTTGAGATAACATAAAATGTTGAAACTGTGGTTTATTAATAGCTAACGGTTAGTAGTAATATGAACAGTTAAATGATTAGTATTACATAATCTCAATTATGTAACTAAGCAGTTTCCTTTTTGTAACATGAATAAGGTTTACTTGTGTATTGTTTATTTCAGTTTACCGATGAGTTTTCTTTATGACAAGTGGGTGGAATCTAACTTTGAATTCTGGGCTTACTTAGCATTTATGCTAACGCAGAAAGTTTACTAAATCTTACAGGTTTACATGTACGATCGAACGAGTAACGTTTTTAATTTCATGAAGTATCCAGAAGTTTTTTTATTTGCAAATAATAAGCTTAGTAAATAAGCTGCTAAATTCCATACAACTTTTGTGAGGTAAAAACAGTTTGCTTTCTTTAGTTTTTCTTGTAAACGAAGTTCAGATGATTGAGTTTCTTTCTTAATAGTACGTAGCGACAGTAAAGATACTTACTATGGCTCTAAACTTGTAATATTAGTTGTTTAGTAACTTCTACTTTTATATGCATATCTTGCAATGTTATACTGATTGTACTTTTGGTTATTATACATTATCATACTACTTACTTGAGTATCAAGCTGTTTGATATTTATCTTCGGTAGGGAAACTTACAGCCTGTAAATGTTTTGACATTATAAGTTTGATTAGTGTAAAAACAATAGTGTCTTTTCACATGAAAACATTGTTTGCCTATACTTCTTAAATTTACGTCAAACCATGTGGTTCTATTGATTATAGATTCAAGTAGGATCATTCCATTGCAATTCTTATTATTTCTATAATACTTTTCTTGTATTAAGTTACTATCTACAAACAGTTTCCAAGGTTGATGTTTTCTATAAAGGTCAACTTTCTATCCTATGCTAACCTCCAGTATTTTTGTATAAGCATAAAACCCATCTACCAAATATAGACATGGTAAATTACTGGCAAAAGTCAAGTTGAGAAACAACCAAATTCTATTAAAGTCTCATTGATCTGAACTATGTAAAAGAATTCATAAAAGTGTTCTTATACTACACTTAGCCAACTTTATAGTTTGCTACTACTTGATTTGTTAGTTTTTATAAGACTTATAAACATACAAGATCTATTTTGTTTGTTAGACATACAAGTTTAAAACAACGTTGAACTTGTAAAGTGTTCATGAATCTACTCAATACTATGCTATGTAATTTTTATAATTGTCACAACTTGAAATGTTGTTAAAAAGGTGTAACTATGCATAGAGCACAATGTATTTAAATATAGAAACTATAGTTATTTGATGGTTTTACACAATTCAACTTGGACTTTTCATATGATAAATGGTCACTATACTTTGCTAGAATTAACGTTGATAAAACATGGTTAATAAAACACTCATATAGTAATATTGACATTACTATATACTTTGATGAATTACATCCACCCCAAGCTGAATGGTTTAAGGATAAAAGGTTTGTTATATATATCCTAAGCATACCCAACGATGTTTTACAAGCATAAAAAATTATCATCGTTTTCCAAAAGTTTCAAGCAAGGATTTCAGGTTTATAAAAGACTATATGATTACCAATCTTAGTGTTAGGTCAACGTCCCGAAACTCATTGTTTTTCTCGACACCAAGATAAACGTTAATCAATGTAATCATATATCTAGATATTATGTTAACGTTGGAATGAGTATATATATAATTCATGTGTTGTTTGTTAACAATCATTGTGAATATAATTGATATTATTAGGTCGCAGATAAACTATTGAAAGTCGACCCATTGCATGATTGTATTATTGAGGCCACGTGGTTTTCTCCTGGCCAAGTACTAGTCGTATATAATACTAAGCAACCCTAACCCTTGGCTTATTCTTCCTCCGCATTTTGCGTTGGCCCTTCGGGCTGCTCTACAAGCTCTCATGGTGGCCGTGAGTGATACTTAGGTTTCAGTTGTCCCAACACCTAGGTTTGTCATGCTATGGTTCCTTTGAGCTCGATCTTGTTGCCAACTTTCCACTATGGTTTCTTTTACTCTGTCAGGGTTTGTTGTTCTCTTTGCATTTGGCTTACGGCCTGCCTTCTTTCTTTTTTCCCTTCTATTGTGGTCTGTCACTACGTGATAGGTTGAGATTTTTTGGCTGTTGGCTTAAACTCTACAAAATGTCTAATAGTTTTCCTTTGTATTGAGTTTGCAACTGGCTTGTATCCCAACTTACCTTTCCTTTTTTTTTTCGTGGCCTGCTACTGCTTGTGTAAAACTAAGGCTTCATTGATTGTTTGAGAAGCTCCTTCGTGGTGGCAGGGTTGGAGATTCATGTGCTTGTTTACTGTGAAGGAGAGTCTCTCTACTAGACTATTCATCGTTTTTATTACGGTAATTTTTAGCGCTATTTTTATCCTAGAATTAATTTATAGCCGCGTTATTTTTATAGCAGGATTTACAATGTTTAAAGGTAATGTAGAACTAACACTCTGTCATGCAAACTCTTTGCAGGAAATCTTGAAACCGTGCTGCATTCCTTGATGAAGCAAGTGCTGGCTATCTCCAAAGGGCGCACCTCCAAACGGGTAAGCCCTGCGTTCATCGTTTGGGTTCTTCACCTACTTGTAACAGGGTTGTCGATGGGAGACTAAGAGTTGGAAGCTTGTCTAGCTTCGTCTTTTAGCTATATGATTTCTTTTTAAATGCTTAAGGGCTCTGTAATGTTTACAAACCCTCATTTATTCAATGGTAAACTTGGCCACGAGCTGGGTCTTGTACTTGGTTTTTAAGTTTAGCCTTTCGGCTCGTTAATGTAATGTAATGTCTTCTAAGACAGTCTGCCTTTGAGCTTAGACTCATTTTCAGCAGTGTACTGTTTGGTGACTCTGTGTGAATAAAATAAATTTACCATTTATTGCGTTTTGTGATATAATGTAGTTATTTACCTTAAGCCGTAATTGTAACTGTTTCGTAGAGTAAATTGGTACTGAAAATTTGTTTGCTCAGAAAATGAGCTAGGGTTTTTCCTGTAGGTAACCCTTGTATAAATAAATCTTTCAATTATTTATTAAAATGTTTTATTATTTCGTTAAACTCGTTTTAAATAGCATTCAAATGTATTGTAAAAATAATTCCAGTTATGATATTATAATTGTCTTTTTACTTGTCCTTAAAGGTCTGTAACAATTTATAATAAGTTTGTTGATTATCATTAAATAATCCAAGTAATCGGTTTATCACTTAAATGGTTGTTATTTGTAAATATGTTATTTGTTCTTAGGGTTTTTGACTCTGTATTTTCCTTTTACAAGTATACCTATTTGTAAAATTTAAAAGAAACAGCTCATTTCATAAATATACATTTATGTATATGTTGGTTATTATCGTATTCCTGTTGTTTATCTACTGAAATGATAAAAAGAATTTGATAGTTGAACTTAGATATTTTAAATAAGTTCTTCTTAATACCATAATTATTTTTCATATTACTTTCCTTAGTTAATAGTACATGTTAGTCTTAGATTATTATGATTAATAAATAAACTATATATTTATTAATTTATACCTTTGTTGAACTGAAATTAAACAAGTAGTTTAGTTGTATTTCTTCTACTGCTTAAGCATAATAAAATACAGAGAAAATATATCTAAAGCATAATACAGTTTACCCTCCTGCATGTTTTAAATTCAATAAAAAGAATAATGTACTGTGTGTAAGCATAACCTATTTTATATTAGGGTATTTTATTAATATAATGATCCTTCTACCTGTGCTGAGTTATTGCTTTTTCCTTTCAAGTATACTTACATAAATAAGTTGGTTAAACGATAAACATGGATAAACAGGTCATTGTTCTTTTCTGATAATAATCTACATACAGAAATAAAACACTCTGATATTATGAAATACATAATACATCTATTCATTTCAGACTCCTACCATATCCTTCATATATTTTAAATACTCTGTCTGTGCTGGAGTACGGTCTGGTCCTTCCAGACGTAGAAAAACACAGATTAGAATTATTTTCATTTATTTAGATTCATTCTTTCACTAATCCAAAATATTACTAACTCTTAACATTTTACAACTAAATACTTGACATTCATTTAGCAGTCAAATCCATATTTAACTATCTAACACAATAAAACAAAAAGATTGTAGAACCTGATTAAGTTGGACAACAACAGCGTTAGGAGTTCGTTCCTCCCTACCAACTCCTGGAGAGCGCTCAAACAATGCTTCCTTAGGACCCTCGAGCTTGTTCATGGTCTCCTTGGCTAAGAATTGGTGGAGCAAGCAAACAATATACTAGTTCAATGACTCAATAATCACTCTACACTTAGCAGTAAGATCCTTCAACTGAAAAGCTGCACTAGATCACTTAGCAGTTAACCCCTCAAACTCCTTCCACAAATTCCCTTTCCATTGAATTCCTCTGAAGTACATTCACTTGAATGATCACTTCCCTAGAATGAGTAGCCTCAGCTCTCTTCAATGGGAATTTTTATAAAGATTGCCTAGGTATTTTGGGTCAGTTGTCATTAATTGAGCCACCTGCTTTGATCCCACTTTCTTGGGGGATCATGACCCCAAATGTAGGGAGGTTTCCACCTGCAACAGTTGGAAGAGGTTTGAGGATGCTGCCACTTGTCTATTTTCTCTCCAACCAGTCTCCTCCACCAATTTGACCAGTAAACACTCTTGTAACAGCTCTCCTAAGCTGTTGTCTCCACTTTTATTTATTTATAATTAAAATATTCATAATTACATTCAATATCCTTGACTTTGTTGAGTCATCAATTACAACTTAGCATAAAATTTAACATATTGTCTTTAAATAAAATCAAATAAGATAATATTATTTTTGCAAATTGGGGCATGTGACATACACACCCCCTTAGAATATAACATCATCTTCGATGTTATTTATTCTTCATCCTCAGAATTCCCCTGGAACAGAATTGGATATGCATCTCGCATATTACTTTCCAATTCCTAGGTGGCTTCCTCTGGACTAAGGTGCTTCCATTGCACTTTCACCTGTCCAATGGTGTGGTTCCGAATTGTGATCTCCCTCCGCCTGAGGATACAATTCGGTTCCATCAGAAAATCTCCTTCTGGTTCCACCTGTACATCATTCCAGTTAACAACAAGAGTAGCATCATGAACATATTTCTTTAATACAGAAATGTGAAAAACATTATGTACTCTTAAATAGGGTGGTAATGCTAATTGATAAGCTACTTGTCCAATTCTGGACAGAATTTCAAATGGACCACAGTAATGAGGTGCTAGTTTTGCACAACTCCCCAATCTCAGAGAGCTCTTTTTGGGCCTTACCTTGATGAACAAATGTTCACCTACCTGAAACTCCTTTGGAGTTCTTTTTAAGTCTGCTTGACTTTTCTGCCGATCCTATGCAACTTTCAGATTACCTTGCACCTGTTTTACAATTTCTTCCATTTCCTTTAACTGTTCCGGACCTAATACTAATCCATCTACCGGATTACTCCAAGAGATAGGAGTATTACATTTTGGTCCATACAAAACTTCGAAAGGACTAAATCTGGCTGATGCTTGGTAGTTTTATTATAAGCAAATTCTACCATATGCAAATAATCCTCCCATTTACCTGGCTGGTTTTTCACATACATTCTTAATAGATCTTTCAGTACTTGGTTTACTCTTTCAATTTGTCCATCTGTTTGAGGATGGAAAGAAGTACTAAAATTTAATGTAGTGTTTAATCCTTTAAACAGAGATTTCCAAAATTTACCTGTAAACTTAGGATCTCTATCTAAGATTATGACTTTTGGTACTCCATGCAGTCAGAAAATCTGTTTTAAAAAGATATCAGCTATATTTGTAACCTTATATGCAGTTTTAACAAGTATAAAGTGAGTTGTTTTACTTAACTTATCAACTACTACCATAATGGAATCATTTAGATTCTGATTTCTAGGCAGTCCAGTAATGAAATCGAGACTAATTATCTCCCATTTTTAGCTAGGAATGGGTAATGGCTAAAGTAATCCAGCTAGGTGTTGATGTTCAGTTTTCACCTACTGACATTCAAAACACCTAGCAATATATTCTGCTACTTTAGTCTTCATATTTGGACAAAAATATTCTTTTTTTAACATAGTTAAAGTCTTTTGATAGCCTGGATGACCTGAGTATGGAGTTTTATGAATTTCATCCAAAATTAATAGCTTAACTTTAGGTACATACATTTTGTCTTTATACAGTAAAAATTCTCTTGCATTCAAACTGTACCCTTTACTTAAGCTTTCGGTTGGATTTTCTTTAGTTTAAGCTTGTAAATTTTGGTAAATTTCATCTTGTTCTATTCCTGCTTTAAGCTGTTCATCCAAATCTGTAGTGTAAGTGCTGATAACTGCTGCAAAATTCAGCCTTGCATTCCTACTTAATGCATAAGCAACTTTATTTTCTTTACCTTTAATGTGCTGAATTTCGAAATCATACTCACTTAAGAAAGCTAGCCACCTAGCTTGTCTGGCATTTAGATTAGGATGATCCAACAGATACTTCAATCCTTTATTATCAGTCATTAAAATAAATTTTCTGCCAATTAGGTGATGTCGCCACATCTTTAAAACATGTATAACGACTGCTAATTCCAGATCGTAAGTTGCATATTTCTTTTCATGAATTTTTAATTTTCTAGACTCATAGGCAATAACATGCCCTTATTGAGTCAGAACATCGCCTAAGCCATCATTGCAGGTGTCAGTGCACACTACAAATTCTTTATTAGGATCAACTATTCTTAAAATAGGTGTGCTAGTTAATAAAGTCTTTAACTTTTTAAAGCTTTCTTCGCATTTCTGGTTCCAATCAAACTTCTTTCCTTTCTTTTGCAAAGAAGTTATCGGATTCGCGATCTTCAAAAATCCTTCAATGAACCTCTGGTAGTAACCAGTAATTCCCATGAAAGATCGAACATCCGTTACATCCTTAGGGACTGGCCAATCTTCAATTGCTTTTATCTTTTCGGGATCTACTGAAATCCCTTCCTTGGTCACCACATGACCTAAATACCGAATCTTATCCCTGAGGAAATCACATTTACTAAACTTTGCAAAGAGTTGATGATCTCGTAACTCTTGCAAAACTATTTTTAAATGTTCTTTATTTTCTTCCTCAGTTTTTGAATAAATTAAAATGTCATCGATGAACACGACTACAAACTTATCTAAATACTTATGCATAACGTTGTTCATTAAACACATGAAAACAACTGGAGCATTAGTAAGTCCGAATGGCATAATGACAAACTCGTAATGACCATATCGAGTTCTAAAGGTTGTCTTAAAGATGTCTTAATCTTTAATCCTAACTTGATGATATCCAGACCTTAAATCTATTTTTGAAAACACCGTGGCTCCACGTAGTTGATCAAACAGATCATCTATGCGGGGCAACAAGTATCAATTTTTAATGGTCATGTTATTCAACTGACGGTAATCTATGCAAAGTCGCATGGTTTCGTCATTTTTCTTAACGAAGATGATAGGTACCCCCTAGGGAGACACACTAGGTCGAATATACTTTTTATCAATTAGTTCTTTTAATTGGGAATTTAATTCATTAAGTTCAAGTATGTTCATTCGATAAGGGGCATTTGAGCTAGGTACCGCACTAGGTACCAGCTCAATGGTAAAATCCAATTCCCTTTTCGGAGGTATTCCCAGAATTTCTTCAGGGAATACATCAACATGTTCTCTTAAGACTGGTATGTCTTCCAATTTTAACTTATCCATCTTAATTAGACTCTCCTCATCAATTATTGTTACTGCATAAGCTTTACATCCGTTCCTAACATCTCTCTTAAGTTGTAGAGCATAAATCTACCTTATGGTGGTTTTTCTAGGGATTCCTTTTACACTTACTGGTTTTCCATCACTATTTAAACATGTGAATTTTTTATCATACCAATTTAAAATTACCCTATGTTGTTCTAACCATTCCATACCAATCAGTAAATCATAAGAACCAAGAGGCAATACATTAAGCTTTACAATAGTTTCAAAATGATCAGTAACTAATGCACATTCTTTTACAAAACAAGTTACCTTTCTTTTAGCACCAATGGGTAACTGAACCAACCAAGAATTCTCAAATTTTTCAACAAGTAACTTACATTTTTCTACCATTTTAGGTGCAATATAACTGAGACTAGCTCCTGGATCAATCAAAATAGTTATAGGGGTTTGATTTATCATACCTTCTACTTCCACCATGGAAGTTTGATATTCTGCTTGTCGATTCTCCAAGGCTGCGTTGATTCTGGGCATGGTCCTTGCTAATTCCTCAACATTCATCTCCTCCTGTATGGTATGAATATTGCTAACAGTCTTTTTCCGATTAGGACAGACTGAAGCATAGTGTGGGCCATTACACTCCTAGCACTTTATAAGTTCTTTGCGCTCAAAGTTCTTGGTATAATTACCATGGTTATTAGCAAATTCTTTACCCTTGGAATTATTCTGATTGTTTGGAGAATTATTCTTATTTCCTTGGAAGTTCTTATTAGTAGGATAATTTCTGGCCTTATTGTTCTTAGAATTTCTGTTGGGCACAAAATCCTTCTTCTTTTGTTCATACTGGTTATTATTTTTCTTGGCTTTTCAGTTGGCCAAGCTTTCCTTCTTCCGATTCTGTTCAAAATAGAAGTTAGCTTTCCTCATAGCTTCTTCCAAAGTCTTTGGATTGTCATATTCAATCATGTCCTTAATATGATAAGGTAGACAGCTGAGGAATCGTTGTACCTTTGGTTTCTCATCTACAAGGTATGGCACATACCTAAGTAGACTTAAAAACTTGTTGTTTAGATCTTTCATTGTCATTGATCCTAGTTTAAGCTCATAAAATTATTTTGCTCTCTCTTCATAATATTGCTCAAACAGAAATTTCTTTTTAAAGTACCTCTTGAAGGTACTCCAATTCACATTCTTTTCTTTTATTCCCTTAACTCTCTTCAAGTCCTGCCACCAAATGTCAGCCTTTCTTGAGAGATTGTAGACAATCATTCTAGCCTTTAATTGGTTAGAATAGTTGTATATCTAAAAATACTTCTTCATCCTAGATAACCAGGATTTTGCTTCCTCCCCCTTCTCAGTCTCTCCATTGAATGTTGGTGGTTTTATCTTTTTGAATTCCCCAGAAATTTCCTCATAAGGTTTGTATTTCCTCTTTTTAGTGTAATGATTATCATCACTACTATCACTAGTATAATGGAAATTTCGTTGTTCACCAAACACCTCTGAAGATGAACTACTTTCATTTTTAGTATGTTTCATCTTTTTAGATTTACGTTGATGACTTGTATATTTTGATTCATTTCTTCTACCCCTACCCTCAGTTTGAAACTTTTCAGTTAGGATCTGATTCAGCTCCTCCTGAGCCCTCAGAATCCTTTCATTCTCTCGCTTTACAGTTTCCATTTCAGATTTTAGGTCTTTTACAATTTGTAACAGTTCTGAGGAATTGGTAGTTAAATCTTCTGGTACAGGATCTTTTGGTAAATTTTCTTGTTCAATAACTGGAGATTCCTCCTTCCATCCTTTCCATACATGTTTGTTAAACTTCAGAAACAATTTCTCTGATTGAATAACATTTAAAAGAAATACATCAGCATAATAATTCAATTTACTGTTTTCATAAAAGCTAGCTGGGCTTCATCAAGGCCTAGTGTTTGAACCTTGTGCTCTAATACCACATGTCAAAACCCCAAATTTTCACAATTTTTTTTTTTTTTTGAGATAACATAAAATGTTGAAACTACGGTTTACTAACAACTAATGGTTAGTAGTAATAGGAACAGTTAAATGATTAGAATTACATAATCTCAATTATGTAACTAAGCAGTTTCCTTTTTGTAACATGAATAAGGTTTGCTTGTGTATTGTTTATTTTAGTTTACTAATGAGTTTTCTTTATGACAAGTAGGTGGAATCTAACTTTGAATTCTGGGCTTACTTAGCATTTATGCTAACGCAGAAAGTTTACTAAATCTTACAGGTTTACAGGTATGATCGAACGAGTATCGTTTTTAATTTCATAAAGTATCTAGAAGTTTTTTTTATTTGCAAATAATAAGCTTAGTAAATAAGCTACTAAATTCCATACAACTTCCGTGAGGTAAAAACAGTTTGCTTTCTTCAGTTTTTCTTATAAACGAAGTTTAGATGATTGAGCTTCTTTCTCAATCGTACGTAGCGACAGTAAAGATACTTACTGTGGCTCTAAACTTGTAATCTTAGTTGTTTAGTAACTTCTACTTTTATATCCATATCTTACAACGTTATACTGATTGTACTTTTGGTTATTATACATTATCATACTACTTACTTGAGTATCAAGCTCCTTGATATTTATCTTCGGTAGGGAAACTTACAACCTGTAAACTTTTTGACATTATAAGTTTGATTAGTGTAAAAACAATAGCGTCTTTTCACATGAAAACATTGTTTTCCTATACTTCTTAAATTTACGTCAAACCATGTGGTTCTATTGATTATAGATTCGAGTAGGATCATTCCATTGCAATTCTTATTATTTCTATAATACTTTTCTTGTAGTAAGTTACTATCTACAAACAGTTTCCAAGGTTGATGTTTTCTATAAAGGTCAACCTTCTATCCTATGCTAACCTCCAGAATTTTTGTATAAGCATAAAACCCATCTACCAAATATAGACATGGTAAATTACTGGCAAATGTCAAGTTGAGAAACAACCAAATTCTATTAAAGTCTCATCGATCTGAACTATGTAAAATAATTCATAAAAGTGTTCTTATACTACACTTAGCCAACTTTATAGTTTGCTACTACTTGATTTGTTAGTTTTATAAGACTTATAAACATACAAGATCTATTTTGTTTGTTAGACATACAAGTTTAAAACAACGTTGAACTTGTAAAATGTTCATGAATCTACTCAATACTATGTTATGTAATTTTTATAATTGTCACAACTTGAAATGTTGTTATAAAGGTGTAACTATGCATAGAACACAATGTATTTAAATATAGAAACTATAGTTATTTGATGGTTTTACACAATTCAACTTGGACTTTTCATATGATAAATGGTCACTATACTTTGCTAGAATTAACATTGATAAAACATGGTTAATAAAACACTCATATAGTAATATTGACATTACTATATACTTTGATGAATTACATCCACCCTAAGCTAAACGGTTTAAGGATAAAAGGTTTGTTATATATATCCCAAGCATACCCTATGATGTTTTACAAGCATAAACATTTATCATCATTTTCCAAAAGTTTCAAGCAAGGATTTCGGGTTTATAAAAGACTATATGATTACCAATCTTAGTGTTAGGTCAACGTCCTGAAACTCATTGTTTTGCTCGACACCAAGATAAACGTTAATCAATGTAATCATATATCTAGATATTATGTTAACGTTGGAATGAGTATATATATAATTCATGCATTGTTTGTTAACAATCATTGTGAATATAATTGATATTATTAGGTCGCAGATAAACTATTGAAAGTCGACCCATTGCATGATTGTATTATTGAGTCCACGTGGTTTTCTCCTGGCCAAGTACTAGTCGTATATAATACTAAGCAACCCTAACCTTTGGCTTATTCTTCCTCCGCATTTTGCGTTGGCCCTTCAGGCTGCTCTGCAAGCTCTCATGGCAGCCGTGAGTGATACTCAGGTTTCAATTGTCCCAACGCCTGGGTTTGTCATGCTATGGTTCCTTTGAGCTTGGTCCTGTTGCCAGCTTTCCACCGTGGTTTCTTTTACTCTGTCAGGGTTTGTTGTTCTCTTTGCATTTGGCTTACGGCCTACCTTCTTTCTTTTTGCCCTTCTATCATGGTCTGTCACTGCGTGATAGGTTGATCTTTTCTGGCTGTTGGCTTAAACTCTACAAAAAGTCTGATAGTTTTCCTTTGTATTGAGTTTGAAACCGGCTTGTATCCCAACTTGCCTTTCCTTTTTTTTTTCGTGGCCTGCTACTACTTGTGTAAAACTAAGGCTTCGTTGGTTGTTTAAGAAGCTCCTTCACAGTGGTAGGGTTGGATATTCATGTGCTTGCTTACTGTGAAGGACAGTATCTCTACTAGACTATTCATCGTTTTTATTACGATAATGTTTAGTGCTATTTTTATCCTAGAATTAATTTATAGCCGTGTTACTTTTATAGTAGGGTTTACAATGTTTAAAGGTATTGTAGAACTAACACTCTGTCACACAAACTCTTTGCAGGAAATCTTGAAACCATGCTTCATTTCGTGATGAAGCAAGTGCTGGTTGTCTCCAAAGGGCGCATCTCCAAACGGGTAAGCCTTGCGTTCATAATTTGGGTTCTTCACCTACTTGTAATAGGGTTGTCGATGGGAGACTAAGAGTTGGAAGCTTGTCGAGCTACGTCTTTTAGCTATACGATTTATTTTTAAATGCTTAAGGGCTCTGTAATGTTTACAAACCCTCGCTTCTTCAATGGTAAACTTAGCCACGGGCTGGGTCTTGTACTTGGTTTTTAAGTTTAGCCTTCTGGCTTGTTAATGTAATGCAATGTCTTCTAATACAGTCTGCCTTTGAGCTTAGACTCGTTTTCAGCAGTGTACTATTTGGTGACTCTGTGTGAATAAAATAAATTTACCATTTATTGCGTTTTGTGATATAATGTAGTTATTTACCTTAAGCCATGACTGTAACTATTTTGTAGAGTAAATTGGTACTGAAAATTTGTTTGCTCAGAAAATGAGCTAGGGTTTTTCCTATAGGTAACCCTTGTATAAATAAATATTTCAATTATTTATTAAAAGGTTTTATTCTTTTGTTAAACTCATTTTAAATAGCGTTCAGATGTATTGTAAAAATAATTCCAGTTATCATATTATAATTGTCCTTTTACTTGTCCTTAAAGGACTGTAACAATTTATAATAGTTTTGTTGATTATTATTAAATAATCCAAGTAATCGGTTTATCACTTAAATGGTTGTTATTTGTAAATATGTTATTTCTTGTTAGGGTTTTCAACTCTGTAGTTTCCTTTTACAAGTATACCTATTTGTAAAATTTAAAAGAAACTGTTCATTTCATAAATATACATTTATGTATATGTTGGTTATTATCGTATTCCTATTGTTTATCTACTGAAATGATAAAAAGAATTTGATAGTTGAACTGAGATATTTTAAATAAGTTCTTCTTAATACCATAATTATTTTTCATATTACTTTCCTTAGTTAATAGTACCTGTTAGTCTTAGATTATTATGATTAATAAATAAACTATATATTTATTAATTTATACCTTTTCTAAACTCAAAGTAAACAAGTAGTTTACCTGTATTTCTTCTACTGCTTAAGCAAAATAAAATACATAGAAAATATATCTAAAGCATAATACAGTTTACCCTCTTGCATGTTTTAAATTCAATAAAAAGAATAATGTACTGTGTGTAAGCATAACCTTATTTCTATTAGGGTATTTTATTAATATAATGATCCTTCTACCTGTGCTGAGTTATTGCTCTTTATTTTCCAGTATACTTACATAAATAAGCTCGTTAAACGATAAACATGGATAAACAAGTCATTGTTATTTTCTGATAATAATCTACATACAGAAATAAAACACTATGATATTATGAAATACATAATACATCTATTCATTTCAGACTCCTATCATGTCCTTCGTCTATTTTAAATACTATGTCTGTGCTGGAGTACAGTCTGGTCCTTCCAGACGTGGAAAAACATAGATTAGAATTATTTTCATTTATTTAGATTCTGTCACGTCCCCATGCCTCCGACCGGCGAAGAGGACGCGACTACAAGCTTAAACCACCTGGGCTAAGAGCCCCATGAACATGTACATGAATAAAATTGCTAAAAACAGAATGCTTAAACATACACACATGAAAATTTATCATGCACAGATGCAATCATCTTTCAGACACAGCGGAAACATCATACATTTAAGCCAACATTCATTTAACAGGTTCAACATTTTCATGAAGAGAAAATAAGGTTGCAGAAGTAAAATGAACAAGATCACTTATCTTATGATGAACTCGATCTGCAACCAGCTATGTCGCTGCAACGTTCCACCCAACCATAGGCCAGCGTGCTCCTTAATCTCTCAGCAGCGCTGCCACCCCCGAGCTAGGCATGATTCTTCAAGGAATAAGGGAACTAGTAGGCTTACACATAGCCAGGGATATACACAACACAGCCAAGCCAACACAGTTGGGTTTATCAGGCCATTAAGGAGTTGGAAAAGGCTCAATGCTAAGCTGGTGAGCTCATTACAGAGCCAAGGACACCTACACCAGGTCTAGCTTGACCTCTAAGACACCCATCCACACCCAACACAAGGAATCAGTCCCTTCTCTGCTACATAGTCCCTCAGGCCCTGCATTCCCTTCCAGTGCTATTCAGGGGTGATGGAGAAGAAGGTCAGCCCTCTAGCTCTGTCTGTGTGGTTCCAGCCACCAGGTTTATCAAGCAAATCTAAGCCAACATCCATGTTGCTCTCACAGTCTGAAGACCAACCATTGCACACAAGCAACTAAGTCAGCTCTCACAGCCTAAACAAGAAAACGACTTCTGAGTCATTATTGGCCATATCGTGGCCAAAATGACTCTCAGGCGAATTTACAACAGCCCCTAGCATGTAAGGAAGACCACAACAACCACAACCAACAACGTGGGAAACACAGCCCGTCCTGGGCAACGAAATCACCAAGAAAACATATACAAACCGAGCTGGAGAAGAAATTACAGTCTCCCAGCCTATGGGTGAGCGTGAGCAACAATACAGAACCCACAATCGTCCTGTGAGTACAGGATACGGCCACACTATTCACCAATCCGCAGAGGAAAATTGCTGCGTGGGTAAATCCAGCAAAATCCTGTGCGTGAAGACCAAAAACAGGAAGGAATCCCTCTGCGCAAGAATGCACAGCAATGGAGAGGACGCGAATTTGTAGGAGAAAATTATGTGGGTAAAACCTGTGCATGAAAACAATGAGCAGCCAAATGAGAAGTGCGTGAAGGTGAACAGCTACAGGGAGGACGCGAAATTGCAGTGCGTGGGTGTTCAGCAACTCATGGAGAGGAAGAAAATGTCGGCGTGAGACCAAAACCGCCAAGAGCCTGTGCGTGAGGTGAAACAAACAAAATCGTGGTGAGAGTGGAATTGCCTGCGTGAGTGAAGCCAACAGGGGTGGAGTGTGCGTGTGGGTGAGGACTGATAGTCCTACCACCCCGCTCCCAAAACCATTAACTGCCTCAACCACCAACAGCCATTATTCAATGAAGGTGGTTGGATAACACAAGGGGAGAAGACACATGGGTATTTCTCTCTCATTGGCCAAGGTTTTACAAATTCCCCCACATCCTTATCCTTGGGAAAAATCATGCCCCTTTCGATTTAGTTACCGCGATCGTAGCTGGTCAGGTTCATTTAATTAATTATAGATGCATATTTGCATGATGACAACATAATATATGCCTCATGCACCGATATACCATCAGTGACAATTTAAATCCAAAACATTACATAATCGATCAATGGTGGGGCCCTGGCCTTTAGCTCCACACCCTGATCATTTACAATTTATACATCATATACATCTAATGTAACGGGGTCAAAACCGGGACATTACATTCCCCTCCCCCTTCAATAGCACTGTCCTCAGTGCTTTACAAAATTTGAACAAAATGCTACACTGGTATCGCCTCAGTGTTCCGTAGAATTGAACAATAATGGATGTGCCAATCGCATGGCATCCTCTAGCTCCCATGTAGCCTCCTCAGTCCCATAGTGCTCCCATTGCACCTTTACCTACCCTATGACTCGGTTCTGGAGCATTGTGACCTTCTTGTCGAGGATGCACATTGGCGCGATTCGGAACTCTCCCTCGGGTTCCACCTGAATCACATCTCAATTTATCACATGGTTAGGATCATGTATATACCTTTTAAGCAAAGAAACATGAAAAACATCATGAGTTCTAGTGCTAGCAAGCAATGCAAGTCTATATGCAACTGGCCCTATTCTTTCAAGCACTTCAAACGGCCCACAATATCTTGGTGACAACTTGGCACAACTTCCAAGTTTCAAGGAACTCTTCCTTGCCCTCACTCTGAGGTAAACATGATCCCCAATACTGAACTCCCTGTTCACCCTATGCTTATCTGCATAGCTTTTTTGTCTGTCCCATGCTACTTTCAGCTTCTGTTAGATCTTTACAACCTCTTGGTCCATTTCCTTGAGCAACTCTGGTCCAAGCACAATCCGGTTCACTGGATTATCCCAAGTCACTGGTGTCCTACACCTTCTCCCATACAAAGCTTCATATGGACTCATCCCCAAGGATGCTTGATGTCCATTGTTATAAGCAAACTCTACCAAGTGTAAGTAATCTTCCCACTTGGTTGGTTTGTCCATTACGTACATACGAAGCATATCTTCAAGCACCTGATTAACTCTCTAGGTCTGCCCATCCGTCTGAGGATGGTATGCAGTGTTGAAGTTTAGCTTTGTACCCAAATCTGCAAACAACCCCTTCCAAAAGTTGGAAGTGAACTTGACATCCCTGTCAGAGACTATTGCCTTCGGCAATCCATGCAATTTGAATATCTCCTTCATGAAGATCTTTGCAATGTCGCCAGTCTCATATGTAGACTTAACCGGTATAAAGTGTACTGCCTTAGTCAACTTGTCTACCACAACCATAATAGAATCATGTTGTCTCCAAGTCATCAGCAATCCTGTAATAAAATACATGGAAATAACTTCCCATTTCCATTCCGGAACTGGCAAAGGCTGCAACAAACCTGCAGGGTGTTGATGCTCAACCTTTACCCGTTGACAATTCATACACCTTGAAATGTACTCAGCCATATTCCTTTTCATTCCTGGCCAGAAGTACTGCTTTCTAGCTGTAGCGATTGTTTTCTGATATCCTGGGTGACTAGAATACGGAGCTTGATGGATTTCATCCATAACAACTCTCCTTAAATATGCTACATCTGGAATATAAATTCTACCTTTATAAGTGAGAAGCCCATCTTCTCCCAATTTATATCCCTCATACCTCTTCTCAAGACTTTTCTGTTGCAACTTGTCTTTTACCTGCTCATACAATTCATCTCCGGCAACATGATTGGCAATCTGCTGCCTCAAATCTGATTGGAAAATACTAAGAGATGCCACATGCATTTCTTGCACTTTCCTGCTGAGTGCATCAACTACCTTATTCTCTTTTCCCTTTATGTGCTTGATTTCAAAATCAAACTCACATAAAAACTCCATCCATCTTGCTTGCCTTACATTCAGAGTAGGCTGATCAAATAGGTACTTCAGTCCACAATGATCTGTCCTGAGCTCAAATATCCCGCCCATCAAGTAATGTCTCCACATCTTGAGAGCATGTACTATGGCTGCAAGCTCTAGATCATGAGTGGCGTACTTCTTCTCATGCTCCTTCAACTTTCTTGACTCATAACATATCATGTGGTTGTATTGCATAAGGACTCCTCCAAGCCCTTTTCTGCATGCATCAGTGCACACCACAAACTCTTTCTCTAGATCTGCAACCTTCAGTACTGGTGCAATGGTGAGAAGACTCTTCAGCCGCTCGAAGCTTTCTTCACACCTTGCTGTCCATTCGAACTTCATCCCCTTCTTTTGCAAAGAAGTGATGGCATGTGCAACTTTGGAGAATCCCTCAATGAATCTCCTATAGTATCCTGCAAGTCCCATGAAAGATATTACATCTATCACATTTCTTGGAGTAGGCCAATTCATAATGGCTTCTATCTTTTCAGGGTCCACAGATATACCCTCCTTTGAGATAATGTGACCCAAATACTGAATTCTATCTCTATAGAAGTCACACTTGCTCAGTTTTGCATACAACTGATGCTCCCTGAGCAAACTCAATGTCAATCTCAAATGCTCTTCATGCTCTTCCTCATTCTTAGAATATACAAGAATGTCATCAAGGAAAACAAGAACAAACTTGTCCAAATACCTGCTGAAGACACTATTCATGAGACACATAAATGTAGCTGGTGCATTTGTGAGACCAAATGGTACCACTACAAACTCATAATTCCCATACCTTGTCCTGAAGGCTGTCTTATGAATATCTTCATCCTTGATTCTCACCTGATGGTAACCAGACCTCAAGTCAATCTTGGAAAATACCTTTGCTCCTCTCATTTGATCGAAGAGGTCATCAATCCTAGGCGAAGGATATTTATTCTTCACAGTAACCTTGTTCAACTGCCTATAATCAATACATAACCTGAGTGTACCATCTTTCTTCTTGACAAACAGAACTAGTGCTCCCCAAGGAGACACACTTGGTCGGATATACTTCTTTTCCAATAACTCTTGCAGTTGCATCTTCAATTCTAGCATCTCCGGTATACTCATTCTGTAGGGTGCCTTGGACACTGGTGCTGCTCCTGGCACAAGTTCAATTGTGAAATCGATGTCCTGCTTTGGAGGAAGCCCTGGAATCTCATCAGGAAACACATCCCTGAATTCCTGCAACACCTGATAGTCCTCCAACCGAGGAGTTTCATCTCTCGATTCCTCCAAAATATGAGCTGCATACAACTGGCAACCCTTCCTACAGAACTTCTTTAACTGCATTGCTGAAACTTGCCATACTGAAATCACCTTTGGAATACCTTTCACAACTACTAGGTTCCCTTCTTCATCCATGCATAACAGTCAAACTTCACCCTATGAGCTTCTAACCAATCCATTCCAATGAGAACATCATAGGAACCAAGCGGTAGAACATTCAGATCTACACACATGACCAATCCATTCATGACCAATGGACATTTCTCTACCACTTCACTGACCTTTCTCTTAGTTCCAGTGGCTAGCTGAACTAACCAAGACTTCCTATGCTTTATTTTCTTAAAAGCACAAATTTCCACTACTCTAGGAGTAAGGTAACTGTGAGTAGAACCAAGGTCAATCAAAATAGAAACAGATTGCTCACAGTCTTACCTGCTACTTCAACTACAGTTGACTGGTGATCTGCCTGGCGATCCTCTAGTGCTGTATGGATCCTAGGGACTGCCCTCGCTACTTGACCCACTGTTTCCACTTCTTGAATGTTATAAGTCAGCCTTGCACTCTCATTCTTGAGTGGACAATTCCTGCGCATGTGGGGTCCTCCACATTTCCAACATTGAAGTGGTCCTCTATTCTGTTGTGGATCCTTAGGATTTTCTCCGACCACTCCAACTGGCTTACTCGCAGCTTGAGATGGCTGCTTCTGCTGATTCCTAAAGCTAGAAGGTTTGAAACCTTTCTTTCTTTGATCAAACTTCTCATTCTTCTTGTCCTTCCATGCCTTATGGTAATCCGGCTTACCTTTGCTTTGCTCATAGCAATACTTAGCCTTTCTTATTGCTTCTTCAAGAGTTCTAGGTTCATAAAACTCAATTCTATCTTTGTAAGACTGAGGTAATCCACTCAGAAAACGCTGGACCTTCACTTTTTCATCTCTGATGTATCGGACATACCTCAATAGTTCCAAAAACTTATTAGCATACTCCTCCATGGTTTGCTGTCCCAATCTCAACTCATGGAACTCCTTAATCTTGTCATCATAATATCTGTCAGATAGGTATTTCTGCTTGAAATACTTCTTGAACTGTTTCCACTTAAGTCTCCTTTCACTGATCCTCTTCACTTGCTTGAAGTGTTCCCACCAAATGGATGCTCTTCCATTCAAATTGAATATGGCAACTCTTGCCTTCATATTTCCTAAATAATCATGCACTTGAAAGTACTTTTTAATACCAAGAAGCCAAGCTTCAGCCTCTTGTCCAGTCTTTACCTCACCATCAAACGTAGGAGGTTTAGCTTTCTTGAATTCATCTCGAGTGCGATCCCTATGGTGTCTCTTTCTTTTTCTTTTATGAGAAGAAGAACTGGAATCCCCGCTGGATTCTTTAGAATCAGATGTTCCACTAGAATTTTTTCTCCTTCTCCTAGTACTGCTCTTACTGCCTTCTGGTCTTGCTGTACCTCGTCCAGAATCTATCTTCCTTTGCAATTCTGTGAGACTCTGCAACATAGCAGCATTCAACTGATGCTGCTCTTCTTGGGCCTTGATCAAGCTTCTCATAGTGGCTGCAACATCTGACGGTGTCTCTTGGAATCTCCTTCCATTAGACTCTATGTCATCATTTCTATTACGTACATTTTCTCCCATGGCATCTCAGGCATGCTCATCAGAATCCCGAGCATCATATCCATCATGGGTTCTCATGACTGAACCGCAACTTACTTACCAAATTGCACTACCTGGAATACTTCCCTGGGAGGTGATTATGTCTCTGCAAACGTGTTAGCAACACACTGTTAGATACATAATCATCAACATAAACCAGCATTACTTACCTTCTCCTGGAATAATCACAAAATAACAATTTTTCCCAACATAGAATTTTCTTCCTCAAGGAATGACTGTCAGAAGGGGACGACGGGGGTCAAGGGGGCTTGCCCCCTTGTAAAACATTAATTTTTGTGCAATCCGGCGCATTAGATCGCTACCTCTTTTCTCATTTTCAGCCCTGAAATTTCACTGAGAAATAGTCAAAAATCCCACTAGAAAACAGTTAAAATCTGCTGGAAAAATGTCATGGAAAACTCAAATTTTCCCCTTGCACAGAATCGGATCTCATTCCCCATTTCCTTCCTCTGAATCGGCTCCTCTTTCCATTCTTTCTTCCGCAGAATCGACTTCTCAGAAGCTCCAATCCTTCTGCAACGACGGCTTCTCGGAAGCTCCAATCCTTCCACAACGGCGGCTCGCGGAACGTTTTCCCTTCCGATTGGCGAACTTATTTTTGACTGTCATCGACATCGGCTGTCGGATGTCTTTCCACATCGGAAGCCAAATGACTTTGGCTTCCGCAACGGCGGACTGGAAACTGCTTTCTCTTCCGCAACATCGGAAGTCGGAAGCATTCTCTCTCTTCCGCAACGGCGGACGTCGGAAGCATTCTTTCTTCCGCAATGGCAGACATCGGACCACTTTCCTTTCCGATTTGCCGCCTTTTTACTTGGATATTTCCACGATTTTCTTCCCAGTCAGAAGACTTAACGGAAAACTTCACCAATTCGTCCGCAACGGCGAACGCCCACTTCGCTAGTTCTTCCGATTTGGCACTTAGAACAACTTGAACGTCAGACGTCGGCGGATTTCTAACATCAGACGCGGAATCACTTCACCGTCCGCAACGGCGGATGGGAAAACGTTAAACCTTCTGCTACAGCGGAAGTCAATTCCGCCAATCCTTCCGACTGTTCAAACACATAGGCGATTTTTGAAACTTGCTGCTGCTCTGTCGAACAGAGAAGGTAATTCTACTTTCTGTCACTGCATCTTCTTGGCCCATAGAGGCCCATTGCTGCAACCAAGAGCTCTGATACCATACTGTCACATTCCCATGCCTCCGACTGGCGAAGAGGATGCGACTACAAGCTTAAACCACTCGGGCTAAGAGCCCCATGAACATGTACATGAATAAAATTGCTAAAAATAGAATGCTTAAACATACACACATGAACATTTATCATGCACAGATGCAATCATCTTTCAGACACAGCGGAAACATCATACATTTAAGCCAACATTCATTTAACAGGTTCATCATTTTCATTAATAGAAAATAAGGTTGCAGAAGTAAAATGAACAAGATCACTTATGTTATGATGAACTCGATCCGCAACCAGCTACGTCGCTGCAACGTTCCACCCAACCATAGGTCATCGTGCTCCTTAATCTCTCAAGAGTGCTGCCACCCCCGAGTTGAGCATGATTCTCCAAGGAATAAGGGAACTATCAGGCTTACACATAGCCAGGGATATACACAAAATAGCCAAGCCAACACAGTTGGGTTTATCAGGCCATTAAGGAGTTGGAAAAGGCTCAATGCTAAGCTAGTGAGCTCATTACAGAGCCAAGGACACCTACACCAGGTCTAGCCTGACCTCTAAGACACCCATCCACACCCAACACAAGGAATCAGTCCCTTCTCTGCTACACAGTCCCTCAGGCCCTGCATTCCCTTCCATTGCTATTCAGGGGTGATGGAGAAGAAGGTCAGCCCTCTAGCTCTGTCTGTGTGGTTCCAGCCACCAGGTTTATCAAGCAAATCTAAGCCAACATCCCTACTCCTCTCACAGTCCAAAGACCAACCATTGCACACAAGCAACTAAGTCAATTGTCACAGCCTAAACAAGAAAATGGCTTCTGAGTCATTATTGGCCCTATCGTGGCCAAAATGACTCTCAGGTGAATTTACAACAGCCCCCAGCATATAAGGAAGACCACAACAACCACAACCAACAACGTGGGAAACACAGCCCATCCTGGGCAACGAAATCACTAAGAAAACATATACAGACCGAGCTGGGGAAGAAATTACAGTCTCCCAGCCTATGGGTGAGCGTGAGAAACAATGCAGAACCCACAATCGTCCCGTGAGTACAGGATACGGCCACACTATTCACCAATCCGCAGAGGAAAACTGCTGCGTGGGTAAATCCAGCAAAATCCTGTGCGTGAAGACCAAAAACGGGAAGGAATCCCTCTGTGCGAGAATGCACAGCAATGGAGAGGACACGAATTTGCAGGAGAAAATTGCGTGGGTAAAACCCAGGAAAATTCCTGTGCGTGAAAACAATGAGCAGCCAAATGGGAAGTGTGTGAAGGTGAACAGCTACAGGGAGGACGTAAAATTGCAGTGCGTGGATGTTCAGCAACTCGTGGAGAGGAAGAAAATGTCTGATTGAGACCAAAACCGCCAAGAGCCTGTGCGTGAGGAGAAACAAACAAAATCATGGTGAGAGTGGAATTGCCTGCATGAGTGAAGTCAACAGGGGTGGAGTGTGCGTGTGGGTGAGGATTGACAGTCCTGCCACCCCACTCCCAAAACCATTAACTGCCTCAACCACCAGCAGCCATTATTCAATGAAGGTGGTTGGATAACACAAGGGGAGAAGACACATGGGTATTTCTCTCTCATTGGCCAAGGTTTTACAAATTCCCCCACATCCTTATCCTTGGGAAAAATCATGCCCCTTTCGATTTAGTTGCCGCGATCGTAGCTGGTCGGGTTCATTTAATTAATTATAGATGCATATTTACATGATGACAACATAATATATGCCGCATGCCCCGATATACCATCGGTGACAATTTAAATCCAAAACATTGCATAACCGATCAATGGTGGGGCCTTGGCCTTTAGCTCCACACCCTGATCATTTACAATTTATACATCATACACATCTAATTTAACGAGGTCAAAACCAGGGCATTACATTCCCCTCCCCCTTGAATAGCACTGTCCTCAGTGTTCCGCAGAATTGAACAAAAATGGATGTGCCAATCGCATGGCATCCTCTAGCTCCCATGTAGCCTCCTCAGGCCCGTAGTGCTCCCATTGCACCTTTACCTGCCCTATGGCTCGGTTCCGGAGCATTGTGACCTTCCTGTCGAGGATGCGCATTGGCGCGATTCGGAACTCTCCCTCGGGTTCCACCTGAATCACATCCCAATTTATCACATGGTTAGGATCATGTATATATTTTTTAAGCAAAGAAACATGAAAAACATCATGAGCTCTAGTGCTAGCAGGAAATGCAAGTCTATATGCAACTAGTCCTATTCTTTCAAGCACTTCAAACGGCCCACAATATCTTGGTGACAACTTGGTACAACTTCCAAGTTTCAAGGAACTCTTCCTTGCCCTCACTCTGAGGTAAACATGATCCCCAATACTAAACTCCCTGTTCACCCTATGCTTATCTGCATAGCTTTTCTGTCTGTCCTGTGCTACTTTCAGCTCCTGTCTGATCTTTACAACCTCTTGCTCCATTTCCTTGAGCAACTCTGGTCCAAGCACAATCCGGTTCACTGGATTATCCCAAGTCACTGGTGTCCTACACCTTCTCCCATACAAAGCTTCATATGGACTCATCCCCAAGGATGTTGATGTCCATTGTTATAAGCAAACTCTAACAAGTGTAATTAATATTCCCACTTGGTTGGTTTGTCCATTACGTACATACAAAGCATATCTTCAAGCACGTGATTAACTCTCTCGGTCTTCCCATCAGTCTGAGGATGGTATGCAGTGATGAAGTTTAGCTTTGTACCCAAATCTGTAAACAACCCCTTCCAAAAGTTGGAAGTGAACTTGACATCCCTGTCAGAGACTATTGCCTTCGACAATCCATGCAATTTGAATATCTCCTTCATGAAGATCTTTGCAATGTCGCCAGTCTCATATGTAGACTTAACCGGTATAAAGTGTGCTGCCTTAGTCAACTTGTCTACCACAACCATAATAGAATCATGTTGTCTCCAAGTCATCGGCAATCCTGTAATAAAATCCATGGAAATAACTTCCCATTTCCATTCTGGAACTGGAAAAGGCTGCAACCTTTACCTGTTGACAATTCATACACCTTGAAATGTACTCAGCCATATCCCTTTTCATTCCTGGCCAGAAGTACTGCTTTCTAGCTGTAGTGATTGTTTTCTGATATCCTGGGTGACCAGAATACGGAGCTTGATGGATTTCATCCATAACAACTCTCCTTAAATATGCTACATCTGGAATATAAATTCTACCTTTATAAGTGAGAAGCCCATCTTCTCCCAATTTATATCCCTCATACCTCTTCTCAAGACTTTTCTGCTGCAACTTGTCTTTTACTTGCTCATACAATTCATCTCCGGCAACATGATTGGCAATCTGCTACCTCAAATTTGATTGGAAAATACTAAGAGATGCCACATGCATTTCTTGCACTTTCCTGCTGAGTGCATCAGCTACCTTATTCTCTTTTCCCTTTATGTGCTTGATTTCAAAATCAAACTCACATGAAAACTCCAGCCATCTTGCTTTCCTAGCATTCAGAGTAGGCTGATCAAATAGGTACTTCAGTCCACAATGATCTGTCCTGAGCTCAAATCTCCTGCCCATCAAGTAATATCTCCACATCTTGAGAGCATGTACTATGGCTGCAAGCTCTCGATCATGAGTGGCGTACTTCTTCTCATGCTCCTTCAACTTTCTTGACTCATAACATATCACGTGGTTGTCTTGCATAAGGACTCCTCCAAGCCCTTGTCCGCATGCATCAGTGCACACCACAAACTCTTTCTCTAGATCTGCAACCTTCAGTATTGGTGCACTGGTGAGAAGACTCTTCAGCCGCTCGAAGCTTTCTTCACACCTTGCTGTCCATTCAAACTTCATCCCCTTCTTTTGCAAAGAAGTGATGGCATGTGCAACTTTGGAGAAACCCTCAATGAATCTCCTATAGTATCCTGCAAGTCCCATGAAAGATCTTACATCTTTCACATTTCTTGGAGTAGGCCAATTCATAATGGCTTCTATCTTTTCAGGGTCCACAGATATACCCTCCTCTGAGATAATGTGACCCAAATACTGAATTCTATCTCTATAGAAGTCACAGTTGCTCAGTTTTGCATACAACTGATGCTCCCTGAGCAAACTCAATGTCAATCTCAAATGCTCTTCATGCTCTTCCTCATTCTTAAAATATACAAGAATGTCATCAAGGAAAACAAGAACAAACTTGTCCAAATACCTGCTAAAGACACTATTCATGAGGCACATAAATGTAGCTGGTGCATTTGTGAGACCAAATGGTACCACTACAAACTCATAATGCCCATACCTTGTCCTGAAGGCTGTCTTATGAATGTCTTCATCCTTGATTCTCGCCTGATGGTAACCAGACCTCAAGTCAATCTTGGAAAATACCTTTGCTCCTCTCATTTGATCAAAGAGGTCATCAATCCTAGGCGAAGGATATTTATTCTTCATAGTAACCTTGTTCAACTGCCTGTAATCAATATATAACCTGAGTGTACCATATTTCTTCTTGACAAACAGAACCGGTGCTCCCCAAGGAGACACACTTGGTCGGATATACTTCTTTTCCAACAACTCTTGCAGTTGCATCTTCAATTCTAGCATCTCCGGTATACTCATTCTGTAACAGCTTTGCTCCAAATCACCACTTGTAACAGCTTTTAGGAAAGGCTCAATGCCAAGAATCGAACCTCCCGTAAGGCTCTCCCAATTCCCTTCCTTAAAACTTTAAACATAATATTGATTTTTTTCCAGAAGGAAAACACTTGTTCCTTGTTATTCATTGAATCAAAGGTAATCAATAATAGCACAAGAGGATCTTTTCTTGAGCACCTATGTCCATACAAAGGAGAAAAAACAACCTCACCAAAGAAGATACTACCCCAGAAAAATACATATACAAGACAGTATGTTAGAACACATAGGGATCAACAATCCCAATCGACCCTCATTCTAAGGGGAGACATAGAATATCCTCCCAACACCTTCCTGATCTCCAAAATGTCTACAGAGAAAGCAAGCAAAACCATACATGGCTGATTTGAGGAAGCACTTATGGGAATGCAATACTGAAAATGAGAGGAGAACAAAGTCTACCTCAACCATCCAAAAGGATGAAATACTCAATCCTATCATACTCATGGAAAACATACATCAACGATATAGAAAGGCGTAGATCTGGCCAATGTTAATAAAACTGAATAGAACGATTCCCAACACATTCACCTTCAGTGAATTCTATGTAATGTAAGAGGCCAGATGCCAAAGTAAGTGCCTCCTTTGATAAGCCATCATCCTTCACATTGAATTCTCTGTAAACATGCTGGAAATCAAGATGGTGAAAGAAGGATTCCAATAGTATGATGTTATGACACCACGCATCCAAATTGAGAGCAGTGAGAGCTTCCTTCTTATTAGCTCAGTTGATAATGGAAAATGAGTCACCAAAAACATGGAGAGAAGGTAGACCAAGATCCTTGGCGACTGCAAGCAGAGCCCATAATGCAAGTAATTCAGATCGAGTACTGGTGCTCTGACCACAACCTAATTTAATTCATAAAAAATGGCTCAGACTTATCATCAAATATACACCCACACCCCCAATCATGCTAGCTGAGGCCCCATCAAAAAAACCTGATGGATACTGCAATACAAGTGCCTGCTCAATATTTCTCTTTTTTTGTTATTTTGAGTGTTCACAGGAAAATACTGAAGCTACAGTAGGATGCTATGACAAATAACATTGGTGTTCAGAGTGAAGTATTCATAGATCACTTTATTTCTAGTGAACCACAATTTCCAAGTCGTAAGGAGTGGGAGATGGAGAAGATCTTTTTCATTTTTAAACCACCAATCCAAATTGACTTCAAATGAGGGTTCATTCCAATTCAACGACCGATTCAGTTTGGTGCTGAGACAATGAAAAATATGACGAGTGAATGGACAAGTAGAGAAGAGATCATTGATTCTTCATCATAATTACAAAAACAACATCTATTGGGGCCTAACCATTCCCTTCTTATCAAGTTATACCATGTGTTAATACGGTTTTCCAAACACAACTAGATAAACCATATTACTTTATGAATCAAGCCTCTCCTACGACCCTTTCAAACATAACATTGTTATAAGAATCGAGCCTCTCCTACGACCATCCCAATCCCCTCCATTAAGCTTCAAACTAATGTTTTCTTTAATGTGATTTTATTATTATTATTATTTTGTTTATTATTTATTTATTTATTATTAGTAGTAGTAGTTGTGTTTTTAAGTTTTTTATTATTTATTTGGATTTTTTATGATTTTGTGTATTATAATTCTTTATTACGCTGTAGGAGTTTTCACAATGAAAGGAGCAGTCTCAAAAGATTCCTCGTCTCCCTGGACATTAACATTTCGACACGTATCGGTTGTTAATTGGCGACTTTGGCTACAACACGACAATTAAATATTTCGGTTGTTATATCCCGTGATCGAGTAGGGACCGAATAAGGTGACATCAAGTTGATTAGTTAAGTACATGTTCTACAAATGCTCAGGCTTTATTATGTCTATTCGTATTCTTTCCGCGTAACTTCTTCCTCCGCCAAGTCCATCCTTATTTTAAACTCCCTCTGATTTATTTCTGATGGTTATGCCTCTAAATTTGTCTAAGATTGTGGCCTCTAAATTGGTATGGTGATCAATTGTTGTTTTTACTTTAATGCACTTCAGTTGGGTCCCTGATTGTGCAATCTCAATTTTGGAAATTCTGTCCCGTAGACCATAGGTGTCCTATGTTATACAATCGGTGTTGTGCATGAATGGATTTATGGACTCAATGGGTTAATTTTCAGTTGATGTTTACCGTGTTTTTTCGACAAGTGGCTTTCATATTTTCATTACACTTCTATCTTTTATTGTGCGTGAATGGATTAATGGACTCAATGGATTGATTTTTAGTTGCGGATCCTTTTTCCCAGTTGGTGCTTACCGTGTTTTTTCAACATGTGGCTTGTGTGTTTTCACTACACTTCTATATGTTGTCCTAAATGACTAGTCTTGGAAATTATTTTTTTAGAAGCTTTCGGACAATTTTGCAGTACATTTATCTCAAATCGGCATAGCCCTCGTGAAGATTTTGCAAGTTTCAGTTCAACAGTTTATTTGGGTTTAGGCTAAGATTTTCTGCAATTCTTTTCTACATTTAGGCTCTCAGTTGGGGGTTAATTTGGTTGTGCTTTTGTTTCACTGTTGGTTCAGTCGATGAAACACAGTTTTCCCATGCCCCTTCATTCACATTAATGCTTCATCAATGCATTATTGCTCCATTAATGCAATAAATTTTGTCATTTGAGATAAACATGGGGCTTTATATTCAATTTTTCTCATGTTATGATGATCTCCATGATCTTCTTACAATATTTGATTTACCACATTCATTGCTACACCACCTTTGCTTTCCAAATATAAACAGGCCTTCAGGTAACCATTATTTCTTACTATTTTCCTTTGCTTTGCTTATATTGATTTTGTTGTGTTTCATTTACACTTCGAGTTTCCATCAGAATATTTTGCACCTTGTTAAATTTGCAAGTATTCCTCAGTTCTTCATTTAGTCGGCTTATTAGATAGTGAAACACCGTTCCTTTGTTTTAATTGAATGTGACTCTTGCTTTGTTGCAAAAAGACTATGACATGTATTGGTTATGTCATGCATGTCAATAAAATGTTAGGTATTAGTTTTTTACCTAATTGAAAATGTTGCTTATGAGATAGTGAAACACCCTTCCTGTGTTTTAATTGACTCTTACTCCCTTGCTGTGTTTTGATTGTCTCTTACTCATGCTGTGCTGCAAAAGGGCTATGACTTGTATTGGTTATGTACCTTCATAATGGTGTAATACTCATGCTATGTCAATTAAATTATAGGTATTAGTTTTTATGATATACTTGTTTTAGGTAAGGAACTTAGCCTAAAGCTACAAGTTCACTACAAATCTTTGCTGGTATGTCTTTCGTTATCGTTCCCCGATACCGGTCAGTGAAAATCTGTTGTTTAAAGCTCACATTGTCAACTACCCATTTGACCAAGTCGATATACAGAATGAAACCAAGTGTAGAGACAAAATGTCTGTCAAATTTAGAGGCAGACTGATGAAAAATAATGCAGAGCGAGTTTAAAATAGGCATGAACTTAGCGATGTATGTCGGGGAAAATGGCGACCCAACTGATATGTCGTAAAATCAGAAATCGGGACATAACATGTTCATTATTTTCACACGTAACATTTCCAGAATCCGAAATGTCGAAAATAAGGTACTTCCTTACTGGATATGTTGCAAAATCGGAAATTGAAATATAGGATGTTCCTTTTTGGAAAATAGAAATAAAAAATCAGAAGATAACATGTTCCATTAACTTAACCTAAAGCTGCAAGGTCACTACAAAGATTTGCTGATATATATTTCGCTATCATTCCCTAGTACTAGCCGATGAAAAATTGTTGTTTAAAGCTTACATCATCAACTACCCATTTGACCAGGTCGATATACAAATGAAACCAAGTTTAGAGACCAAATGTCCACCAAATTTTAAGGCAGACTGATGAAAAATGACGCAGAGCGAGTTTAAAATAGGCATGAACTTAGCAGAGGATTAACTTATGTGAAAATAATACGAACAATGAAAATAAAACGTGAAAATCGAGGTTTTTAGATTTCCAATAACCGGACGTCGAAATTGGAAATAAGAACTTCGACATTTCTTTATTTGAAAATACAAAACTTCCGAGATTTGAAATGTTGCAAATCGGATTTTGGGGAATACATATGGTGTTCTTTATTGGAAAACATAGGACATAGGATTTCTGCAATCCAAAATGTCGCAAAATCGGAAAATATGGTGTTCCTTATTCGCAAATCCTAAATTGGGGAATTGAAAATTGGAACATATGGTGTTCCTTATTAGAAAATATAGGACATAGATTTATGGATTCCGAAATGTCGGAAATCGGCAATAGGAACATCGACATGTTTGTATTTGAACACAGGATTTCTGGATATGTTGCAAAATCAGAAATCGGAAGATAACATGTTCCTTATTGGAAAACATAGGAGATAGATTTCCGGATTCCGAAATGTCGAAAATCGACAATAGGAACAAGGACATGTTCATATTTGAACACATAGGATTTTTCGATATGTCGCAAAATCAGAAATCGAGACATAACATGTTCGTTATTTTCACACACAACAGTTCTGGAATCCAAAATGTTGAAAATAAGGTACTTCCTTTCTGGATATTTTGCAAAATCAGAAATCAGAAGATAGCATGTTCCTTATTGGAAAACATAGGAGATAGATTTTTGGATTCCAAAATGTTGGGAATTGGCAATAGGAAAATGGACATGTTCATATTTGAACACATAGGATTTATGGATATGTCACAAAATTGGAAATCTAGACATAAATGTTCCTTATTTTCACACGTAACATTTCCGGAATCCGAAATGTCAGAAATAAGGTACTTCCTTTCGATACATTTATAATTCAAACAGATACAAACCAGAGTAATGAAATATGTTAATGAATAACAAAAAATAGAATAATGAAATATGTTAATGCGAAGAATTTTGTTTTTATATATCCATTTTATTCTGGTCAAATGATTATGTTACATTCCAATTTTTTTTTCATTCTCTATTTCATTTGACTGGAAAAAAATAACCATCACGTTATGGATACTATGGTAACTCAAGATTCTATTTCACTATTTCTACATGGTGTTGTCAACCTTTTCCCACTGGTACATGTCTCCGCAGTAAACCAAGTGAACTCACTCAACTCATCATCTATTCTGTTCTGAATATCTATCCTGGATGACCTGCACAAGCATGAGATACTGATTCCAATTATATATAGTGATCTTGTAGAAAATGGACAACTAAAAGAAGGAACTATAATCAAAATTACCCAATTTTCATGAAACATTGTACATAATGTAACGTACGTTTAATTTCCTCTTTATTTTTCTCTCAATTAGTTTCACACTGTTCATGCATCTAATGTTTTTTCTCTCCCATTCATGTCTAACATACTTCATCTCACAGGACTATTACATTGGTTGCACTCAAGGTTGTCACAGTGGATGCAACAATTATTGGAGATCCTGCACCTTACCACTTACCTGTACCTTCTCCTTTGGAAAGTAGTTGCTCTGTTCTAGTCAACACTAGCTCAATAAATGAAAACCCTAGCTTCCCTGGATCAACTATCCCATTCACATCAATCTCCTCTTCTAGCAAAGTTTGGAACATTCAAGGCCGAGTTACTACCAAGACAAACATACATGAATATAGAAACCAATGAGGCCCTGGAAAAGTGTTTGGATTTGACCTTGTTAATGCTTCGTACAATGAAATACATATATATGCATTCAGTGAATTGACACTCTCTTTGTATGACCAAATAGAAATAGAAATAATGTACATGGTATGAAATGGCACAGTTAAAGCATCCAAGCCAATTTTCAACCATTTGAAAAGCCATAATGAGATTTTTCTAGGTTCCACCTCAAGCCTCCAACCATGCTTAGATGAATATCCCTTAATACATTTATGTTTCTTTAACTTTAAAACTATTAAGGAGATTCAAACTATACCAGTAAATTCCATGGTTGGCCTTGTTGGACTTGTCATTTCAGTTTCACCTACATCCACGATACGAAAACGAGATGGTGTTGAAACTGTTAGGCAAGCCATTGGACTCCATGACATGTCAGGATATAGTATTGACATAAAAAATTTGGGAGAGCATTTCCAACTTCAAGGAGTTGAGCTTTCCATCCTCCGCGGTTTACCTTCTCCTCCAATGGTAGTGATCAAGAGCAGCCACCTTACAGGTTTTAATGGAAAATCTGTTGTCACTATCTCCAACTCTACTATTTTTATAAACCCAAATATTGAACAAACATTAGTTCTCTAGGATTGGTTTAATGACAACGGATTCCGTTCAACATCACCCTCTTTGATCCGCAAATTCAGTGCCTCTCATTCTGCTGGTCAAAAAGTCATTACCATCAATGAGCTACAAACTCTTCAAGCATCTGAAAAATATGTTTGGCATTCTCTTGTTTCAATCATCACTAATGTTAACATGGATGACTTTCATTTCCTTGCATGCCCTCCTTTTGTTGATGGAATACAATGCATGCAAAAGATTGCTGACAAAGTTGGAGACATTTGGAATTGTGGTAAATGTGATGGGAAGTTTCCTGAATGTGACTACTGATATATCCTAAAGGTTGACTTGGAAGATGTAACTGGATATCTTCATGGTGTGATCGATTTTGATGATGCTGCAAACCAACTCATGGGAATATTAGCAAAATACCTGTGTCTTCTCTCAACTGAATTAGCATCAATTATTGAAATAGTCCAGAGGATCTACAACAAACAATTACTTCTTACTCTTTCAGTTAGAACAGAGACATTCTTTGGAAACGCACGCCTAAAAGTTGTAATTGTGATGGTTGAAAATACATCATCAACAACTTCAATGGATACATAAATATATAAGTTTGTTCAGCTTGATAGATAGGCATATTCTTTATTGTCTGTAATGAATGTTTTGGCCATCTCAGGAAAAGATGTGTGTCTTCTCTCAACTGAATCAGCATCAATTGTTGAAATACTCCAGAACATTTGCAACACCTAATTATTGTGTCTTTGTCTTTCATTTAGAAGTAATACATTCTGTGGAATCGCACACCTAAAAGTTGTAATTGTAATGGTTGAAAATACATCATCGACAACTTCACCAGATACATAAATATATACGTTTTTTTGACCTGATATATTCTCATATTCTTTGAAAATACATTATCGACAACTTCTATTTTGGAATTTGATACTTTCACTCTAGAACCTGTCACTTAACATTTTTTACCTAAATTGTTTATGCAACCTGTATGATTACTTTTGAATCGAATTAGAATTTGATATTATGTTTATTTATTGAATTAACAACTTTCTTTTCTTATTTCTTAACAAATATTATATTTTTTTCATATATCCTTTTTCATACTAGATTTTGTTCTTCTATATTGTTGCTTTCTTACAATTATCAACGTACAACCTGAAAAAATATAATTATTCCAATGATTATTTTCCAGGAACATTCTTAATTACCTACATGCAATCATTTAACATTTTATTTTTGTCTTCTAAGTTTATACCAATATACTTTGCAGCTAATACATATAGAAAATGTGTTGCTGCAAGCAATTAAAGCTTCTAAGTCTTTAACAATTTTATGGTTTTGTTGTAGGCATTATGCCAACTCATGACAATGAACAAGCCAATGCACGAAGAAGAGTTGTATATCCAGAGAATAAAGATAAAAACAACAAGAGACAACATCTTCTTTACAGAGCTGCTCAGCTACTTGTGGATATGTCTTGTCCAGTTTCTCTTCTCGAACCTTCCAACAGACCTTCACTTCGACCATCTATGTTAAATTCTTAGAGCACCTGCCTTGATGATGCACATCAACAATTTAGTAAAAAAATGGACCAACTGCGTGATATGCATGTCTGCTCAATTTGCAAAGAATGTCACCGTGGTATTGTAACGAAAAAATCCATGATGCATATACTTGTTCCCATTGTATTCTAGAATGAAAAGGCCATCTCTTTTCATTCAAAAACAATATGGACCCAGGCATCCAACCACCTGTGCTTGCAGTACTTACACAAGTTGAAGAAATGCTCATTAGTCATGCTAACCCAGTCTTACAAGTTACACATGCTCATGGTGGTCAATATAAATATTCTGGACATACTATTTGCTTCCCCATGACATTTCCAATATTGTCAAATACTTGCCCCATTTAATATCAGAACTTGACATCCTTGTTGTTCGCAAATGCAACTCTACAAACAATCCATATGAACTGTTCGTTAGTCGAACACGTGTTCTTGTTGCCCCTTGAATGTAAAAAATGGAAAACGACCCATACTACAAGGATGTACATGTCAACTTAGTTGCATTATCTTCATTGGCTCTTGTCTCAACAAAAATTTAACCTTGGATTCCACATGTTAATAGCAATGATACATTATCGCATCAGTAAATCTGATCCTCTATAGTTCAACCATTAAATTCATTTGAACCCTATGAAATATAATCCTCCTCATTTATTTCAACACAAACTAATGCTAGAACTGAGGTTGAAGAAATTAGACAGTTGTTACATATACCAAATATCCCACTAGAACCTTCCATTTATTGGACCCCTATAGGCA
This sequence comes from Pseudotsuga menziesii, assembly GCA_001517045.1. Lineage (NCBI taxonomy): Eukaryota > Viridiplantae > Streptophyta > Pinopsida > Pinales > Pinaceae > Pseudotsuga > Pseudotsuga menziesii. Next base: position 166,989 of record LPNX010273802.1, read on the forward strand.
TTTCCCCTATCAATGAGTACAACACAGAAGGACTTCTTTCCATGGCTTTTCCAAATTTTTTCCCCATAGGTGCAGCAATGCTTAAAAAGCCACGCATTCATGAGGTTGATATGCATGAGTATGCACTTCACCTAATTCATTATCAAGAGAAAATATTTGGCCAACATCCTCGGTTCTGGTACTACATATGCAATGTAATTATGCGTCATCGGAGTAATCCTACTGCCTTTGCATTTTTCAAAACTAATCTTGAATACACTACCTCCGACAATACTTGAGCTTGCTAACCAATTGCAAGACATGCCTAATCAGAAAATTGGTGAATGACGCAAGGTTTGGATATTCATTACGTGGAACACGCTCATATTGGAACAAAAGTATGGCTGAACTGACAAGTATGATCATTCAACAAGGTACACCATCTTTCTTCTTTACCCTTAACACAACTGATCCAAAATGGCCAGATTTGCATGTTCTAATGCCTGATGGGCATTCTACCGGTTTAGCTCAAGACTAACAATGCAAGGTTCACAACATCATATCAAATGCATATATTACATCACAATACATGCACAATAGATTCAAAACATTCCTTCAAGAGGTGCTTGAAAAATGTTTCCATATAACGGATTCTTGGTGAAAGTATTTTACCATCTCTTCATTCTTATTTTTCTCTTCGTATTTTTCACTTTATACATTTCATTTCTAATATATTCCTTTTCCTCCCATGTAGGTATGAATGGAATCATAGAGGATCCACACACATGCATGATTTTATTTGGTTGGCAGATGCACCAAATATGGACACCTTAGATTGGGAAGATATTCTTGCAGTTGAAGCTGCAAATTTGTTTTTTGAAACATATGTTACAGCTTGGAATCCTTGTGATACGCACTTGTCAACATATGGGTTACACCATTCTACTACAAATGATCCATGTAGTCTTGCATCACCATCCATATTTGCATCAAACTACTTAGTTGACTATGAAGACCTTGTAAATTTTGTTCAAAGACACACCGGATGCTCAGAATGAGCTAGCCTTCGCAAAAAAGGAACATCTGTTCAATGTCGCTATGATTTTCCATATGAGCTGCAAGTTGCTTCTTCATTATTCATTGATGCAAATGGACGTAAATCATACAATCATGTAAGAAATGATTTCCTTATCAATATTCACAACCCTACCATGCTATCAATATGGAGGGATAATGTTGATTGCCAACCTATTCTTTCTAGACATGTTGTCCTCAAATACATTTTGAACTATGCATCAAAGTAGAGCCAAAATAAGAAATCTACCATGAAATTCTCTCTAGCCTTGCACACGCAGCACCAAGTGATGACCCCATTCTTCAGCCAATCAAACAATTGCTTGCACAAACAGTTACAGAACGAGACATTAGTGCATAAGAGACATGTCACATGCTACAAAAACCCCCACTTGTTCTTTGTAGTAGTCACTTCTTTTCACTGAATGTGAGTCAAAGTGTCTTTCATCGTGTTTGTAATGACACTAATAACATGCCTCCAACTCCCACCTTCATATTTGCATACTTGCAAATACCAGTTGCTCTTGAAATCTAAACCTACTTGAAGCTGCTCGTTCTTGGTCTTTCTCTCCTAATAGGAAAAAAAATCCATGGAAACAAAACTTGCATCACAAGATTGTTAGAGTCTATCCACAATTCATTTCCATTCCTCCCTTTCATTCTTCATATTTTGAACCGTTTTTTTGGAGCAAACTTCTTCTATACAAATATTTTGGTTCCATCCCTCACGATATTGGAACAACAACTTCTGAAATTATTTCTCATTGGCATCAGATTAAAGGCACATATAGTGTCTGGCATGTTGAAAGGGCACAAGAAGAACCCTATACACCTCTATTCGATGATTCAAACTCCGATGATATTACCTTTCCATTGTCCCATAACATGGATTAATGGGAACTTCTCTCTCAAATGCGACCATGCAACAAAATACAAATTGATGACCTTTAAATGCTTGGAAATCCTGATTTTGAAAAAAATCACAATTGGACACATAACAATATAACCACTGACTTGCATCAGACCACAACATCATTCATTGACCTGTTGTCGCTGCAACATTTCCAAACAATATATTTTTTTGGAAGATATTTTTTGGCCCCCCTTTGAAGATCTTAGTTGCTTTGCTCTGATTGCCATTTTGATTTTTCTGTCCATCATGAATTTTCAAAAAAATTTCACCACGGAAGACATTCCATTTTTTATCCGCAGCGGTGGACGGTTTCTTAGTTTCGAGCCGCTATGATGAGCCTTTCCCATATTGTGAGCCGCAATGACGGGTGTATTTTTCTCTCACTATCATTGTAGTAGAAGTATTTTCATGATCGGGCCACTATAGCGGGTGTCTTTCTGTCTTGCGAACCGTTGTCCGTCTACTCCCACTATGTCGGCGAGATTTTCAAGTTGTGTCTGCTATGGTGTCGATTTTTTTTGTTGTCATTCAAATTGAGTCCCCGAGAGCCACTACAGTGGACGTTTCCATTAGTATGAGCCGCTATGGTGGGTAATTTTCTATTTTGCAAGCCGTCGTCTGTTTACTCCCGCTAAGGCGGAAACCTGTGTAAGTCACGCCCGTTATGGCGGTGTACTTCAAGGTTCATTTTATTTGGCATCCGAAAGTCGCTATGACAAGATTTTCTTCCTATTTGACTCACCATGGCGGGGTGTTCTTTGTATTTTGTTGTGGAGGTATTGTCCGATACGCTGTCACGGAAGTGTCTTGAGTTTCAAGCCATTGTTATGTATACAGCACTGTTTTCTCTCTGATGTGTTTTTATCACTGAGCCGTAAGGAGATTTGCGGGGGAATCTTGGATTGTGAGCTGCTGTTGCAGATGGGGTTCAATTTTCAAGATGCCATGGTGGGGAGTTTCCCATGATGACTTAAGTTCTCTGGCCTGTTGTTGGTTGGTGCCAACGGTGTTTTGGGTTCGCATGTGCAAGTGAATTAGGGGTTTGAAAAGCTTGAAAATCCTATTTATTTGCTCATTTCATTTTTCATTTTACATTTTGTTTTTACAAAGTCGGTGATCTTGGAGAACGCTATCCATTTGAATCCTATTGTGTGAATTCTGCGGTGAAGCTCACATGGGTCGTGCTCACTGGTCATTTTTAGTTGCATGGCATTTTTTTCGACCAGACAGCTAGGTTTCTTATCTTTTGTCCCAGTAAATGATTTGTTTATGCTTTCAAGTTGTCTGTCATTGATACTGTTAGGTTGGTTGGGTATATAAGGGGGTTTTTATTTCCTATTTCCTTTTAGGTCAGGTTGTCATCGTGTATTTTTCCTAGTAAGTAACCAAATCCTTATGCATGTTCAGAGGAATTTTTTGCCCAATCGGCTAGGTTAGAGGTGAGTCCTCAAGAAGCCGAGCATTGCATCGGTATGAAGACAGTCGACCACTCATGTGTGGGAGTTGGTATGGGCTACGGTTTTATTTTTCTATGCAGAGCCTATAGGTGGAAAATCCTTAGGTATCGACCGTGGGATTTGTGGAATTATTTTTTCCCTAGGGCATTGCCGCCATTTTTGGATTCTTCAAATATTTGTTGCGCCTATGAGAGAGAGTTTCTAACGCCAAGTGGGGGTTTCTTGCTGATAAGGAAGAAGAGCGCAGGGGGGGGTTCAACAAGTGGTTTCCCATAGCCCGCGTAGTTTTTATAGCTGTAACCCTGACCTGTACCTTGTATTGGTGGTTTTAATGGATTAAACTAACAAGGTAAATAAATTTAGTTTTTTATGTTGTGGTGATGTATACATAGTTTTGGTTTCGCTTACATTTATCATATGGATGGTAAGACAAGTTTTTTTTGCAGGTACTGTCACGGGGTCTTCACTTGTTGAACAATATCCTATCACGTTAGTTCATATTGTGGGTTTTAAAATTATCAAAAATTGAACCAATATATTGCAGGTATTGGGGGGATGAGGGATTTAAGGTGGGGGTGGGTAGGGTGGTTTATAAGGATTGAGGTATAAAAAGGGGTGGGGAGGAGGTTTTAAGTATTGGGAGGGGGTTTCAACAAAAATAGTTTGGGTCAATATATCTGGAAATTAAGGGTATTCTTTAATATCCCATGATCATACGTGCTATGTGAGAGGTTCAGTAAGTAAAGTCCTTGTGGGTATTGTTTACTGCCGAAACCATGCCGAAGAAGGGGAGGAAGAATCTTAAAATCGCTAAGAGCGATTCTGACACAGATATTGTTTAAGTCCCGCCTGTGGTAAAAGTCGAGATAGTATATGAAGACACTAAAGCAGTTACACGGGTAGAGACTGAGTTGAAATGGGGTCAGATATATCCTATGATGGCTGAGAGGAAAGTTCCAAAAGATAGATTGGGAGATCTACCTCTGTATAAGAATATTTTGAAGTCAGGGTTAACCAAAATAGCCACTAGGCCAGAGATTTTTCCATGCGCAAAGGTCATTGGATTGTTGTTGCTGAAAATAGACATGGTAGGGATGATAATAAATGACGAAGAGGGAAATCCTATTGCATCATTTGCACCAGCATTCATTTCAAAAGCATACAGTCTACCAAAGTTAAAAATAAGGGTGAAAACAGATAGGGTCAAGATTTTGAAGTTTGACTATACAACCATAGTAAAGGGGATGATGACTGAGGGAAAGACCTTCAGACATAAGCAATCAATAGAATAGGAAATGACTCATCTTCAAACACCATTCAAAATAGTAGCATTGATGTTAAGCAAGCTCTATGGTAGGCTTGATGGAAAAATGTATAATTTTGGGTTGTTTCCCCTCATGTATTATGTCGCTATGGAGGGAACAGTTTTTAACTGGGTAGATATAGCTACTAGAAACTTGTCCAAATGTATCAAGGCATCCAAGGAGGGTTTAAAGCAAAACAAATCGAAATTCTTTATGCCATCCTTCTTGATAGATTGTATAATCTATAAGCACTCGTTTGAGAAGCTAAATTGTGTATGGATAGAGGGGAAGGATCCTATTTACATTGCATATCAGATTATGGGAGCCCACAAATATCACAATAATTATCAGTTAATTTGTGAAGAATTCATAAGGCCCCTATATAAATTAATCTTTTTAGAAGACTTTCCATGTCTGTCAGAAGGAGCAGTCGAGTCTATAAAAGAATATGGTTACAATTTTTTCACCAAAGAGAGCACTTATCTGAGAATGTAAGGAGGCACCAGACCACCCTCACTGCTGCCCAAGTATGCAACAGACTACATAGTACTGAAGGAATGAGTCAGACAAGTATTCCTAGATGGTTTTGGAAGCCATTTGTTCGATATTAAGAAAGTTGTTTTCCCACCAATACCTTTTTACGTGGGAAGTTACAAGTTCAACAAAGTCAAAAGCGCTTCGGATTTCGTCAAAGAGCTGGAAATATTCCACTTTAGCGAGAAAAGATTCCACATGAATGATTCACAAGGAAAGGTGGTAGCTCACAAGGTAAATTTTGAGTATGCAGACTATATAGACAAATAAGAGCAAGTATTCAGAAATGTCTATAGTATGGCAGCCTTGAGCAAGAGGTTAAAAGGAAAGGCATTTGGTGCTAAAGGAAGTAGCAGCAATAACCCAAAGCTAGATGAAGGGGACAAGGAAGCTGTAAATAAATCCCAAGAAGAAAGCTCTCGTAGGCTTGCAATAGGTGCAAAAAGGTTGTTGGCAAAGGAAGCACATAAGGATCAAGAGGAAGCTGCTAAGCGAAAGAGCACAAAGGTTGTTTTGAATAAAATGGGAGAGTTGGCAAAGGCCTTGGCTAAAGGAGATTTAAGCTCTGATCAAGGCATGTAGGATACAGGAGGGATTCCAGAAGGGCAAGGCCAGGATAATGAAGAAGTTCAAGGTGGTGGAGGTCCAGAGCAAATCCATGTGCAAAATAATCCAGAGAATCTGCCAGCCACATCTAGTAGCATCCGTATAGGAGATCATGTGCCCATATTTGAAATGGGGCTTGTACCTTTTACACCATCAAAGAAATACGATGTGGCATGTTTAGAGGATATTCGTTTTGATCCTAAAACGAAATCTATTACATGGAGGACAGAGAAAACTTTGAAGGTGGGAACTCAGCCAGCGGTGACCACAGTAACAGAAAGAACAGTCATGAAGAAGTTAGAAGAGTACCCAAAGCAATTGGATTCTATGGGAATTGCAAATGACTATGCAAATGCTCACAATGTGTACAAGCTTATGGAAAACATTGATCAATACAAGGGAAAGATGGCCGAAATGAAAGAAGTGTCGAGCAAAGAAGAAAATGTAGAAAGAGAATCCAAAAGAAAATATGAGGCTACTTTATCAGATTTGGAAAGGCTTTAGCAGAGACATCAAATCTTAGAAGTAGAAAGGGACAATTTGAAATCATCCGAAATGAAGAGTTGAGTAAGAAGAAAGGAAGTCTGGAAAATAAAGTGGCACAGTTGGAGCTGCAGAAGACTACTGCTGAAGGGAAAGCTAAGCATTATGAAACCCAAGTAGCACCATTGGAGGCCCAAAAGGATTCACTAGAATTTTTATTAAAAGCAGCAAATGAGCAAAGAATGGATATTGAGCCATTGCTGAAGCATGCCCTCATGCTCAGAAGTAAAATTTATCATATGTAGCTTCAAATAGCAGATGAAATGTTGAAAGTTCGGCAAGTAGAAACGAGGTTGGAGGAGATTGTGAGTACAACTTCTTACTTTTTAGACAGGACTCAAGATATTCTGGAAATTCTTCAAGGAAGTTTGACTTGGTTGGAAACAACCAAGGAAGCTCCAGCTAATGCACCCATCAAATACTTAGAGACAATGAAGCTGGAGTATGAACTGATAGAATTCGGGAGTAAAGCTACGGAAGAATTGGTAAAGGAAATCTGGAGGACTAAAGGTGTTTTCACATAATCCTATAGAAATGTGCTCACAACTTACAACCATTGTCAAACACCTGCAAAGAAAATGTTAGAAGAATTACCTGAGCATGAAGAATATTTAAGACAATTGCAGATCATATGGCAGGAGGATGAATTGGGTATTCAGTGGGTCAAAAGTTTATATGAGAAGGTGCTGAAAATGGTAATATCCCAGGCAGCAGTGAGCAATCATCTATTGGAAGATCAACTCCGTTTGATTCCAGCCAGAGCGGCAAATATAAAATCCCAAGTTGCCACATGAGGTCACTATCAGATTCCTAGAGCCATCAGGGTTTGAGACTGTAGCGACTGATGCTAATATTTGGAAGAAATTCATAAATGATATGGTTGGGACCACTTCGTTGGCTTATTCACAAATATGAAATTATGTAATATTTTGTCTTTATTTTTTTTTCTAAGTGCATGCACTAGAAGACAATTTTTTGTAAAGGAAGAGTTGAGGGAGCTCAAAAGGCTAGGGGGAAACTCAAGAGTTTTTTGTTTGTTTGTATAAATAGAGGTGAAATATATGTTAAATAGGACCTTTTTCATGCTATCTTTCTGAAAAGTTATTGTAATAAGAACTACTTCCTTTCATAATAAAGAAGTCATATTTTCTGCTGGAGAAGGCATTATTAAGTCTCAAATGCATATTGTAGATTGGTTGAATGTTGAATTAATTATGTTTCATATTTTTCTACGAATAGTGAGATTGTTCTAACTTACGAATTATTTCCACTATTGGTTTAGTCGATGAAACACACTTTTCCCATGTCCCTTCATTCACATTAATGCTTCATCAATGCATTGTTGCTCCATTAATGCAATAAAGTTTTTCATTTGAGATAAACATGGGGCTATATATTCAATTTTGCTCATGTTATGATGATCTCCAAGATCTTCTTACAATATTTGATTTACTGCATTCACTACTACACCGCCTTCTCTTTCCAAATATAAACAGGCCTTCAAGTAACCATTATTTCTTCTATTTGCCTTTGCTTTTCTTATATTGATTTTGTTGTGTTTCATTTACACTTCGAGTTTCCATCAGAAGATTTTGCACTTTGTTAAATTTGCAGGTATTCCTCAGTTCTTCATTTAGTCTACTTATTAGATGGTGAAACATCATTCCTCTGTTTTAATTGAATGTGACTCTTGCTTTGTTGCAAAAAGACTATGACATGTAGTGGTTATGTCATGCATGTCAATAAAATGTTAGGTATTAGTTTTTTGCCTAATTGAAAATGTTGCTTATGAGATAGTGAAATACCCTTCCCGTGTTTTAATTGACTCTTACTCACTTGCTATGTTTTAATTGCCTCTTACTCATGTTGTGTTGTAAAAGGGCTATGACTTGTATTGGTTATGTACCTTCATCATGGTGTAATACTCATGCTATTTCAATTAAATTATAGGTATTAGTTTTTATGATATACTTGTTTTAGGTAAGGAACTTAGCCTAAAGCTACAAGTTCACTACAAATCTTTGCTGGTATGTCTTTCGTTATCGTTCCCCGATACCGGTCAGTGAAAATCTGTTGTTTAAAGCTCACATTGTCAACTACCCATTTGACCAAGTCGATATACAGAATGAAACCAAGTGTAGAGACAAAATGTCTGTCAAATTTAGAGGCAGACTGATGAAAAATAATGCAGAGCGAGTTTAAAATAGGCATGAACTTAGCGATGTATGTCGGGGAAAATGGCGACCCAACTGATATGTCGTAAAATCAGAAATCGGGACATAACATGTTCATTATTTTCACACGTAACATTTCCAGAATCCGAAATGTCGGAAATAAGGTACTTAGATGAAGAAGCCAGAGAAACCACAGTATTGGGTTGACGAAGTCAATGTTTTGAATCCATATGAGGAATCATCATCAGGACTTAATTTGTCAAGATCGAAGAGTGTGAGGGCCAAGTTATTAATAGTTGAGAGGTGGAGGAAAATTTCGAGAGAAACGAGTCTAGTCGGTGAAGACTATCAAGGTTCTAGGTTGAAAATAAAAAAAAATTAATAAAAAACTTAAAACCTAAATTTTAAAAAATTTTAAATTTATAATTATTTAATAATCTTATTTAAATATTCTTTTTTAATAATCTTAATTTTAAAAAAAAATAATAGTCTCTTTTTTAATTTAAAATTTTTTAACTTTTAAAGTTTTAAAAAATAAAAAGGTTTTTATGCAAACCTAAAATCATTTATGATTTTTTAAAAATTTTTACTAAATTTTTTTAAAAACTTTTTTGAAAAAATTTTATTAAAATTTTTATTATTAAACTTTATTAAAAGTTTACCAAAGTTATTAAGAATATTTTTTTAAAGTTAAAATTAAATGAATAGTAATGTAATTATGTTAAAATTTAATAAATTAGTGTATGAATAATTTCTTATATAATAACATAATATTAAGAATTAGTATTATGTTATATATAAAGTCTTAAAGGTTTAAAATTAATAAATCTTATTAGAATTTAATAAAAATTTAAATTTTCTTAAATTTTTAAAAAATTTTAATTTTTTAAAATTTTTGAGAAAATCTATAAAATTTAAAGAAAGGTAAGAGACCTTAAATATTATTAAGGCTCTATAAGTTAGTTAAAAATTTAAAACTAAGGTCAGGTTTGAAGAGCAAGAAGTTTAGGGAAAGAGGTCTTCCTAACCAAAGAAAGAAAGGTAACAAGGTGCCTAAGAGTTTAAAAAGGGGGGCCATGAACATAGGTTTACTAGGAGACCTACAAAAAACCAAAATTAAAAGGAAGGGTAAAAACCTAATGGTTGAGAATCGAAGGTTGCCAACTAGTTCTAACCTCTAGGCCTCCATCCCTATTCAAGTTGTTTGGAATCTTTAATATTTCTAAGGCTTCCCTGAATTTTCTTTTGAAATGGTGGTCTTCCTTTGCAAGGATTTTTGTGTCTTCAAGGCAAATATGGTGTTTAGTTTTAGCGACATGTTCTGCAAGGGCTGAGGTGCAGGTTCGTTCATTTCTAATGTCAGCTCCATGTTCTTTCAATCGAACATGGAAAGAACGTCCCATCTCACCTATATAGCTAATCTTGCAAGAACACGAAACCATATAAACACCCCTAAATTGAGTATGTTCAATAGGATCCTTGACTAATCTCATCTTCTTTCTAATGGTTTCAAGGGGTTTGAAAGAGGTTGTAATGTTGTTCTTACCTAGGATTCTGGAGATCTTATCAGTTACCCCTTGGATGTATGGTAAGAATGCTCTAGGGTTGGTGGTCTCGTTCTTGGAGGTTGTCGAATTAGTGCGACTCTTGTTATAGGATTTATAAAGGGTTTTTTTTATAACCTTAGGTTTATAACCTATGTTACTGAAAACCTTCTTAAGGTGGTCTTTCTCATTCTTAAGATGTTCTGAATCAGAGATCCTAGAGGCTCTCACCGCTAAGGTATTAAGGACTCCTATATTTTAAGAGGGGTGCTGAAAATGGACAACTAAAAGAAGGAACTCTGATCAAAATTACCCAATGTTCATGAAACATTGTACATAATGTAACGTACGTTTAATTTTCTCTTTATTTTTCTCTCAATCAGTTTCACATTGTTCATGCATCCAATGTTTTTCACTCCCACTCATGTCTAACATACTTCATCTCACAGGACTATTGCATTGGTTGCACTCAAGGTTGTCACAGTGTATGTAGCAATTATTGGAGATCCTACACCTTACCACTTACCTGTACCTTCTCCTTTGGAAAGTAGTTGCTATGTTCCAATCAACACTAGCTCAATAAATGAAAACCCTAGCTTCCCTAGATCAACTATCCCATTCACGTCACTCTCCTCTTCTAGCAAAGTTTGGAACATTCAAGGCCGAGTTACTGCCAAGAAAAACATACATGAATATAGAAACCAACGAGGGCCTGGAAAAGTGTTTGGATTTAACCTTGTTAATGCTTTGCACAATAAAATACATATATATGCATTCAATGAATTGACACTCTCTTTGTATGACCAAATAGAAATAGGAATAGTGTGCATGGTATCAAATGGCACAGTTAAAGCATCCAAGCCAATTTTCAACCATTTGAAAAGCCATAATGAGATTTTTCTAAGTTCCACCTCAAGCATCCAACCATGCTTAGATTAATATCCCTTAATACATTTATGTTTCATTAACTTTAAAACTATTTAGGAGATTCAAACTATACCAGTGAATTCCATGGTTGACCTTGTTGGACTTGTCATTTCAGTTTCACCTACATCCACGATATGAAAATGAGATGGTGTTGAAACTGTTAGGTGAACCATTGGACTTCGTGACATGTCAGGCTATAGTATTGACATAACAATTTTGGGAGAGCATTTCCAACTTCAAGGAGTTGAGCTTTCCAGCCTTCATGGTTTACCTTCTCCTCCAGTGGTAGTGATCAAGAGCAGCCATGTTACATATTTTAATGGAAAATCTATTGGCACTATCTCCAACTCTACTATTTTTATAAATCCAAATATTGAACAAACATTAGTTCTCCAAGATTGGTTTAATGACAATGGATTTCGTTTAGCATCACCCTCTTTGATCCGCAAATTCAGTGCCTCTCATTCTGCTGGTCGAAAAGTCATTACCATCAATGAGATACAAACTCTTCAAGCATCTGAAAAATCTGTTTAGTATTCTCTTGTTTCAACCATCACTAATGTTAACATGGATGACTTTCATTTCCTTGCATGCACTCCTTTTGTTGATGGAATACAATGCATGAAAAACATTGTCGACAAAGTTGGAGAAATTTGGCATTGAGGTAAATGTGATGGGGATTTTTCTAAATGTTACTAGTGATGCATCCTAAAGGTTGAATTGGAAGATGTAACTGGATATCTTCATGGTGTGATCGCTTTTGATGACACTGCAAACCTACTCATGGGAATATCAGCAAAATACCTGTGTCTTCTCTCAACTGAATTAGCGTCAATTGTTGAAATAGGCTAGAGGATTTGCAACAAACAATTACCTCTTACTCTTTCAGTTAGAACAGAGACATTCTTCGGGAATGCATGCCTAAAACTTGTAATTGTGATGGTTGAAAATACATCATCAACGACTTCAATGGATAAATAAATATATAAGTTTGTTCATCTTGATAGATAGGCATATTCTTTATTGTCTATAATGAATGTTTTGGCGATCTCAGGAAAATACGTGTGTCTTCTCTCAACTGAATCAGCATCAATTGTTGAAATACTCCAAAACATCTGCAACAAACAATTACTTCTTTGTATTTCATTTAGAAGTAATACGTTCTGTGGAATTGCGCACCTAAAATTTGTAATTGTAATGGTTGAAAATACATCATCGACAACTTCACCAGATACATAAATATATACGTTTTTTGACCTAATATATTCTCATATTCTTTGAAAATACATTATCGACAACTTCTATTTTGGAATTTGATACTTCCACTCTAGAACCTATCACTTAACATTTTTTACCTAAATTGTTTATGCAACTTTTATGATTACTTTTGAATAGAATTAGAATTTGATATTATGTTTATTTATTGAATTAACAACTTTCTTTTCTTATTTCTTAACAAATATTATATTTTTTCATATATCCTTTTTCATACTAGATTTTGTTCTTCTATATTGCTGCTTTCTTACAATTATCAATGTACAACCTGAAAAAAAATAAAAAATATTCCAATGATTATATTCCAGGAACATTCTTAATTACCTACATGCAATCATTTAACATTTTCTTTTTGTCTTCTGCTTTATACCGATATACTTTGCAGCTAATACATATAGAAAATGTGTTGCTGCCAGCAATCAAAGCTTTTAAGTCTTTAACAATTTTACAGTTTTGTTGTAGGCATTATGCCAACTCATGACAATGAACAAGACAATGCATGAAGAAGAGTTGTATATGCATAGAATAGAGATAAAAACAACAAGAGACAACATCTTCTTTACAGAGTTTCTCGACTACCTGTGGATATGTCTTGCCTAATTTCTCTTCTCGAACCTTCCAACAGACCTTCACTTCGACCATCTATGTTAAATTCTTCGAGCACCCGCCTCAATGATGCACATCAACGATTTAGTAAAAAAATGTACCAACTGCATGATATGCATGTCTACTCAATTTGCAAAGAATGTTACCCTGGTATTGTAATGAAAAAATTCATGATGCATATACTTGTTCTCACTGTATTCTAGAATGAAAAGGCCATCACTTTTCATTCAAAAACAATATGGACCCAGGCATCCAACCACCTATGCTTGCAATACTTACACAAGTTGAAGAAATGCTCATTAGTTGTGCTAACCCAGTCTTACAAATTACACATGCTCATGGTGGTCAATATAAATATTCTGGACATACTATTTGCTTCCCCCATGACATTTCCAATATTGTCAAATACCTACCCCATTTAATATCAGAACTTGACATCCTTGTTGTTCGCAAATGCAACTCCACAAACAATCCATATGAACTATTTGTTAGTCAAACACGTGTTCTGGTTTCCCCTTGAATACAAAAAATGGAAAACAACCCATACTACAAGGATGTACATGTCAACTTAGTTGCATTGTCTTCATTTCCTCTTGTCTCAACAAAAATTTCACCTTGGATTCTACATGTTAATAGCAATGATACATTATCTCATCAGGAAATCTTATCCTCTACAATCCAACCACCAAATTCATTTGAACCCTATGAAATAGAATCCTCCTCGTTTATTTCAACACAAACTAATGCTAGAACTGAGGTTGAAGAAATTAGACAGTTGTTACATATACCAAATATCCCACTCGAATCTTCCATTTATTGGACCCCAAATATGGACACCTTAGATTGGGAAGATATTCTTACAGTTGAAGCTGCAAATTTTTTTTAACACATATGTTACAGCTTGGAATCCTCGTGATACGCAATTGTCAACATCTGGGTTACACCATTCTACTACAAATGATCCATGCAATCTTGCATCACCATCCATATTTGCATCAAACTACTCAGTTGACTATGAACAACTTGTAAATTTTGTTCAAAGACACACCGGATGCTCAGAATCAACTAGCCTTTGCAAAAAAGGAACATCTGTTCAACGTCGCTATGGTTTTCCATATGAGCTGCATGCAGCTTCTTCATTATTCATTGATGGAAATGGACGTAAAACATACAATCATGTAAGAAATGATTCCATTATCAATATTCACAACCCTACCATGCTATCAATATGGAGGGATAATGTTGATTACCAACCTGTTCTTTCTAGACATGTTGTCCTCAAATACATTTCAGACTATGCATCAAAAGTAGATCCAAAATAAGAAAGCTACCATGAAATTCTCTCTCGCCTTGCACATGCAGCACCAAGTGACGACCCCATTATTTATCCAATCAAACAATTGCTTGCACAAACAGTTGCAGAACGAGACATTAGTGCATAAGAGACATGTCACATGCTACAAAAACTCCCACTTGTTCTTTGTAGTGGTCACTTCTTTTCACTGAATGTGAGTCAGAGTGTCTTTCGTCATGTTTGTAATGACACTAATAACATCCCTCCAACTCCCACCTTCATATTTGCATACATGCAAAGACTAGTTGCTCTTGAACATCTAACCCTACTTGAAGCTGCTCGTTCTTGGTCTTTCTCTCCTAATAGGAAAAAAAATCCATGGAAACAAAAATTGCATCACAAGATTGTTAGATTCTATCCACAATTCGTTTCCATTCCTCCCTTTCATTCTTCATATTTTGAACCATTTTTTTTGGAGCGAACTTCTTCTATACAAATATTTTGGTTCCATCCCTCACGATATTGGAACAACAAATTCTGAAATTATTTCTCATTGGCATCAGATTAAAGGCACATATAGTGTTTGGCATGTTGAACACGCACAAGAAGAACCATGTACATCTCTATCCGATGATTCAAACTCCGATGCTATTACCTTTCCATTGTCCCATAACATGTATTAATGGGAACTTCTCTCTCAAATGCAACCATGCAACAAAATCCAAATTGATGACCTTTAAATGCTTGGACATCGTGATTTTGAAAAAAATCACAATTGGACACATAACAATATAACCACTGACTTGCATCAGACCACAACATCATTCATTGGCCTACTGCCGCTGCAAAATTTCCAAAAATATATTTTTTTGTCCCCCTTTGAATATCTTAGTTGCTTTGTTTTGATTGTCATTTTGATTTTTTTGTCCATCATGAATTTTCAAAAAAAAATCACCAAGGAAGACATTCCATTTTTTATCTGCAACAACGGATGGTTTCTCAGTTTCAAGCCGCTACAGCGGGCTCTTCTTGTTTTCAAGCCGCTACGGCGAGCCTTTCCCATTTTGTGAGCCACAATGACGGACATCTTTTTCTCTCACCACCATTGTAGCAGAAGGATTTTCATGATCAGGCAGCTATAGTGGGTGTCTTTCTATCTTGCAAACCGTTGTCCGTCTACTCCCGCTATGTCGAAGAGATTTTCAAGTTGCATCCACTACGGCGGTGAGTTTTTTTGTTGTCATTCAAATTGAGTCCCCGAGAGCCGCTACGGCCAACGTTTCCCTCAGTATGAGTCGCTACGGAGGGTACTTTTTGGTTTTCCAAGCCGTCGTCTATTTACTCCCACTACGGCGGAAACCTATGTAAGTCATGCCCGTTATGGCAGTGTACTTCGAGGTTCATTTTATTTGGCATCAGGAAGCCACTATGGCGAGAGTTTCTTCTTGTTTGACCCACCATGGTGAGGTGTTCTTCATATTTTTTGCGGAGGTATTGTCTGATACGTTGTCACGAAAGTGTCTTGAGTTTCGAGCCGCTATTACATATACAGTGTTGTTTTCTCTCCAATGTGTTTTTATAACCTAGCCATAAGGAGATTTGCGATGGGATCTTGGATTGTGAGATTCTATTACGGATGGGGTTGAATTTTCAAGCCGCTATGTCAGGGAGTTTCCCATGATGACTTAAGTTCTCTGGACCGCGGTTGGTTGGTGCCAATGGTGTTTCAGGTTCACACGTGCAAGTGGATTAGGGGTTTGAAAATCCCGAAAAGCCTATTTATTTGCTCATTTCCTTTTCATTTTACATTTTGTTTTTACGTAGTCAGTGAGCTTGGATAACGCTATTCGTTTGAATCCTATTGTGCGAATTCTGTGGTGAAGCTCACATGGCTCGTGCTCACTAGTCATTTTCAGTTGCATGGCATTTTTTTCAACCAGACATGTAGGTTTCTTATCTTTTGTCCCAGTAAATGATTTGTTTAGGTTTGTAAGTTGTCCATTATCGATGGTGTTAGGTTGGCCGGGTATATAAGGGGGTTTTTGTTTCCCATTTCCTTTTAGGTCAGGATGTCACCGTGTATTTTTCCTAGTAAGTAACTGTTGACGGGCATATGTGACTATGCACGTAACGGGGAAGACAACCCAGACCGGGATCCTTAGAGCAGGTTCCAAGCTGTTTGGGATGGTTGTTTTCGACAGGTTTAAAGGCTCTGTTAGCCTGAAAATCTAACTAAACTAAGTCTAAAAGGCAAAACTAGAAACTACTACTTGTTAGTTAAATAGATCTATAATATACCTATAAATATACACAACAAACTATTAAAGGTAATTACTGAATTATTTTGATATATTTACACAACCAACTACTGTAATCAACCTAAGAGAACAATTAATCTATGAATGCAATAACAAATAATTAATGAAATATTAACAATTTCAATCAAATTACATAAATTACACTATTAACAGATGTATAATAATAACAGTATTGAAATGATGACATATCAAAACATAAATGTGATGATGTGATCTAATAGGTTTCCTGTAAAGTTGTATAAATAAAACTACCATTAACCTGGAATCAAAATTGCTAAAAACATTTACTGTGTTAAATTCCTGAACATATTCAAAAGAAATTTAAAACTGAACAAGATAGCACAATAAACATGTATACCACATCTATTTATCGATGACAACACCAAATTAACAACGTGGCATAATAGCAAATCAGAACCAGCATAAGACGATATATTATAGATGATATATTTGCACAATTCATTAAAAGAATCACAATAAACATAAATATTGCAGAAAAGAATGATAAGATCAATAGATATTATAAATACATTCACGTAGCAGAAATACTGTAAATGTATATGCAGATATCACCAGTAAAAGAGTACTGTAGCAGCTGACAGGAAACTGTCTGAAGTCACAATAAAAATTGCGGTTATCTTATCTCCTTCTTTCCCAAAACTATCGACTCCTCCTTCAGGAAACAGCATTTCCAGAACCTTCAAGAAAAATATCTTTAGCTCTATCTAGCGCCCTCCTGACTTACTGGACAGCAGCGTCTCCATTCTATTTGCAAATATCAAAGTTTTTCAAATAGAAACAGAATATCTGAGAAAACATTCACTCTACTCTACAAAGACTCCAACCTCCCCCCTCCGTCAATCTAATTCTTCTTTGCTTAAATAAACACAGATCAGAAAAAATGAAATCCAAATTGAGCTTTGCTCTAGGAAATTTTACCAGCCGCAACTGCAAAAATCGCATTCAGAAGATCCCAAAAATATCCTAAAATCCATCACTTTCTGGAGAAATCACCCTGAGAAGAGATAAATGGGTCCATTCTGGAGAAAACCCATGTGGCATATTTTTTAGATTTGTCTCCATTTGCTCACAATATGGCCCAGAAAACCGCCTGTTAGTTGAGAACGCGTTTTCTGTTACTTAGCTGAGAACGAAATTCATAGTAAGCTTTTTCTTCATCTAACAATTCCAGAATCATAACAATATCCTCCAATCCAGCCACGAATGCTCCTTTGACCTGCATCATCCCGAAAATCTTAAATGCGAACAATTTTTAATATTGCGATTGAACTATATTCTATTTTCCAAATCAATTCTGGAAAAAGAGATTTATGCAGAAATGATAGCATAGAATATTAACTGAATCCTTTTCCACGTCATGTTTAAAATGCACAATAAAAAAACAGAATTATCATGAAAGAAAAATGATGGAGAATCGTAAACTTCCCTTTTACGCTGGACGTGGTGTAAAATTCCTGTTCCTTTCAACAATCCGGCGATAACCATAATCTTCACCAACAAATTTCAGACTGAGTCAAAGTGGCAAAAATTAGAGATTGTTTAGCACTGTGCAATGACATCTAAACTTATCTGCGATCTCGTACAGCTCAGCAGATTTGGGAAATGATTTCGCACATAATCAATATTATTTCTTTCCTTCTGGCGAATCTACCTCGTTGATAGATTATCATCAATTCAACAATCACTCACGAACTATGTGATATCTGGTACAAATATTCTTTGAGATCGCCGTGAAGTTGATAATATAACAAAGCAATGTGACTGTCGATCCAGCTGTGTTGGTGATTTATGAAAATATGATATGGCATTAATTGCAAAAGTGCTATAAATCTCCTTTCAATATAAACATCATATTTTAATCCATGAAATAATTCTTTATTAATTAAAATACTCTTTTGGTTGTCGTT
>LPNX010273802.1:192146-257629 GCA_001517045.1 Pseudotsuga menziesii
CTTTTGAATAAAATCCATCCACATCTTACTGTATAATAATTTCAACCTTCAGGAATGAGAGACATGCTATGCAAAATACAAATCCCATAACCCATAGTATCAACCTCGACCTCTACATGCAATAATAAAGATGACATATGAGACCCATTATAAAAATCAAGATCAAATAATAAGGTTGTGTTATGCGTAAGCCTTGGAAATATAATTCGCCGTGAACTTTGATAAGGTGCCAAGAATACAATAATTAGCCTTTAAATTAGAAAACCTTATCAATATTTATGATAACAAAATCACATAATAAAATCAAATGATAAATATTTGGATAAGATTTCAAGATTGGGTTATGACAAATTATTAACACTTATCCCTTGATTTTCAATGCAAATCCACTCAAAACAACAATTTCAAAGTAGTGATTTTGTCAACTAATCCATAGTTCGCAAAGATTTTCCTTTAAAAACATTTAATTTCATTGTTTCAGTAGCTTCTGGAATGTCACCATTTCAGTAGCTGTCCATTCTTTAAGTTTGCTATATGAAATTCAAACATTTCATCAAAACAAAATAAAATTTTGTTTGATGAAATAATGTTTTTTAAAGGCTGTTGGGAAGGGGCACAACAGTAACCTAAGCCTTATGCATGTTCAAAGGCATTTTTCGCCCAGTCGGCGAGGTTAGAGGTGAGTCCTCACGAAGCCGAGCATTGCACTGGTATGAAGATAGTCGGCTGCTCATGTGTGGGAGTTGGTATGGGATACGGTTTTCTTTTTCTATGTAGAGCTCGTAGGTGGAAAATCCTTAGGTATCAACCCTGGGATTTGTGGAATTGTTTTTTCCCTAGGGCATCGCCGCCATTTTCGATTCTTTAATGCTTTGTTGCGCATGTGAGAGAGAGTTTCTGACGTCGAGTGGGGTTTTCTTGCTGATAAGGATGAAGAGCGCGGGGGGGGTTCAACAAGTGGTTTCCCGTAGCCTGCGTAGCTTTTCTAGATGTAACCCTGACCTATGCCTTGTATTGTTGGTTTTAATGGATGAAACTAACAGGTTAAATAAATTTAGTTTTTTATGTTGAGGTGATGTATACATAGTTTTGGTTTCGCTTACATTTATCATATGAATGCTAAGACAAGTTTTTTTGCAGGTATTGTTTACTGCTGAAACCATGCCGAAGAAGGGGAGGAAGATGCTGAAAATCGCTGAGAGCGATTCTGACATAGATATTGTTGAAGTCCCACCTGTGGTAAAAGTCGAGATAGTATACGAAGACACTAAAGAAGTTACAGGGGCAGAGCCTGAGTTGAAATGGGGCCATATCTATCCTATTATGGCTGAGAGGAAAGTGCCAAAAGCTAGATTGGGAGATCTACCTCAGTATGAGAATATTTTTAAGTCGGGGTTAACCAAAATAGCCACTTAGAGGCCAGAGGTTTTTCCATGCACAGAGGTCATTGGATCGTTGTTGCTGAAAATAGACATGGTAGGGATGATAATAAATGATGAAGAGGGAAATCATGTTGCATCATTCGCACCGACATTCATTTCAAAAGCATACAGTCTACCAGAGTTAGAAATAAGGGTGACAACAGATTGGGTCAAGAGTCTAAAGTTTGACTATACAACCATAGTAAAGGGGATGATGACTGAGGGAAAGACCTTTAGACATAAGCAATCAATAGAATATGAAACGACTCATCTTCAAACCCCATTCAAAATAGTAGCATTGATGTTAAGCAAGCTGTATGGTAGGCCTGATGGAAAAATGTATAATTTTGGTTGGATTCCCCTCATGTATTATGTAGCTATGGAGGGAACAGTTTTTAACTAGGTAGATATAGCTACTAGAAACTTGTCCAAATGTATCAAGCCTAGCCCAGGAGGGTTTAAAGCAGAACAAATCATAATTCTTTATGCCGTCCTTCTTGATAGATTGTATACTCTATAAGCACCAATTTGAGAAGCTAAATTGTGTTTGGATAGAGGGGAAGGCTCCTATTTACATTGCATATCAGACTATGGGAACCCACAAATATCACAATCATTATCAATTAATTTGTGAAGAATTCATAAGGCCCCTATATAAATTAATCTTTTTAGAAGACTTTCCATGTCTGTCAGAAGAAACAGTAGAGTCTATCAAAGAATATGGTGACTATTTTTTCACCAAAGAGAGCACTTATCTGAGAATGTATGGAGGCACCAGAGCACCCTCACTGCTTCCCAAGTATGCAACAGACTACATAGTATTGAAGGAATGAGTCAGACAAGTATTCCTAGATGGTTTTGGAAGTCATTTGTTCGATATTAAGAAAGTTGTTTTCCCACCAATACCTTTTTACATGGGAAGTTACAAGTTCAATAAAGTCAAAAATGCTCCGGATTTCGTCAAAGAGCTGGAAATATTCCACTTTGGGGAGAAAAGCTTCCACATGAATGATTCACAAGGAAAGGTGGCATCTCACAAGGTAAATTTTGAGTATGCAGACTACATAGACAAAGAAGAGCAAGTATTCAAAAATTTCTATAGTATGGCAACCTTGAGCAAGAGGTTAAAAGGAAAGTCATTTGGTGTTGAAGGAAGTAGCAGCAATAACCTAAAGCTAGACGAAGGGGACGAGGAAGATGTAAATAAATCCCAAGAAGAAAGCACTCGTAGGCTTGCAACAAGTGCAAAAAGGTTGTTGGCAGAGGAAGAATAGAAGGATCAAGAGGAAGCTACTAAGCTAAAGAGCATTGAGGTTGTTTTGAAGAAAATGGAAGAGTTGGAAAATTCCTTGGCTAAAGGAGATTCAAGCTCTGATCAAGGTATGTAGGATACATGAGGGATTTCAGAAGGGCAAGTCTAGGATAATGAAGAATTTCAAGGTGGTGGAGGTCCAGAGCAAATCCATGTGTGGAATAATCCAAAGAACCTGCCAGCCACATCTAGCAGCATCCTTACAGGAGGTCATGTGCCCATAGATGAAATGGGGCTCGTACCTTTTACACCATCAAAGAAATGTGATGTGGCATGTTTAGAGGATATTCGTTTTGATCCTAAAACAAAATCTATTACATGGAGGATAGAGAAAACTTTGAAGGTGGGAATTCAGCTAGCGATGACCACAGTAACGGAAAGAACAGTCATGAAGAATGTAGAAGAGTACCCGAAGCAATTGGCTTCTATGGGCATTGCAACTACCTATGCAAATGCTCACAATGTGGACAGGCTTATGGAAAACATTGAGAAATACAAAGGAAAGATGGCCGAAATGAAAGAAGTGTTGAGGAAAGAAGAAAATGTAGGAAGAGAATCCAAAAGAAAATATGAGGCTACTTTATCAGATTTTGAAAGGCTTCAGCAGAGACATCAAATCTTAGAAGTAGAAAGGGACAATTTGAAATCATCAAATGAAGAGTTGAGTAAGGAGAAAGGAAGTCTGGAAAATAAAGTGGCACAATTGGAGTTGCAGAAGACTATTTCTAAAGGGAAAGCCAAGCATTATGAAACCCAAGTAGCAGTATTGGAGGCCCAAAAGGATTCACTGGAAATTTCATTAAAAGCAGCAAACGAGAAAAGAGCCGACATTGAGACATTGTTGAAGCATGCCCTCATGCTCAGAAGTAAAATTTATCATATGCAGCTTCAAATAGCAGATGAGATGTTGAAAGTTCAACAAGTAGAAACGAGGTTGGAGGAGATTGTGAGTACAACTTCTTATTTTTTAGATAGGACCTAGGATATCCTGGAAATTCTTCAAGGACGTTTGACTTGGTTGGAAACAACCAAGGAACCTCCAGCTAATGCACCCAGTAAAGACTTAGAGATAGTGAAGCTGCAGTATGAACGGATAGAATTCAGGAGTAAAGATGTGGAAGAATTGGTAAAGGCAATCTGGAGGACTAAAGGTGTTTGCACATAATTCTATAGAAAGGTTCTCACAACTTACAACCATTGTCAAACATCTGTAAATAAAATATTAGAATAATTACCTAAGCATGAATAATATTTAAGACAATTGCAGGTCAGATGGCAGGAGGATGAGTTGGGTATTTAGGGGGTCAAAAGTTTAGATGAGAAGGTGCTGAAAATGGTAATAGCCCAGGCAGTAGTGAGCAATCATCTATTGGAAGATCAACTTCATTTGATTCCAGCCAGACTGGCAAATATAAAATCCCAAGTTGCCAAACATGAGGTCACTATCAGATTCCTAGAACCATCAGGGTTTGAGACCATAGCGACTGATGCTAATATTTGGAAGAAATTCATAAATGATATGGCTGGGACCACTTAGTTGGCTTATTCACAAATTGGAAATTATGTAATATTTTGTATTTATTTATTTTTCTAAGTGCATGCACTAGAAGACAAATTTTTGTAAAGGAAGAGTCGAGGGAGCTCAAAAGGCTAGGGGGAAACTCAAGAGTTTTTTGTTTGTTTGTATAAATAGAGGTGAAATAGATGTTAGAGAGGACCTTTTTCATGCTATCTTTCTGAAAAGTTATTGTAAGAAGAACTACTTCCTTTTATAATAAAGAAGTCATATTTTCTATTGGAAAAGGCATTGTGAAGTCTCAAATGCATACTGTAGATTGGTTGAATGTTGAATTACTTGTGTTTCAGCTTTTTCTACGAATAGTGAGATTGCTCTAACTTACGAATTAGAAAATTTCAAATGTAAGTAGGAATGCTAGAGTTCTATCTTTGGACTTTCCTCCTAAACTTGCTTCACCAATCTCTTCATTGGCTTGGTTATCATTCTGGGGTTCCTTCATAGGTGTCTCAAGTACCTTCAACAAATTTTCCTTTTGTTGGGGTAGATTACACATTTCAAACAAAGAGATGTTTGCTTTAGTCTTTTTAATATCTTCTATAATGTCATATCCCATTTCATGTTAAGTGGAATTCTTCTTGATATTCTCAACTTTGTTTTTTGTAGACTTCACAGGCATATTGACTGGCTTGGGACTCTGGCTTGAGATGACAAACTCTGGTATCTTAACAGTGAGTATTATTTTTTAATTTTTTTATGTTCTCCTGAAGTTTATTTATCTTGGGCAGTATCATGTTATCCTCTTTTAATGAGCTCTGACTCCTTGTTGTAACATTCGTTTCTAGTATTTCTTCTTCCTCAGTGATATCTTCATCTTCTATATTAAACATGGATACACAATCCCATAAAACCAAAGTGTCTTCTTCTTGGGTTTCTGTCAGTTCATAACCTTTCTCTTTCTCATCCACAGTTTCTGTTAACTTGGAATCTAGTAACCGGTTCATCACTAAAGTCATAGAATTTATCCATTGGAGGCAATTTTTTTCATAGTGACGCTGCTCATGGAATGTACAGAAATTGTCCATTCCCACCTCTGTTAAATTCATAGCTGGGGGACTATGTGAGGGAGGTTTGGGTTGACAATTATCATCTCTCTTTTTATAATAAGGTTTGTATTTTTTATGGGCCTCCTTCTCCTTTTATAAATCAGTTACTCTATTTGACAATTTCTGCATCATTTTCACCACACCATCTAATTCATATGACCATTCATCTTTAGGCTTAGTTAACAACAGAGGCTTTCTGTTCCCATAAGGTTTTTCTTCTGATTGTAAAAGATATTGGTCTATACTCTCCATTTCGGCTTCCACCTTCTCAACTTCTTCATAAGTCTCTACTAAGGTGGGCTTAACTGATCTTATGACAAACATGGCTAGGTCATGGCCAAGAGCTGAAGTGTAATACTCGATTAGGGTGTTTTCAGCAAATTTTGTAGCTGCATCAAAGTTATTCATGTAGGCAGCAAACCTCTGAGTGAAGTATGCACCATTTCTTTCTTTTCTTTCCTTAGGGAAATCAACCCTTTCATTAAAGTAGCATGGGTCCTCTGGATTCCATTTTTGTTTCTAAACAATCTCCCAAAGGTATTCCAATTTGTAATTGAATTTTCCTGTAGGGCAAAATACCATGAGGCTGCTTTTCCCTTGAGAGTATGCAGGAACAATCTGCAGACTAGGTCTTCATGTTCTATTGCTTGTAAACATTCTAAAGCTATATAAAAACTTTGCAAATGATCATCCACAAGAATTCCTTCATTTGGTTCAAACTTGGGCAATGACTTGTCAAAATTCTGAGGCATGGCATGCAATGGAGGGGTAAGGTTTAGAGGAGACATATCCCTCCAAGCAAGTGGTGGAGGAGGTTAATTTGCATTCACATTTTCCATGATTCTAAGTGGATATTGAGGAGGAGACTCGAAAGGGGTTCGAAAAGGTGAGTAGTGAGGGGAATCTGGTCCCAACTGATTTAGAGGTTGCACAATTTCTTGCAAGGTTGTTTCTACCAGATCTTCAAATTCTTCCACTAATACTGAGTTCTCCAAGTAAGGATGATCCTTCTTACAGAACTCTTTTCTAGGAAAAGCATGAATAATGGGTAATCCTCCAATCTTCTTTGCATACGCCCTTGTAATTCTCCTTAAATCATCAACCACCTCGTTATCAATGGGATAGAGATACTCTATGAATTTTTCTTCAGAAGTAGGACTTTGATGGAAACTGGTTTCGAAACTGTCACCAGTGGAGTATTCTCGAAAAAACGAATTTCCTCAACTAGCCATGCACTGGCGACCCTCCTTCTAGAGCCAAAACTGTTGAGTCCTAGAAAATCCCAGGTAACAACAGTAGGAATTCTCCCCAATAAGCGTTCCCAATTAGCTTGTTATTGTTGGTATGGGGAATCTGTCCAGTTTGTGGTCCGGCTATCGTAGGTCAAGTAACGGTTAAAGCTTGTTTTACCGGTTGCAGCCCGGTCCACCGTTTATGTGTATTTTTTAATTTTATCTTTATATATGATATGCAAGTTCCTAATTAAGTGCAATTGATAGAGATAACAAAGAGTTCACCATGTCATGCACAAGTTCTTACCTCCCGTCTTACCTCTTTCGCTTCTAAATCATAAACAAAGAACAACTATGCTAATGCTAACTAATTCTATCTAACATATCCCTAGGGAGCAAGATTGTAATTAATGAGGAGTAATGTACTGTAAAACATGCATTGAGAATATTACAGATAATTGTTCATAATTTAGAATACATGAATGTAAGTAGAAAGATAAACAAAGAGATAGCTCATTGTTAGTTAAAACATTCATTACTCAATATATTACGTAACTTTCAAAAAATAAACAGGAAAACATTCATAACATGGAAATAATTCGTAAGTTAGAACAATCTCACTGTTCATAGAAAAAGCTAAAACAGAAGTACTTCAACATTATCAAGACATCAATAGCTCATGCACCATCCCTTAAAATCCCCAACTTTGAAAAATATTTTATCGTGTACACTTTTGCTTCAGATGATTCATTAGCAGTGGTGCTTACACAGAAAGAAGAAGGGGGATGAGTACCCCATATCATTTATGAGAACTGGTCTGCAATGGGCTGAATTGAATTATCCTGCGGTTGATAAGCAAGATTATGCAGTTTTTAAGGCGGTGAAGAAATTCAGACCGTATATACTTAAGAACCGTACCAAAGTGATAATTTCATTCCCGGCAGTCCGATCTCTTTTTATATAGAAGGCGTTAGGAGAAAGAAGAGGTAACTGAGTAACGGCCTTGCAAGAGTACGACCTAGAATTCAAGCCAACAACCATAGTCAAAGAACAAGGGCTCTACAAATTGATGGCTGAGAGTCAAGATAATTAAGATAACAAATGGGATAATGAAGTTGAATTACACATGGTGGATGTATGTCCTTTATTCACAACTCCAAAATCCTGGTATAGCGACTTAGTTCATTATCTTCAGGAGGGATACTTACCTGAACATTGGAATCCCAAGAAAAGGAGATCATTGTGCTTAAAATCATCCTTATATCATATTATTGATGGAGCGTTGTTTAGGAAAAACTATGATGGCGTTCTTCTCAGATGCTTGGAACGTGAAGATGCAACTAAGATTGTGGTAGAACTACATGATGGACTTGTTGGAGGTCATTTCTCAGGAGATACAACAGCACATAAGATATAAAGAGCCGGGTATTACTGGTCGAATTTTTTTAAATATGCTCAAGCTCATGTTAGGAAATGTAATACTTGTCAAAGGAGCGGTGGAAGACAAGCAAAGGCAACAGGACCTTTAAAGCCAGCTATTATTTCAGAACCATTCAATCAATGGAGGATTGACATTATCAGAGAGATCAATCCAAATTATTCATTGCAGCATAAGTACATCCTGACATCAACAAACTACTTCACCACATGGGTAGAATCCATTCCATTGCGAAAAGTGAATGAAGATGCAGTTATGGACTTCTTGCAAGACCATATTATGACCAGGTTTGGGGTTCCAATTTCCATGGTTTTTTATAATGCTTCATATTTTTCATCTATTAAATTGAATGCATTTGAAAATGATAAAATAATTAAGCTACATTATTCTTCTAACTACTATCCACAAGGTAATGGTCTAGCAGAATCTACAAATAAAAACCTCACTAGGATTTTGAAGAAAATAGTCACAGAAATTCAAAGGAGTTGGATCCTAGATTTTCCTAATGCACTCTGGGCTGATAGAGTCACACCCAAGAACTCCTTAGTTGTGTCATCCTACACTCTAGTCTATGGGAAAGAAGCTATCCTGCCTCCCAATATTTTGTTGCCATCCTCTCAACTAGCCTAAGCTTCTAGAGGAACTGACAACAAAGTTCTGCAAATCCGAATCAACATCTGTTAAAGTTAGAGGAGTCTAGATCCAAATCAAGAGAGAGGTTTAAACATCAATAGGAACTGGTGAAGAGATGGTTTGATAAGCACAAATTCGGAAAGAAGGAATTTGAAGTAGGTGATTGGTTCTTAAATGGGATCACCCGCATGATGAGAAGGGAAAGCACACTAAATTTCAGCAATTATGGATAGGCCCTTTTTTAGATTGCATACAAGTTAGGCCCCTCAACTTATAAATTGCAAGATTTACACGGGTGGGAAGATAACTTGCCAGTAAATGGTTTAGTTCTCAAGCCATATTTTTCTTAATGCTTTCTGAGTTTTCTTTGTACATAAATAAAACGTTTGATTGTTTCCAGCCTTGCTTTATTTAGATTAGTTCTATTTGATTTACATTTTTACTTTCTTAGAGTTTTATTTCTTATATTTCAATAAACCAGCACAACCTTTGGTTTTGGAGTTCATCAGAGTTCTGGATAAACTAAAATCTTTTGACCAAAGACTGCTTGTTATTTGCACATACATCATGCTTAAGGATCCTTTAAGATTAGCAGATTATCTGAATAGACTATGAACACATTGAAGTCCTGTTTAATCCCTATAAAATAAGCACGGTCAGGAAAGTCTAGAATACTATTTTGAGGCTCCATTCACTTCACACTAAAGTCTTTCCTAGGAAGCTAACAACAAAAGACCCATGGAGAGGAAGCAAGGTAAGCAATTGTATGGTATTTAAATGATCCCATGCCACAAATGAAAGACAAAAGGATAAAAGAGTCAAGTCTCCCAGAAAGAAAGCATACATCAAAAAGACATATTGAACAAAATCAGTTTGAATAAGATTGTTCGAAATTTCTTCTCCATCTGTGAGTTGAAATCAAAATATCTCTCACACAAAAGGACACTATGGATGGAAGAACCTAAACCAAATTTCAGGAAAAAAAAAGAAGCAATCTAGGAGGACTCTTTAGGATAGAAGTCCTAAAGCATCAAAAGAATGCAAAGTGGCATGGGAATGAGGAAAAAACGAATATATCTATTCACAATCTGTTACAATCATGTGGTGTCTATGTTGGAAGCTATCCGAAGGCAAAGGTAAAATAAACCTCATATATTGGCCTTAGAATAGTTATTGACACTTGGAAATTTTGGTTCTCTTATCCCATTGGACCATAATCAATGTTAAAAAGTTCATAAATCTTGTATTCTAGAAAATCTAGGCATCGTAAAGGAATCTAATAAAATGATCTAACATGATATTTTAAAGCAATTGTTGTTGCAAAAGTTATATGTTCAAAGATCTCTGTCTGCCAGTTAGTTTCCAATTGTTTCTGCTGCAACATTTCCCAAAAAATATTTTTTTGGAAGATATTTTTTGGCCCCCCTTTGAAGATATTAGCTGCTTTTCTTTGATTGTCATTTTGATTTTTCTGTCCATCATGAATTTTCAAAAAAAAATTCACCAAGGAAGAAAGTCCATTTTTGATCTGCAGCAGCGAATGGTTTCTCAGTTTCAAGCCATTACAGCGGGATCTTCTTTGTTTTCAAGTTGCTACGACGAACCTTTCCCAAGATGGGATACATCCACGCAGAAATTTCCAGTCCTTTTGTTACAGAGATAAACTTCCTATGGCTTGGGGTGTACCACAACAGACAGATAAACCGCATAAATCAATCCCATCACAATATGCAAGAGAAACCAAACATCTAACACTAAAGGATCTCGACTCATACCTTATTTCAAACAATTGAAGTAGATCCTCGTTGAGATTTTTCCAATCCCGCTTGTATTAGCAATTTTCTCTCGACAACAGCAAACAAGACAAGCATGCTATATAATATGGTGTTAGATATACTCTAGCATATATAATCAACAATGTATAAGCAATTAAACACATCCATGGATTCAATATTCATTTAAATACACATTATTGGACAGGAAAAGATACTTCTATTAATCAAATCAGAGATTACACAATTGACAACCTCTGTCGGCACGTCTGCGAACCGGAGAAATTGAGTCCTCCACTTGGGCCTCCACCACCTTAATCCTCCATCTCTCGATAGAAATCTCACAAGAAAATTCAATCTTGGGAAGAACACAAAGTGCTCCAAAGGGACAAAGGGATGCAGACTCAAGTATAAGCAAGCTACAACAATAATGGACTATAGTTTTATTGCTCTTCAATTCCTCCTCTTCAATGTATTCAAGGGGTTCCTTATATAGTACTCCAAAGGGGTAATGGAGGGTCAAATCCGAGCGATCTCGAGGCATATGGAAGGCCAAGAGACAAGTGGTTCGGACACACATCAAGGAAAACTCCAAAAATATTTGGACTTATGCACACATCTTGATGTACACGGGTTTGAGGTCAATATACGTGAGTATGGTATTAAAAGTCGTGTACATCAATAAATAGGTGTTTTTAGGGATGAAATTGGAAACATCAAAGTATAATATTGGTCCATGGGGTCTAAAAATTCTACAGAGGGACAGGGAAGGCCATAAATGTGTGATCAACCATGTGTGGTAAAATCAGCTGTAACACTTTTATTATTATACCGTCCAGCAAAATGAAGGGATACAACCTGCAGCAACCCCGTTGCACTTCCTCTTCACACACTCACAATATATCTCACACAATCACAAAGATTGTTTACAATGCTACAATACAATATAATACATAGTCGTATTACAATGATTTCCTTTTATAGGGGAATTACCATGGGAAAATACTACGGGTCGCCTAATACCATGGGTTTGCAAACTGTTGGCCAACAAACATCCCAAAAATTTTCTTTGGGGGCTTAACCCCCGCACCTCCCAACTAGGACAAGTGTACAGTAAACCTGGGGTAAAAACATAGCTGAACAATAACATCTCGGAATCTGGAAGACCAGGATCCACAACCAACAATCTCCCACTTGGAGACTGGTCACAACAACTCCACCGATGCTGCACTTGCTGGACTATGCTCTAAACGTATGGACTTGGAAAATTTCTCATTCTCACCTTCATGCTTGAAGGCTAACAAAAACTGAGTAGGAACTGAGAAGGAACTCATTTTCTCTCTGGTTACTACCTTCGTCAACATGTTTGCAGGATTCTGGCTAGTATGCATTAGAGGAAATTTCAATTTAAAATGGGCCTTCCAAAAATAACACAAATTCCATGTCATCATGTATTAGCCAATCAAAATGCTTTAAAATTAAAATAGGGAGCACCTCTTAAACAATTTTCTAATATAAATTTGGGGATAGGTATCATAAAAAAATTACTTTTTTTGTTCGTATTTTTGACATATCTCCTTGTGTTTTTACTCAAATTTCGATAGAGAGAGCTCGTTGGATGTGGAATTAAATTTCGCATCCAACGAGTACCAACTCGGCATACCATCATCACGTTTTTTAGGTATTTCTTGTTTTTTGGGTAGCGGGGCCCGTCAAAAGTATGCCGAGTGGGTACTCGTTGGATGCGAAATTTAATTCCACATCCAACGAGCTCTCCCTATCGAAATTTGAGTAAAAACACAAGGAGATATGTCAAAAATAAGAAATAAAATTTAGTTTTTTCTTTTCTTCCTCCAAAATTAATAACTATTATTTTATTAATTTTACTTAGGAGGCCCAATCTGAGTTGAAATTTCCTCTAATGTATCTTTTCCAACTTTAAGAGTTCTTTTTCTAGAATAGATCTTATGAAATGGTACTTGAGTTGTATATGTTTAGTCTTCAAATGAAAGGTTGAGTTCTTTGCAAGATGAATGACACTCTGGTTGTCACTGTACAACTTGTTATTCTCCTTCTTCTTACCCATTTCCTCCATGAACCTCTAGAACCAAATCATCTCTTTACTAGCCTCTTTAACAGCAACATACTCTGCTTCTATTGTTGAAAGTGCAAAAACATTTTGCAGTTTCAAAATCCAACTTATTATTGTTCCACCCACAATAAAGACATACCATGTGGTGCTCCTCCTGCTGTCTTTATCACCATCCATATATGCATCAACATATCCCTGTAGAACAGTGTCTGCACCTCCAAAACATAATGCATGAGAAGTGGTACCTCTCAAATACCTGAGAATCCATTGTACTGATTTCCAATGCTCTTTACCTGTATTGTTCATATACCTGCTCACAACTCCCAATGTATGTGCAATATCTGGTTTTTAACACACCATGGCATACATCAAGCTTCCAACCGCTAATTAATAGGGAATCTTGGACATGTATTCTATCTCTTCATGTGCCTTTGGACACATCTCCTTACTTAGTTTGAAATGGATGGCCAAACGGTGTACAAACTGGTTTTGAATTTTGCATTCTAAACTTCTCCAACACCTTTCCTATGTACTCACCTTGAGACAACGTCAATTTGCAATTTTTCTTGTCTCTTGTTATTCTCACACCAATGATTTGCTTTGTAGCACCCAAATCCTTCATTGGAAATGATTTAGCTAGTTTTCTTTTGAGCACATTTATATCCTGCGTGTTAGACCATGCAACAAGCATGCCATCCACATACAATAACAAGATAATATATCTTCCATCATCTATTCTCTTGAAATAACTAGAGTGGCCAGAATGACATCTACTATAACCTTGTTATGTCATAAACTTATCAAATTTTAAATATCACTGCATTGGAACTTGCTTTAGGCCATACAAGCTCTTCTTCAACATGCAAACCAAATTACCTTCCCTTTGACCTCATACCCCTGTGGCTACTGCATATAAATATCTCCTTCTGATTCCCCATGGAGGAAGACTGTTTTTACATCTAACTGTTCAAGATGCAAATCTTCTACTACCACTAGACTTAAAATAATTCTAACTGAAGTCATTTTAACAACATGAGAAAAAATTTAATCAAAGTCTACACCTTTCTTTTATGCAAACCCTTTACAACAAGTCTATCCTTGTACCACTTCTTGCCTCCATTTTCTTCCTTCAACTTGTAAGCCCATTTATTCAGCAATGCTCTTTTTCCTGCAGGCAACTCAACCAAATCCCAAGTTTGATTTCTTAGCAATGAGTCCATCTCACCATTCATGCCTTGCTCCCACTTATTTCTAGTTTCTACCTGCATTTCCTCTTCATAACATTCTGGTTCACCAGAATCACTCACCAATAAATAATACAGTGAAGGAGAGAAACGTTCAGGGGGTCTACTTAACTTGGCATATTTTCTTACATTTGCAGAAGTTTTAGGTACTTGTTGTTGATGTATTTGTAACTTCGAAAGATATTTTGATGTATATTATCATTGTATGTTGTTGTACCCCCATTGGGGATCCGTGTTACCCCTTTGCAAGGTGTCTAAATTGTGTTAAGTACTTGAGGTACAACCTCTGTTGTAAGTCGAGGCAATAGTCCCCAGTGTAACATCATGTAATATTTAATTGTGGTCTCTCTAGGAGAAGTGGGACCCATGTGAGATGACATGTAGGATCGAGTCTTATATTTGGTCAGTGACCTGAAAGGGTATAAATAGGGAGGTGCTCTCCCTCATTTATACACACCTCACACACTCTTTAAGGAATTTTATAGAGAGAGAGAGAGAGAGAGAGTCATAGGAGGAGAGAAATATAGTTGTTGAACATTTCTTATTACTGCTTTTGATCATCTTACTATTCTGAAGATGTTTGCGGGGTTTTTTCCTTTATGGTTTCCCCTACGAAAATATTTGTCTCTTGTGCATATTTTACATTTTATGAATTTTCTTGTTCTTGTTATTCTTTCAAATAAAGATCCTAGATAATCTAATCAGATATTAAGAAAATCTAACATGGTATCATAGCCTCTCTAAAAGAAGGCATTGTGCAGCTGCGGGAACTAGGGATTCCTAGTTGAAGGTGTTATCTCCACAGATAATCAAGAAATGAGGGATAGGATAACTCACCTGACTAGGGCATATCTATTGGTGGTAGTAGTTTCCGAATTAGAGAAGTTTCACTGTGCAGCTGAAATACAACTAATGGAAATTAGGGTTTCATGCCTAAAAACCCTAGAATACTGAATTTAGTCATTCTAGCACTTTCTCTATAACGCGAGATTGGATAAATCCTAGAAGACAAAACTTTTACAGATCGAAGCTAAATTATTGATGTACATTGTATAAAATTTTCAGCCTCAAATTCACTATACTTCAGGAGATATGGTTCCTCCAAATCAAGGTTCCAGCCTCCTCCAGAATACAGCCATAAACATGTGACCTAGGGATATTTGATATATCTAGGGCTAGGAAGGTCCAAACTAAATTTCTAAAGATGTTCCTAGTAGGGCATAGAATTTAGTTTCTATGGTACTTTTTCAGACCCGGAATGGGAAATAGTGACATGTGGCAGTCCGTATAAGTTCTCTATGCTGAATAGTCCCCAAAATAGTCACCTTGGGAAAATCCGAATAAGTCCCACTTGGATAATAATTTTTTTTCTCTAACCTATGGGGTTGGAAAGAATACTTATCAGGATACCACAGTGAGAAGTTTCAGACCTTAAGGATCTGAAACTTCGGAGATACAGTAGAAGTAATATCAGTCATTTCTGCAGAAGAAATTGGAAAACTAGGCCTTCCTTTTTCGGGAGCTTCCATCCATTGTTTTCAGAAAAGGAGTACATTGGACAAATCACCTTGAAGAGGCCCATATTTGTATCCAATCAAAAGTTTGAAATTCCAAGTTTTGAATATTAGAGTTTCTCTGAAAAACCCTAGGTCAGTCAGCTCTAGAACCAGGACAGACACCTCAATTCGGTAAGATCTAATTTTTTTCTATTTACATTTGAGGTTTTCATTTCAAAATGACTAATCACACCTAGCTTAATGACAATCTTGGTGAAGCTGACAACTTTCAAGTATGGAAGTATAGGACCTCCGTGATCCTTGAATAAATTGACTTGGATCAGTATTTCAGTAAGGAAGTTCTAAGAGCTAGAGTGAGATGAGACTAAGGCTAGAGCCAAGAGAATCATTGTAGATTCTATTAAATATCATCTCATCCCTCATGTGTGATCCTTGAAGACACCGAAAGGAATTGTTCTATTCTATGACGAAGTAATCGAATAAGAACAATAGATTGTTATAACCACCTTGAATGGCCTCCCAAGTTCATGGGATTCATTCATTTGAGGAATGTGTGCCAGAAGGAAGTGATTACCTTCAACAGACTGTGGGAAGAGTGCACACAAGAACAAGATCGACTCATAAAAAGAGAAGAGAATATGGGAGAAATTGAAGATCAAGATCTCATGATTCAAAGAAAATCCCTCAAGTGATGATGAATATGAAGGACTCAATTCTTGAAGAACCTCTTATCGATCTTAGCATTTGGATAAGAAATTATGCTCTTATGAATTAAGAAGATGATGAAGTTGAAGGCTCAAGAAGGATTCTACCCAGGAAACAAATAAAGATAAGTATTCAATTGTCATTTCATTTAATTTTTTAGTTATACATTTGTTTATATCCAGTTGATGTTTGAGTATTTTGCATTCATACTATGAATTGCACATAATGGGTAAAAAGTCAATGATGGTGTACAACATTCCATTACTACTTATATAGATTGAAACATATTTGCTGACATATTAGGATTAGTACACACTCTTAATAACATTGGGGTAGAATGCATCTAGAAGTTACTGTATGTATACATGATATGGATGAATCTTGTAGCATTGGCTAAAATAGTCGCATGGCTATGTGACATATATTTTTCACTATTAATATGTTTTGGAAATTATGATATGTTTCTAATCATGCAACTAAACTTGACTTGTAGATCATTCCAAAGAACAAGTAACGATAGTTCAGAAGAGGAACCTGAAGCTTCCCGATTCAAATACACCATGATGAAAGAAAGAGATTCAGAAGAATATAAAGAGAACGGTATATCCACCTCGAGAGATGAAGACCACCTTGGGCACGAGAAATAATACAAGATGAAGAATAGTATGAAGAGACTTCCAAAGAAATAAAGAGGCCTCAGACACACTCTAGTTATGTGACATTGTTGAGCGACATCATTGATGCAGAACCTTCCATCTATGGAGAAGTAGACAAGAAGAAAGGAAAGGAGACTATAATCAAAGAGTACCAATTCAAGAATGATGTCTAGGATGCAGTATCGAGACCTGAAGGGAAGTCCGTAGTGTCTTCCATATGGATCTACAAGATCTATCATGTAGTAGATGGAAACATCGTGGGATACAAGGCAATATTTGTAGCACAAGGTTTCTCACAAAAAGAAGGCATAGACTACAAAGAGACATTTGCAGCCACTAGGAGTTGAGACACATGACAGGAAAACTCGTGTGCAAATTAAAGAAGGCCTTGTACGATCTCAAAAGGCACCCATGGGATAACACATAGATGAGGAGCTTGAAAATCACTTAGAGTGATGAAGATATTAACCTTTGCTACAAGGTTGAAGATGAAATCCTATAGAGGATGGATGACAAGCTCACAGATGGGTGTGAGAAGAACTTTTCAAAAATTTTAAGATAGAGGATCTTGGTATCCAATGACCCTAGATGGATACATAGAATATTAGTAGCAGAGGAAGCTACTTGTCAATCTAGTACATAATGTTTCAATACATAGAGTACAAAAGGTAGAGGGAGAATGATGCTCCGCTTTAGAAGGAGTGACTGCAGAAGATCCTGAGGTTTGACATGGTACGATAGGATAGACAGATTACTGATGGCTCTAGGATTTACTATGAGTAAAGAGGATTCCAACCTTTAATTCAAGGTTGAAGGCGAGAGACCAGTGATGCTCCTGTTATATGTCGATGACCCATTCCTGACAAGAAAAGAGGAACTCATTAAAGATGCAAGAAGGAGACTTGCTGCCAAGTTCGAGATGAAGGACTTGGGTATGGTGCATTACTTTCTAGGAATGGTGGTGTGGTAGAGTGCGGATGGAATCTCCCTTGGACAAGGGAAGTATGCAGTGGAGATCCTAAAGAGGTTCGGGATGATGAATTGCAAGGCCATGGCCACACCTATGGAATCAAACCTGAAGCTATTGAGTGATGCTTCATCAGAGACGGTTGATGCCACAATGTATCATCAGATGATTTATTCATTGATGTGCCTGACAAATACAAGACTAATTGCTGTGAAAGACCTGAGCCATTTCCTGGGGATCCGTGACATGCTCACTTGGTTACAAAGCATGCAGTGCGGTACCTAAAGGGTACAGTTGAGTATGGGCTCAAGTATGATACGAATCAGAAGACTAACGTGCATGGTTATGTTGATTCGGATTGGTAGCGCCACTGAAAAGTAGAGCACCTTGGGTTGCTTCTTCAATTTGAGATCTAGTATGGGCTACTGGTTTGGCAGGATGTAGTCCTGCATGGCGCTGAATACATCCGAGGAAAAATATGTTGCCACTTGCTCGGCTATTTGTGAGGTAGTATGTTTCTTTTGAAAGCTACTATTTGATTTGATTGATCTGACTTGCATTTTTTGTATGATGCAGAGATGAGTAGTGAAGATCCAGTGTGTACTTCAGATCGAGGTTCCTTCCAAGGGGAAGTGATGAGTCTGGAAGACACAGATACACATGAGAGCCTTTTCGACATGGTGGCAGGTTGGGCTTCCCATGGTCGGATGTAAGTGCAGATCCTTTCCGACATGGTGGTAGGTTGGGCCTCCCATGGTTGGATGTAAGTGCAGATCCTTTTCGACATGGTGGCAGGCTGGGCCTCCCATGGTCGGATGCAATTGCAAAGACTTTCCAACATGGTGGAAGGTTGGGCCTCCCATGGTTGGATGTAAGTGTAGAGCCTTTTCGACATGGTGGCAGGCTGGGGCTCCCATTGTCAGATGTAAGTGCAGAGCCTTTCCGACTTAGTGGTAGGTTGGGCCTCCCATGGTCGGATGTAAGTGCAGAGCCTTTCCGACATGGTGGAAGGCTAGGCCTCCCATGGTCGGATGTAAGTGCAAATCCTTTTTGACATGGTGGAAGGCTGGGCTTCCCATGGTTGAATGTAAGTGGAGAGCCTTTTTGACATGGTGGCAGGCTGGGCCTCCCATGGTTGTGATGTAAGTGCTGAGAGCCTGTATGACATGGTGGAAGACCATGATGAATGTAGAAAAGTAGGTGATAATACTAAGATGGATTATACTTGAATTCAATAGCTATTGGACTGATCTTTTTTATTTCATTATTTTGGTTAAAAGATGAAGATATGGGTGCACATTGGGAAATAGGCTGCCTTGAAACAATGGTATACTATGATCATTCTACCACATGAGGATGATGAACTATGGGGAAGTTCAAAGAGTTGTTGGCTTTGTCTAATACTAACTACAATTCTAGATGAACTGGATGAGAAGCATCCTCAAATGATTTATTAACATGGAATTATGCAATAATGTTGGATTAATAATTTTTTGGAATCTTTTCCAGATGGTGGGAGATTTAATTATTTTTGGAGAGCTTGGTTTGAGACCATTAAGCATGTAGGAGTGTCCATCCTTTTGAATACTCATGCATAATTCTAGGAAATCAATCATTTAGCACCCGAAACAATATCAAAACCACCCATTTCAATTGCAATCATGTGAATTTTCGGGGAATAATCACCCATTTAAAGTTTCACATTTTCAAATGTATTGCCACATTTCATAGCTCCCCATTAGTATTCCTGATTCAAAAGTTGTTAGCATCACAAAACTAATTGTTTTTGGGGAAATATGGTAATGAATAAAATTATTGATGTTGTTGTTATCGATTAAAACATTGACCTTTCGATCCTTGATATAGTTGACCAATTTTAACATCCAAGGAGAGGAAATACCAATCAAAATGTGAAGAGAGATTTGGGGCTCTTCACTTGGTGGTTAGGAAGAGGAACTTCCTTAGTTATGGGATGGGGGGCACAAGGGGTGAGTTCCTCCTAAGTTCCACTATCAACATATTCATAAAAAATGGCCATAAGTAATTTATGTTTCTTACATTCATGACTGAGAGAATATTTTTCATCATAGTGGTAGTAGAGACCCGTTGGTGTTCCACCATTTCAACCCATGGACCTTGAGGGTTGGAACATGATGCTAAAGAGATACCACATTTAGGCATGGACTTCGACAAATTTGGGGTTTTTTGCACTATCATAGGATACAACTTGTGCACAATGAGTGAGATGAGTAGCCTCCAACCATGTAGTAGGGTGGTTCATCTCTAGTTGGGATTTTTGTTCCTCCTTAAGATCATTAATAAAGCATTTCTTAAAAAAGTCACCAATTAAATTTTTGGTTTAAATAACTAAAAATTCAAAAGAATTGATGTATTCCTCCATCATGCTTGTTTGATGCAATTTGGTTAGTTGGCCCAAAAGATTAGTTCTTGATAAAGTAGGTAAAAGGGGCTTTCACAAATTGCTTCCATGTAATGAACCTTGGAGATGCTTTCTTATGCCATTGCCATGACTGCCAACATTCCAAATCTATAGAGGACACTAATTTTGAGTTTCAATAGGTCATTAGCTATTGCATGAAGGAAAAGTAGTTCTCCATTTGGTTAACCCAACCAATTATATTTGATGCATCAATCTTATTCATATTTATTTTAGAGAAGCAAGGCATTAGATTGTGGGAATGGTCAAAAAATGAGTGGCCATGTCTGGGATCTTATTCCTCGTTAATATTCTTACCCTTTTGAGTTCCTTCAATTGAGAAAGTGCCACTCTCATCATGTTTACCCTTCAACTTCTTAATCTAATTAAAACAAAGGCCAACTTGCACAGTGAGGAAAGATGTGTTAGTGTCCATTGTGTTTCCTCCTTGTGTGAGAGTGTTCACTGATTAGGCGAAAGGATGAACCATTTTATTTAATTCCTCCACGACTGACATGTTATGGATGTATACCATGGGACCAGGAGGTCAACCTAAGTTATAGTCAAGAGCTATCCCAAACTATCATTATTTCAAGAGGAATATGTGGAGGGTCACAAGAAATTATACTAGTAGATCCACAAGAAATATTTACTACAAAGTGACACCATGTCGATTAGCACCATGCAAGGACTCATTTAAGCTAGGTCTCTTGCAATGGTGTTGGCATGCATTCTACTTAAAAAAAATTGGGAGTATTATTCTTTTTCTAATATTACTAAATTAATGGATTCCCAAATTTCTAATATTGTAAATTATGTAGGAATTTCATTACATGTGCTACAAAAGCAGGGAGAGGCTATGATTTGTAGTGTCCTCTGGACAAAGGAGTGTCAAGTATTATAGATTTCTAATAAAATGGAAGGTTTCAAGTATAGTATTTCGATCGAATATTTCACAACAATAATTAAGAAGGATATAATATTGTACCATTATCCATATTGCCTAATTCCCTGGTATGAAAAAAGATATATCCTTGAGTGTTGTTCTTTGTGTACTACCTTAGGGGTACATGGAAGACAAATCCATATAAATGTGATATTTAATGTGATACTATTCAAAATGGTACCAAAAAAGGTTACAAGGGTGTCCAACTAGGCCAGACCTCTTGTAATGTTTTGTGTATTCTTCCCCAACTACAAGCTTGCCTTCTAAACAATAGATCTCTATATTATTTAAAGACTATTGAACATGCATCTAGCCTAATTTTTAATTAAATTGGAGTGAATGTTGGCATAAGAAAGTTCTTTGATAGCACTTTGTGGTGTTCCTTGTTTGTTGAAACATAATATTCAAAGAAAAAATAGACAAAAATATAGTGCACAAAGTAAACAAATAGAACTAGCATTGAAATTAACAATTGTAAGCAAACCTTTATTGATATTTAGAATTCATACCATTGTTCACTTGTCTCTTCAATAGAAACCTCCTACATGAATAGAGCTCAAACTACAATAATATTCACTCTGTAACTAGTTACATATTTTCTAGTGCTAGATATAGTTTTTAATTAACCAAAATCATAACCACCTAGTGAACTTCCATTAATAATACCTCAACCACTAATTAATATGCTTACTTTAAGAAAGATACTTACATTTATTAACCTCACACTCTACTTCTTCATGGCCCTTTTTTTCTAATTAACCATTCATGGCCTTGTTTTTTAATTAACACTTTTTTTAATTAACCAAGGAACTCACTCATAATAGGATCCCATTGTCTAGAATAGAACTCTGGTTGTGTGTTAGAAAAACATGATCGCAGAGCAATAACAGTTATACAGTTAAATAATTAAACAATATGCAAACACATTAAACACATTACAAGAGAGACATAGATATAACGTGGTTCACCCAAGATGGGCTACGTCCACACATAAATTGCCAGTCCTTTATTATTATACCGTTCAGCAAAAGAAGGGATACAACCTGCAACAATCCTGTTGCACTTCCTCTTCACACACTCACAACCTCTCTCACACAATCATAGAGATTGTTTACAATACTACAATACAATACAAATACACAGCCGTATTACAATTATTTCCTTTTATTTGGGAATTACCATGGAAAAATACTACGGGTCGCACAATACCATAGGTCCGCAAACTGTTGGGCAACAAATGTCCCAAAAATTTTGATTCGGGGGCTTCGCCCTCGAACCCCCGCACCCCCTAACTGGGACAAGTGTACAGTAAACCTGGGGTACAAGCACAGCTGAACAATAACATGTCGGAATCTGGAAGATCATGATCCACAACCAACAATCTCCAACTTGGATACTGATCACAACAACTCCATCGCTATTGTACTTGCTGGACTATGATCTGAACCTTGGACTTGGAAAATTTCTCATTCTCACCTTCATGCTTGAAGGCTAACAAAAACCGAGCAAGAACTCAGTTTCTCTCTGGTTACTACCTTCATCAACATGTTTGCAGGATTCTAGCTAGTATGTATTTTTTCCAACTTTAACAGTTTTTTTTTAGAACAGATCTTATGAAATGGTACTTGAGCTGTATATGTTTAGTCTTCGAACGAAAGCTTGAGTTCTTTGCAAGATGAATGAAACTCTGGATATCACTTTACAACTTGTTATTACCCTTCTTCTTACCCAATTCCTCCATGAACCTCTGCAACCAAATCATCTCTTTATTAGCCTCTGTAACAACAACATACTCTGCTTCTGTTGTTGAAAGTGCAAAAAACCTTTTGCATTTTTGAAATCCAACTTATTTTTGTTCCACCCACAGTGAGGACATACCCTGTGGTGCTCCTCCTGTTGTCTTTATCACCATCCATATTTGCATCAACATATCCCTGTAAAATAGTGTCTGAACCTACAAGACATAATGCATGAGAAGTGGTACCTCTCAAATACCTGAGAATCCACTGTACTACTTTCCAATTCTCTTTACCTAGATTGTTCATATACCTGCTAACAACTCTCACTGCATGTGCAATATCTAGTATTTTGCACACCATGGAATACATCAAGCTTCCAACAGCTGATTAATAGGGAATCTTGGACATGTATTCTATCTCTTACTGTGTTTTTGGACACATCTCCTTACTTAGTTTGAAATGGATGGCCAAAGGTGTACAAACTAGTTTTGAAATATGCATTCTAAACCTCTCCAACACCTTTCCTATGTACTCACCTTGAGACAATGTCAATTTGCAATTTTTCCTACCTCTTGTTATTCTCATACTAAGGATTTGCTTTGCAGCACCCAAATCCTTCATCGCAAATGATTTAGCTAGCTTTATTTTGAGCAGATTTATATCCTAAATGTTAGACCCTGCAACAAGCATGTCATCCACATACAATGACAAGATAATATATCTTCCATCATCTAACCTCTTGAAATAAACACAGTGGCCGGAATTACATCTACTATAACCTTGTTCTGTCATAAACTTATCAAATTTTAAATACCACTGCATTTGTGCTTGCTTTAGGCCATACAAGCTCTTATTCAACATGCAAACCAAATTACCTTCCCTTTGACCTCATACCCCTGTGGCTACTGCATATAAATCTCTTCTTCCAAATCCCCATGGAGGAAGACCGTTTTTACATCTAACTGTTCAAGATGCAAATCTTCTACTACCACCAGACTTAAAATAATTGTAATTGAAGTCATTTTAACAACATGAGAAAACATTTAATCAAAGTCTATACCTTTCGTTTGTGCAAACCCTTTGCAACAAGTTTAGCCTTGTATCACTTCTTGCCTCCATTTTCTTCCTTCAACCTGTAAACCCATTTATTCTGCAATGTTCTTTTTCTTGCAAGCAACTCAACCAAATCCCAAGTTTGATTTCTTACCAATGAGTCCATTTCGTCATTCATGCCTTGCTCCCACTTCTTTCTAGTTTCTACTTGCATTGCCTCTTCATAACATTCTGGTTCACCATGATCACTCACCAATAAATAATATAGTGAAGGAGAGAATCTTTCAGGGGGTCTACTTAACTTGGCATATTTTCTTACATTTGTAGGTGTTTTAAGTACCTGTTGTTGATGTATTTGTAACTTCGGAAGATATTCTGATGTATATTATCATTGTATGTTATTGTACCCCCATTGGGGATGTGTGTTACCCCTTTGTGGGATGTCTAAATTGTGTCTAGACCTTGAGGTACAACCTCTATTGTAAGTCGGGGCAATAGTCCCCAGTGTAACATAATGTAATATGTAATTGTGGTCTCTCTAGGAGAAGTGGGCCCCATGTGAGATGACATGTAGGCTCAAGTATTATATTTGGTTAGTGACTTGAAAGGGTATAAATAGGGAGGCGCTCTCCCTAATTTATACACACCTCACACACTCTCTAAGGCGTTTGAGAGAGAGAGACATTCAAAGGAGGAGAGAAAGATAGTTGTTGAATATTTCTTATTACTGCTTTTGATCATCTTACTATTATGAAGAAGTTTGTGGGGTTTTCTCCTTTATGGTTTCCCCGATGAAAATATTTGTCTTGTGCATCTTTTACATTTTATGTATTTTGTTGTACTTGTTATTCTTTCAGATAAAGATCATAGATAATTTAATTAGATCTTAAGAAAATCTAACACCTGCAATTGCTCTTGATTTTCTGGTGCCTTCGGAACTTCATTTTCTTTGATTTCATTTTCCCCGCAACTGATCTTTGTAAATAACATTTTCATTGAATACTACATCTCTATTCCTAATGATTTTGTGATTTTCATAATCCCATAAGTGATAACCAAAATTATCAACCCCGTATTCAATAAAAGTACATTTCTTGGATTTAGC
The DNA here is from genome assembly GCA_001517045.1 of Pseudotsuga menziesii. Lineage (NCBI taxonomy): Eukaryota > Viridiplantae > Streptophyta > Pinopsida > Pinales > Pinaceae > Pseudotsuga > Pseudotsuga menziesii. The sequence goes on from LPNX010273802.1 coordinate 217,038, forward strand.
CTCAAGATTTGTTCTATTTTCTCTATCAATATGGACAAATGCTTCACAACCAAAAGTTCTCATAAATGAATAGTTTACCTTTTTACCTGTCCATGCTTCCTATGGAATTCCACCATCCAAAACGCTTGAAAGCGCTCTGTTTATTAAATAAACAACAGTATCTACAGCATCAACACAAAACTGTAAGGAAAATCCTGCATGCAATCTAATACACCTTGCATGCTCCATGATCGTTATGTTCATCCTTCTAACACACCATTTTATTGTGGTGTTCCAGGGATTGTCTTCTCTTTACGAATCCCATTGTATGAACAATAACTATCAAACTCATTGTTGTAGTATTCACCTCCATTATCATATCTGAGACATTTTAACTTGTTTCCTGTCTCATTCTCAACCAAAGATTTCCACTTCTTAAAAGTAGCAAACACATCATATTTATGTCTAACGCAATAAACCCAAGTTTTTCTAGTCGTGTCATCAATAAAAGTGACATAATAACGAGAGCCACCAAGAGATTGTACCTAAGTCGGTCCTCATACATCTGTATGCACAAGCTCTAACTTTTCACTCTTCTTTTGTTTCCCAGCCCTGAAAAATCTAACTCTATTATGTTTTCCATAAACACAGTTTTCACAAAATTCCAAACTTACCTGCTTCAGATATGGAAGCAATTTCTTTGAGTGGAGAATCTGCATCCCCTTCTCACTCATGTGGCCAAGCCTATGATGCCGCAACATTGCACCTATTTCTGTGGAAGCTACAAAGATAAAATAATCGGTATTATGAGGACATAAATACAGTGTACCTACCCTATCTCCTTTTGCTATTACCAGTGCTCATTTAGTGATCTTCCACCACGTTTTTCCAAACATAGAAAAACACCCAATATCTCCCAACTGCCCTGTTGAGATCATATTTCTTTTCATATCAGGAACGTGGCTTACATATTTCAGCAGCCATTCATTTCCATTATTTAACTTAATTTGTACCTTACCCATTCCAATAATTTACATGGTTCATCATCCCCCAATAAAACATGTCCAAAATCACCTTGAACATAATCATGAAATAATTTCCTATGGGGTGTAGCATGACATGAAGCAGGTTGAATCTACTACCCAATAATCACTAGTATTATCTAATGCAAGAATCAAAGCATCTTGTAACACATCATTTGCTACATTTTCTTCCTGAGTAGTCTCATGTTGCCCATCTGCTTTCTTCTTTGGAGCTTTGCAGTCTTTCTTCAGATGTCCTCTCTTACCACAATTCCAGCACTCTATTTTTCCAAATCTGGACTTAAATCTGCCTAGACTTGCTGCGGTTACCTGGGATTCTTTCTCACTCCTTTTGCTTTCCATGGTCAACCCATTACCTGATGTCTCACCTGTGCTATTTCTTCGCATTTCCTCACTAAGAATAACACCAACAACATCATCAAATTTAAGAGTGTTTGAACTAGGGACGGAGTTATTTACAACCATGACCAAGCTATTTCATCTTTCTGGCAATAAGCACAAGATTAGAAGAGCCCTAACCTCATCATCAAAATTCACTTTTACATAACTTAATTGACTCGTAAGTGTATTAAACTCATTTAAATGGTCAGCAACAAATCCACCTTCTGACATTTTCATATTAAATAAACAATGAACACTTCATTAAAAATACCTTGTTGTAAGCCGAGGGTTTTTCATAGAGCTTAGCCAATGCGCTCATCACACCCTCTGTTGTCATTTCTAGATTGAAAGCTATCGACAAAGCCAGACACAACCGTATTGTTCTTAGCACCTTTCTATCAAGAACCTTTCATTCTTCATCCTTCATAGTCGTCGATTGTTTTGTTTTTCCGCCCAACGGCAGGTACAGATCCTTCTGGTACAGATAGTCCTCCATTTGCATCTTCCATAACTGGTAGTTTTGGCCGTCAAATTTCTCGACCCTAAACTTTCTTTCTTCTGCCATTGCTCCCACTCGAACCAAGAACCCTTATTTCATGCGAGTTTACCAGCTAAATAAACCTTTTGGCTTTGATATCAATTGTTAGAAAAACATGATCGCAGAGCAACACCATCTATATAGTTAAATAATTAAACAAGATTCAAACACATTAAACACATTACAAGAGAGACATAGATATAACGTGGTTCACACAAGATGGGCTACGTCCACACAGAAATTAGTAATCCTTTATTATTATATCATACAACAAAATTAAGGGATACAACCTGGAGCAACCCTGCTGCGCTTCCTCTTCACACATTCATAGTCTCTCTCACACAATCACATAGATTGTTTACAATGCTACAATACAATACACAACTGTATTACAATGTTGCCATTTTATAGGGGAATTACCATGGGGAAATACTACAGGTCGCCCAATACCATGGGTCCGCAAACTGTTGGCCAACAAACATCCTAAAAAATTTATTCGGGGGCTTCATCCCCGAACCCTAGCCGAAGGACGATGCCCCTCCACACCCCCCAGCTGGGATGAGTGTGTAGTAAACCTGGGGTACAAACACAGTTGAACAATAACATCCCTGAATCTGGAAGATCAAGATCCACAACCAACATGGTGGTCCCACAAGATCTTATTTCAATGCAATGGTTAACAACCTACTCTCTTAACTAAGAAAGAAAGTTATGGACCTAACATCACTTTTATTTTTTCGGTATGCTTTGTAATGGACATCCTTTCTCTCTCAACCTATTCTCTTGACTCAAATAGTTAGGGTGGACCCAACATCACTTTTCATTTTTCATTATGTTTTGTAGTGGACGCCCTTTCGGTCTTTTGCGAGCGTTCTTTCAATGCATTTTTAACTTCTTTTTCGTTTATCCATTTAAAAGAAAACGAGTTCCAAGGTCTACTCGAAAGATATCAATATTACAATATAGACAACCAGTTATTCAACTTATAATTTGTTTTATTGTTAAATCCTGACAAAGTTGAAGTGTTTAAGGTAGCGATTAGATGACGTTTTCAAATCATTTTAATGACATTTTATATCTTTTTAATGACGTTTTGGGGGATCGACTTACCCCTGGCTCAATGGGAGATCATTGCCAAACGTTATACTTTCAAGGGTTGGAATGTCAAAAACTTGGATTGGTTTAACATCTCCTTTCGTTTAAAGAGGTTGTGGATGGCACTCTTTGGCAAAGGGTTGTGGCATGAGGTTTTACTAGTTAAGTACTTCTGCAATACCTCCCTGTTGAGATAGCCCCACTTGCCTGAAAAGACTGTCGTCGGGTCCTCCCTCATTTGGAATGACTTCGTCTGTGTTTCGGATGGATTAGTCAAGCTTTAAGTTGGCAGGTCGGGGATGGCAAGCTAATACATCTGGGGATTGATCCAATTGTTGGATTGGAAGACTCATATGTACTCTATGCCTCGCTGCTGGTTTACCTTCATGACTATGGACTGTACACTCTCAACCTGGAGGGTTGGTCGCCTACAAATCATTATTGGTTAAGTGCTGATGATTTGGTGTTGGGTGGAGCTTGGAAGAAGGAATGGTAGAGATACATCAAAAACCTCAACTAGGTTGGTATCAGACTGATAAATCAGGAGGATGTATTAGTTTGGAATATCGATCCTATGGATGGTCAGGTAACGACCAACTTGGGTTACAATTTCATTGTCAATTCCCATTTGAAACCGATAGAGGCTTGGTGGCAAAACAACCTTGGAATTGGAACACAAAACTTAGCTGCCGAAAACATAATCAATTTCTGGGATAACTTATGTAGAAGAGGTTGGATAGGTCCGAACAGAGGTTGTTTATGCAAGTCCACGGTTGAATCGGTTGACCACCTTTTTGTGATTTGCCCTTTCAGTAGGTTGATCCGACATACTATGGCCGATACTTTGGGTCTATCATTTATTTGGAAAGCTCCAACTTTCATTGGAAACATAGTAATTTGGATCCATTCTTCCCCAAACCATTTATATCTTTCTATCTTTCGTCATTTGGAAGATTTGGCTTTCCAAAAATAGGGTCTTATTTGAAGGGAAACGCCTTGATATCCACAAGGTCAGCACTAGCATCTTGGCTCTTCACACTGATCACCTTGTCATCAAGCACTCTAAGAGCCCCTGTATTATTGTTTTGGCTCCTACTTATACTTTTCCTGCTGGTTTTCTTGATGGAGCTGCAAATTGGTCTTGGTGGAGATGGATCTATATTATACATCTCCAAGAATCATTTCTTTCTCTTAAAACTTGGCTGTGGGTTTAGTATCAAACACCTCTGTCGAACTTTTAGCTCTCTGGACCTTATTATTTTTTGCTTCTGCTTTGAGCCTTCTCAGATTGAACCTTTTCAGGGACTCTTTGATTATCATTAACTGGGCAAACCACACTTCCCAGATGCATGTCCTAGATCTTAACCATTGGTGTCAACGCATCCACTCCTTGAAGCTAACTTTTCTGAAACTCAGTTTTCAACCACTACTTGAAGCTGACTTTTCTGAAGCGCAGTTTTCAACATAGTTACCGAGAACTTAACTCTACTGCTGATAATATTTCCAAGGAAGCCCTCTTTCCAAGGAATCCCTCTGCAACGAGTTGGATTTGATATCTTTCTCCAAATATTGCAACGAGTTGGGTTTGAGATCTTTCTCCAAATATTATGAGGGTTTGAAGATATTGGAAGGGACTCTTCAGGCTTTTTGTTGATTACTGATCCTTATGTGACCCTTTTTGAGAGCCTTTTATTCATGACTTCTTAAACTGTATCTAGTGCTGTGTTGATGGGCTGAAATGTTGTATAATTTTTTATTTTTTTTGGCGATGGACAGGTTGTTTTTGCTGCTACAACTTGTCTGAGGAATTTTTATCACTATGTATTTATAGTATTGCTGATCTTTTATTTTTAGTAATCTCTGTATTTATTAGTTTGAAACATAGCATTTTGTATTATGAGAAAAAAATACAAGATATCTCTGAATGCAGTGCATACTGGTTACCTTTAATTCAATGAAACTGTTTTCTGTTTTTTTTTGCCTGAAAAAAATATCATCCCTAAACTCCATTAATAAACAGCTGTTTTCTTTTCCTGAAAAAAGTTTCATCTTCAAATCCAATAATGAACAGCCATGAATGGCTGAGAAATAAAGCTTTATTAAAGCATAAAAAGGATCGCTACATCTAATTTATTTTGTGCCTGCCATGCATACATAGATACAATCTATTCTACCCTCAATTAAACTTCATATTTTCTACAACTTTCTTCCAATCATATCTATTCTCCCCTCAATTAAACTTCATATTTTCTGCAACTTTCTTCCAGGTTGGGCGACTGGAGATGTCTTCCCACCATGCATTCACATGTTTCCTGGAAGATATCAGATCTCCCTTTCCACAAGCGTTGACGAGATAGTGGGTATACGGCAAATGTTGCAGGTCGGCCAAGCTGAAGAAATCACCAGCCAAGTACTTGCTCTTTGATAACCTATCCTCGTAAATATCCAACACTTTTCCCAGCTTCTCTATATTCTTCTCCACTGCGGCTTCGTCTGTGCTGCCTCCAATCAATGGGGCAACGAGGATTTGATAAACTATGGTTGAAGCAGCAGGGTTAAACGACTGTCCTTCCACCTCACACCACTGATCAACCAAGGCTTCCTCAGACAGCGTGCTTCCCAGCAGATCGGTGCCCTGCCCCTTGAACTTTTTGGCCAAATACCTGAGAATGGCTCTGGATTCTGTTACTCATCACCAAGAAAATACATTTTCTTTTATCAGATCTCCCTATAAGGGACGGAGAAGAGAGATCCAAATAAAATAAGGGCTTCAATCAAAATAAACTTAAACTATGTGGGTGGGTAGGCAAATACCGAATAAGGTGAGATCCCCATCTTGGATAGTGGGTACCACCCCAAATGGCTGCATCAGAAAAAGAAAAAGCAGAATAAAGGAGTGTATATGAACAGAATACTTGATACGTTGCTTAAAAACAAAAAAGTAATGAAAATGAATAGGGTTGATCTTACATTAAGAGCCAGATATTGGGGTTGCTTGTGAGCACCGGCAGGGAGATCAAGGAGAATGAAATCGTATTGAACTTGTTTCTCATTTAAACAGCAGAGCACCATAACAGTGGCCGTCGAAGCATGAAAACCATGCACCTTGATTGCCGCCATTGAATCTCTGTTTCTCTCTGAGACTCCTAATAAGCTCTTCAACACGGATTGATAGGCGAGTCACACAGAAACCTGGAAACCGATCCATTAATAAAGGCTCAGAGGAAACCATCTTCTGTTGCAATTGCAGTGTGTACGCAGCAATTATGATAACGCTTTGGTTTGAAGTGGGTCAACGGAAAGAAGTGTCCGGGAAATTGACGAGGCGAGTCCGTGCATTTAGAAAAGCTTTAGAAAAAATAGCGTTAGGGTTCTTTTCATCTAACTGGCTTCTAGATCTTTCCAACTTTGTCTATAAGAGGTGGACCGTAGAGGGAATTCAATAAAATCACAAAACTATTTCATTTCAGAACGAAATTAAATGTTTAGATCTTTCCAACTTTGTCTATAAGAGGTGGACCGTAGAGGGAATTCAATAAAATCACAAAACTATTTCTTTTCAGAATGAAATTAAATGTGGAAAAAATTAATTCACAATAAAAAAAATATAGGTTAAACTCATTCATACGAATTTCGATCAAATTTTGTTTTAAATAATTGGGATTAAGTAGTTTGAACATACTCACAAACATTACAGATAAAAATTTCAAAATAATCGAATTTCACGTCCGACAACCGCGGTCGTCTGATAGGTGCAAATGGTCGGGCAAATAGGGCATACCAATATCTTCTACAATTTGTTATTTCAATGAGGATTGGGTACTCACTTCAATGCTACACCTGCTTTCATCATATCTCTTCAATGCACATTTATATCTCCTTCAATGCACATTTCACTTGCAATACAACTTGTTTTTTATTGCACCTTTAGATGCAATTGTAATCATTTTTTTTATCCGCATTAAGATTTGTTTTTACAATGTATATTTGGTTTTTATAAGTTTACTTTGTAGAGGGTAGGGATCAATTGGTTTATGATTAAGTGTGTAATGTACAAGCACAAGATAAAAAACAATATTCGGAACAATGGAATTTTTAAAATTGTTTTAAATGCTAGTCAAAACTACAGCCTTAGGGTGGCATAAAAATGTCATGAGGTGGTTAAAAAACCCGAGGGATTGACAAAAATGTCACTTTGTGAAATATGGATAGCATTACAAATATTATCACAGCTAAGTTTAAAGAGAAAATGTGTTGCCAAAGAGATTTAGAGGTTAAAAGAAAATTGAGATAGTCTAAGGAGGTCATTAACCCTAATCTAGAAGATCAAAACTATCTCTCTATTTTAACTTGTTCAAAGAAAAAATTAATATTGTCAAGATAAGAACAAACTCTTATGAGCTTCATACTGAAACGGGTGTTGGACAATCCGCAAAACACCATGGGCTAATAGGATTTGTCATCTCTACCAGACTATGAGTGTTAAGGGAAAATAACTTTCTCTTAGATTGCTCTGCATACACCCACATTAGATCCCAATTTCAAAATCTTTGTTACAATACAAACATTTTTAACCTTACAACTCCTCAAAACTATGGTCACTTAGGAATGCTTTTCTTTAAGCTTTTTAAGCATAGAAATCATTTTTTTAAGCAAATCAAATAAGTTTTTCTTTTATTTTTTCTTATTTTCAAATACACCAATTTAATCTTAGTGGACATTAATCATCATTATCATATTTAAAAAATTATATATATATATATATATATATATATATATATATATAAGGTACACTGTAAGGGAAATTGAAATCACTACATATGTAACATATTTAATAAGACACACAAAATGTTTTTTTTATATGTTACATATCTAGTGATCCCAATTTCCCTTACAAAGTACCTCTTATTTATATATATATAATGTGTGTATCTTTTTTATTTATCCATATAGATTTGAGTTTTATAAATGTAAAGTTTTGAGAACATTAATTTTTGACTATATATAAGAAAATATTTAAAGTTTTCAAATCAACTTATTGAATAAAATGTCTTGTGATATTTAGAAAATATAAAAATATTAATAGTATATTGTAAGGGGAAATTTGGATCATTAGATAAGTAACTTAAAAAAACATTTTGAGAATATCAATGTAGGTTTAAGTTTTATAGAAATGAAGGTTTCATAGATATGAAGCTTTAAGAAGAACTTTTTGAAGTGAAAAAATAGAATATTAAAGTTAACAAATGTTTGTACTTTTAAGGATTTTTGCAACTAGAAAGCATTTCTTATACTATTATATTTATCAAAATTGAAAATATGAATTTTGTTTGAGTGAATCCATTACTCAATGCTAAATTTGGATTGGAGGTACATCATCTAGATGTCAAAAGAGATTTTCTATTTTCTACATGGTGACCTCACTTAAGTAATTTATATGGAGCAATCTCCTAGTTTTGAGATGGATTGATCTTGTGTTTTAATTGAAGAAATCCATATATGGTTTCAAACAATCCCCTAGGGCATGGTATGAGAAGATTAATTGCAATTTTTTCAATCTTGGTTTCAAAATATGTAATCACATCACAATATCTATGTATTACATGTAAATGATGAAACATTAATTCTTACACTCGAAGTGAATAGCCTTGTCATTACTAGAAGCAATATTAATTTTATTTTGGGTTTGAAGAAATAGTTAGCAGATACATTTCAGTTGAATGACCTTGGTATGGTGCATTTCTTTTTAGGAATCCAAGTCTTACAAATGGGTGATGGGTGATGGTATCTTTATTTCTCAAATTAAATATGCATTGGAAATTTTATAGAGGTAGAACAAAAAATTGTAAGTTATATGCTACACCTTATCAATTGGGAGAGAAGTTAACCAAGGAGTGCGGTTATTTGAAATTTGATTATACTCCCTATCAAAAACTTGTAGGCATCCTTGTCTATTTAACTCATAGTTGACCTAAAATTTCCTTCATTGTTAATGCGGTTTCTCAGTTTAGGCAAGACCAAAAACAAAGTCACCTAAGGTTGCAAAGAGAATTGTTTGTTATATCAAAGGGAACCTATCAACTAGGTATAAAGTATTACTATGACAATGAACCAATTAGTCAGTTACACTGACTAGATTGAGATATAGGTGGAAATGATAGGAAGTCTACAATGTGTTTCAACTTGACTCCGACCCATTGTTTGGTCTTGTAAGAAGTAGAAGGTGGTCTCTCTTTCAACCACCATAGTAGAATGTCATGGTGCATTGCATGATGTTATAGAGGCTATATGGATTTGGCATCTTATGGGTGAGCTTTATTTTCCATTCGACAAATCAACTATGGTATATTGTGGCATTTAAAGTGTGATATCTATTGCAAAAAAATATTATTACACACAAGCTAATGAATAATGTGGGATTCATGCTCATTATTTGAGATAGTTAGTACAAGAAAATTGTTGTCAATATTGTTCACTATAAGACAAATGATTAGGTTGTTGATTTGCTTTAATGATATCCTTTGAAACTAATTAGAAAAGAACTTGAGGTATAAATCCAGTAAAAAAAGGAAGGTATTGTGAACCTAAATGGTATCCTTCATCCAATTGATCTAATAATAGATGAATCATCCATTACCTAAAAATGTGTGGTATCTCAATCTAAAGCACATTTGAATAAGGATTATAAATCCTCCCCCATTTTGTTGGTCCCATGACCCATTAAATTCACCTTGAATGTAGTGAGAATCCAAAATAAAAAATAATGAAATCTATTCCACATAATGAAACTAGGCCTTCAGAGGCACCATCAAACATACCCATGCATAAGACATGTCCACCTGAATATCCTCGGTCACTCGAGTTACAACCTAAAAGAAAAGGGGGATAAACTTTAACACATGTCCACCTGAATATCCTCGGTCACTTGAGTTACAACCTAAAAGAAAAGGGGGATAAACTTTAACACATGTCCACCTGAATATCCTTGGTCACTCGAGTTACAACCTAAAAGAAAAGGGGGATAAACTTCTATTCAAACAAAATTGAATTCCACAAAATCTAGATACCAAATGATAGACAAAGGGACATCTATAATCCTTCAAACTTCCATTAGTAAATCATTTAAGAAGACAATCCACTATAGTGTCTTTTGACCAAATATTCAGTTTACTTAACAAGATGACAACCTCATTCTAGGACTATTGTGAGAGACAAGTTAGGCAAGAACAAATGGAGAGTATTTTTTTCATTTTTGCGCCGAGAGGCGCTCTACAGCCCAGTATGGGGGAGATCTTGTAACCTTAAGTACGTAAGGTTATGTAACGTTATTTTTATTAATAATTTTTTTTTTAATTATAGGCCAAAATAAATGTCCGCAAAAAAAAAACCTAATATGGGGGAGATGTTGTAATCTTCCTACCTAACAAAACATTAAAAAAGTAAAAAATTAATTATGCGTAAAAAATGTGGGTCACGAAAAAAACACAATATGGGAAAGATGTTGTAATGTTCATAGCTAACAAAATAATAAAAAATAAAATTTTAAATTATCCTCAAAAAAAATGTTGGCCTTGCACATGGTTTTAAAACTATGTGCACATGGTTTTAAAACCATGTGCATGGTTTTAAAACTATGTGCACATGGTTTTAGTGCAAGGCCTTTTAAACAACCCGTGGTTTATGAGGGCCTTGCACATGGCTTTAAAACCATGCGCAGGGCCTCCTAAACAACCCATGGTTTTATTGTACATGGTTTAGGAGGGTCTTGCAAATGGTTTTAAGACCATGTGCAAGGCCTCCTAAACAACCCATGGTTGTAGGAGGGCCTTGCATGTGGTTTTAAAACCATGTATGGGGAAATGTTATAATGTTCATTCCTAATAAAATAAAAAATAATAAAAAATATTATATGTCAGCCATAAATAATATTAAATATTAATAATAAAAATATTATATGTGGACCTTAAATAAAAAGATGTGTCTTTTGGTTTGAATCAAATCAATGGATATTTAAGAAGAGATTTGATCCCTCTCGGCGTTTGATAAAGCCTAAGATTTGGATCTACGCTGGTTGCATCCCAGGCCCAACTTTCTTCATTTTTTGAATTTCCTCTTGAGTAAGAACTTTGTCATTAAATATTATATAAATATTACATAAATATATAATGAATTTGAATAGTCCCTTAGGAAGATGAAGAGGTTGGATGGAACTTGAATCATAACTACCATATGCATTGTATAAATAAAGTCATTTTCCAAGTACTAAAATGAATAAAGAGTTATTATATCCTGCAGTGCAGTGGTACCACCTTTCATAACTTCTGCCTGTTGTATTTCAGTCTTGGCATCCTGCTTGCTTGCCAGTCCATTGCCATACTGCTGACTCATTATTGCGTCTGTCCTATGCTCATAATTGAACTTTTTCCTTGTGTTTCTCCTCCATTCCTACTGCACTCACTCATTATTATTTTGCTTCTCTTTGCTACATTTCTCATGTAGCATGTGCACCATCATGATATGGAGACTTGGACCTGCATCAAAGAACTGATATGAATTTATAAGGTCTTGAACGATACCGCGTATCAATCTTTGTGTTTGTTTTTAATTCGTATTGCTAGAAGTTGTGAGTCACCAAGACGATTCCTCCGTCTCACGCTACTCTACTTGTCTGCAAACCACAAAATAATGTGTTCCCCACATGTCCTTCGTATAACACATTGTGTTTGGAGTTGCATCCTCGTGGAACAACCTGATAGTTGTTTATTGGATTCTCTAGAATTGCCTATGAGGAAGTGATAAAGATTCTCCATCTACTTGTCCATCCCTCACCATTCCTGTAATTCGCTGCATAATTTTTTTTTTTCAGTCTCATTCTACACTCACGGTGTTGAAGGCTCCTCCACCTGCGATTTTGAACTGTGTCAAGTCTATGTTCAACCTTGGAAGGTCGTGAGTCCACCCATTTTGCTAAACCGCAACGAATGAAGAGATTGAGGCTGCGATTTCTTGAATATATGCATTCTAGATATGTTCATATCACTATGAACAAATGGTTGTTGTGACCTACGTGTTGAAGATGGAAGCTGTGATATGTTGTGGGGACTGGCATTTCAAGTTCGAAGGTAGTGTACATTATTCATGCAATGGTTTGATGAAGCCCAAAGACATGGTGGAGACTCATGCCTTCAGATAGATGCGTGAAGGTAAAACGTTTTTGTAATTGTTCGTTGAAATACAAAAACCCTGATTTCTATGCATGTAATGAAACTGAAAAAGTCTGCAAATATTTTTCATGTGTGAAGAGTATATGATACGACTTGTTGTATGAGTTTTTCATGTGTGAAGAGTATATGATACGACTTGTTGTATGAGTTATGATCACTGAGAAATAATATGTGCTGCGAATGATGTGTACGTTGTATTGAAGTCATAATATTGAAGAATATAATCCTGTTTTGAAAATGAGGTTGTGACCATACCTGTCGTATAAAAACAGTGTTGCGACTTCTTGTCCACATTGTTGGTGTTGATCACTTTGAAGAATGAATGGTTGAAGTTAATATCTGACCTTCTTGCATTTAGCTGCAAGGAATGTGCATTCTTGGTATTGCTCTATATCTGTGTAGAGCTTTATTGGTGTAAGTCTGAGATTGCTCGTTACTATGCAATCGTTCTGTTGGAGATGCGACCCGCGTAAGACTATGTAAAACAAGTCTACAAGATCGATATACTATTGTATTGTTCAAATCTTCACAGAAGATAAAATGTAATTTAGTTTTGTAGGTAATACCTTTTTAGGAAAGGTGATATATAGTTGTAGAATTATTTGTAATAGGCTGCAAAATTGTGTAATTAGATACAGAATCAGTTGTGTAACTTGTAAATGTAAATTTGAGCATATAGATCTGCAGACAAATACACAACTCACAAAGAATAAATTTGAGCATATAGATCTGTAGACAAATACACAACTCACAAAGAAGATCTCACAATTTACTCAGCAATTGAAGAATGAAACAGTGCAAAAGGCTTGCAGCTGTGAATGCTTTCATTAATCAAAAAAGTAATTCATGATAATTACAATGAAGTAAAAAGTAATTCAGATGATAATTACAATGAAGTAAAATGGCTTTAATAGCCACAAGCAATTCGAATCCACATGGGGAAGTTCGAATTGATTAGACTCTACTTGACTGTAAGTAACCAAGACTTGTCTAAATCACTATCGGAGGACCCAGTAGATAACTGTCCTTGTCTAAACCATAACCGGAGTTCATCGGAGCTCTAAAACACAATTCAAGTGTTACATTTAGTTTGACCAATGGTTAACTGACTGTGGTAGGTGAGAAATGAGCCCCACATGTGTGCAGTCAAGTAAACCTAGCGCTAAATGAATGTGGAGGACTTGAACTGAAAGTAAGTGACTCCTAACTTAGCTTGACTAGTCATTAACTGAAGTGAACTGACCTTGGTTGGTTTCAGCACTCCCAGTGGCTTCCTAAATTGTAGGGATTGATCTAGGAGGCTCCTAAACTTATGCAATCAAGTGCAATAAGTGGCAGTGAGCCTCAATTAGTGTTCCCCACACTTTAGTAACTGAAACATGTGCCCCAATTAGGTCAAGTTTATCCAATGGTGCTAATGACTATAAATAGACTGGATGGACTCCCGATTTAGACATGACTCCCAATTTAGACATATGACCAAATTTGGACAAGGGAGGATTAATAATTCTAACACCTCCCCTGAATGCTAACTTGGACAAACTGTGGGCCCTGGTAACTAAGACCATAGGTCACCCATTACATCAAGTAAAGTAAAGTAACTGCTCAATACAAGGAGCTAGGGCAAAAACCACATGGGAAAAAAGCCCTCCTTCTAGCTAAGCAGGTAGAATCAAGTCTCAAGTTTGAAAAACTTGAAAATATGTTGTTGCAATCTTCATCTCTATGAGGTAGTGAAGCAGCATGCATGGTGTGTTGTGCACAGGTATTCTGGGGCCTGGCATGTAGACTTCTCCTTCTTCTCCAAAAATGAGGATGGGAGGAAGGAGGAATGTAACCTTTGTCTCTTGCTGAATGAAGAGGTGTATGATCATATCCATTCTTTTGAATGTAGTAATACTGAGCCCTTGCCATATTGCATCTTACAGGAAGTCTATTGCATCTCTCTGAAGGAGGTAAAATAGTATGAGATAGCGCAAGAGTCTTTCCTTTCTGAGTGTCAGGTGAGTTTCCAGTCATCTTCCTAGATTCCAGTTTGGAAGTAGGGACTGAATCTAGATCCGAGTCACCCTGAATCTTAATGTCATAAATTGATATAGATGGATTTGCAATACTAGTAGAAGCTGTAAAAGAAGTAGATGCAATGGATTTACCTTCCCTTGCAGGTGGCTGCTGAGAGTGCACTAGTTCTGAAGGAGGCATGAAATGTGAGAACTCATATGCTTTTGAAGCATGATTCGCAATACCCTTTGCTATGATGCTCCCAGTAGAGATATCTGTGATCTCCACTGAGTCAGGACCAAAGATCACTCGCTTTGGAGATCCAGTATGGGTCATCTAATAAACAGATAATAGGTTTGAAGCCAGGGAGAGAACAAACATCACATCTTTGAACCTTCCATGTTCAAGTTGGATAGAGCCCTTCCCTTTGGTTTGGACTTTACTGTTATTGCCCATCTAAATACTAGGACCATCAAAGGACTGAAAAGAAGAGAATGATTCTCTGGATGCAACCATATGGTTGGAAGCTCCAGAATCAATGAGGAAGGCAGGTGTTGATGTGCAGCAAGCTTTCAGTGCATGTCCTTTCCTTTGGTATTCTTCTTCTTCTTCTTCAGAGTCTTCCTTCCTTGTGCTAGCAGGTACAGAAATGCTGTGCTTTTTCAAAAGAAGAGCCATTTCATCAAGTTGTCTTCTCATACAGGAGCTTTCTGAATGGAAGCCCCTTCCACAGTAATGGCAGAGGACCTTGCCTTTGCCATTCTTCTTGCTTCTCTTCGAACCTGAAGATTCTTTTGACTACTCAGACTCATCTCTTTGCTTCCCTTTGTCATTCGCTACCTTATCTCCTCTTGCAACAAGAGCTAGATCTTTGGGAGATCGAATGATCCCCATTTGGATCAATTTATCATTCTCAGAAATAAGAGATTGGATGAAAGCATTAAGAGTGGGCATCTTCCAATTTGGAGTAGTGAGCCTTACTGTTTGGAAGGTGGATACAAAGACTGAGTAGTCTGAATTGAGCTTGGTGAGAATAGAAAGGATGAGCTGATCTTCATCCTTCTTCACTTTGCATTGCTTCAACTGATATATCAGGTTCTTGAACTTTGAGAAGAATTCATTTAGAGATTCGAAATTTGATGGATTGAGAGTAATCAGATCATTTTCTAGCTGATGGATCCTCATCTCATCATGCTTATCAAATAAGGAAGCAAGCTTGTCCCAAACCTCCTTGGGAGTGTCCAAGTCTTGGATGTGAAATTGAAGATCTTTAGAGACTGACAAGGATATGAGTCCAATGGCTTCATCAAGCCTGTTCATGTACTTAGCTTTGTCTTTATCTGATTCTGGCTCTTCCTCTGTTTCTTCTATGAGTCTGAAGAGATGCTTGGTGCAGAGCAATACTTTCATGTCATCCTTCCACTCGTGATAGTTGAAGGGAGTGAGAGGCTCCATTGGATGAGCCATTTTGAATGAAATAAGAAAGACTGAGCTGTTGTAGTGAATGCAGTGAGAAGAAGAGATTGCTTGTAGCGAATGCTGTAAGAAAAGCTGATAACCTGTCACACAATCAAACATACAAAGTAAGGTCAATAGTCTACACTTTTGGAATTTCCTTCACACCCAGCTTAGTTAATCAAGCAAGCTTGATCAACAATTCCTTTGCTTAGGGTATTAAGTGGTAAATTCTCCGCTTCTGGTGCAGTACTGGAAGGAGCAATTTTGCTCAAGAATGATCCGGCTGGAGATCTGAGGAGGAGAGGAGTCTTGTCCACCGAGGCTCTGATACCATGTAAATTTGAGCATATAGATTTGCAGACAAATACACAACTCACAAAGAAGATCTCACAATTTACTCAGCAATTGAAGAATGAAACAGTGCAAAAGGCTTGCAGCTGTGACTGCTTTCATTAATCAAAAAAGTAATTCAAATGATAATTACAATGAAGTAAAATGGCTTTAATAGCCACAAGCAATTCGAATCTACATAAGGAAGTTCGAATTGATTAGACTCTACTTGACTGTAGGTAACCAAGACTTGTCTAAATCACTATCGGAGGACCCAGTAGTTAACTGTCCTTGTCTAAACCATAACTGGAGTTTATTGGAGCTCTAAAACATAACTCAAGTGTTACATTCAGTTTGACCAATGGTTAACTGACTGTGGTAGGTGAGAAATGCACCCCACATGTGTGCAGTCAAGTAAACCTAGCGCTAACTGAATGTGGAGGACTTGAACTGAAAGTGACTGACTCCTAACTTAGCTTTACTAGTCATTAACTGAAGTGAATTGACCTTGGTTGGTTTCGGCACTCCCAGTGGCTTCCAAAATTGTAGGGATTGATCTAGGAGGCTCCTAAACTTATGCAATCAAGTGCAATAAGTGGCAGTGAGCCTCAATTAGTGTTCCCCACACTTTAGTAACTAAAACATGTGCCCCAATTAGGTCAAGTTTACCCAATGGTGCTAATGACTACAAATAGACTGGATGGACTCCCGATTTAGACATGACTCCCAATTTAGACATATGACCAAATTTGGACAAGGGAGGATTAATAATCCTAACAGTAAAGGAGTAGGAATTTAAGTCTGCATCCCATATCTTTTCAAATATATGCAATGACCTGTGGGATGGGATTTGTGAAGGAAAGACAATTCAGACAAAATCATATGTGGACATTACCATTGATCCAAAACCTCCTTCAACAGAGAAAGAACCTGTTGTTTCGTAGTCTAGAGATAAGAAATCCTCATCTATGATCACTTCCACTATCAATGAAGAGGTGAGCCAACATATTTTGTCTGCAAAATCATGTTTTCAGTTATTAAAGACACTAAAATACTTTGAGATGGAGATAATTCAGCTAATGTTAAAATTATTCAATTTGGAAGTAAAAGATAATGATCCTATGTTAGTTGTGTCTGATATTAGAGTAATCATGCATAATATCCAAGCATCTGGTATGAAACTTGACCTTCCACTTGCAACATTTGTAAAGTCACTCTATACAACTCACTCCAACTACCTTGAGTCCCTGTAAGCAAGTGACAAGTTCAAAGACCTCACCTTTGACAACCTTGTAGAAAAGATTACAGAAAAAGAGAAAGAATTTGATAAGAAATCAAGCAAGCTTGTTGGAGAATCCATTTGCTTTGTACAAAAAGAAAAGAATCAACTGAAAGACCCTTCCAAGGGAGATAACAACAAAAGAGGACAAGGAAGAAGAAATTTCAGAGGCAGAGGGGGAAAAGCAACTAAAGAAAAACATAATATATGAAGTGCAAGCGTTGTGGAAAGAATGGACATGAAGAAGATCAGTGTTAGGCTCCTTGTGAGTCCATTAAACGAAGACACAATCAGAATAAATATGACAAGAATAAGAATCAATAGGCTGGTAAATCCCTTGATTCAACTCATTGTATAGTTGTGCACTGTAATATTGGTATTAATGAAATAAGGTCTCTTTCATCTAACAAATATTGTTTGTTGCTTGATACTAGTGCAACTTCTCATATGAATTTTATAAAATATAGTTTTGAAGAATTGAATGACATTGAAAATGGCATAGTATACTTTGTAGACAAATATATCCTCAAACCAAGGGGAATTGGTTCAGTCAGGCTCAAGCTACCTAGTTTCCTTTCTTTTGTGTTAAAGAATGTTCTCTATCTTCCAGAGTTGGAGAGAATCTTGTTGCCCTTGGTGCAGATACGGAAACGACGTCATTCTAGCCACATGTTTGATGGAATTGTAGGGATAAGGAAGTCCTATGACAACAAGGTCATTATGACCAAGTATGAAGATGGAAAGTTGTTGAAGTTGAAGAGTTGTTCTGCAACAGCTCAAAAAAATTTCCATATGTCTCAGCTTGAAGAAGCTAATTTTTCATCCAGTTTATTGTGGAATGCAAGACTTTGGTCACTTGAATTATAAAAATCTTCATTCATTAATAAAGAATGGTCTATATGGTTTTCCTACTATTCCTAAAGATAGAAACAAATGCGATGCATGTATATTAGGCAAAGATAGTAAGAAGCCTTTTCAAGAGTCTAAATTCAGAGCATGTAGAAAGTTAGAACTTATTCATTATGAATTATGTGGTCCCATGCCAACTCCTTCCGCAAATGATAATCAATACCTCATGAACTTTGTTGATGATTATTCAAGAATGTGTTGGGTATATTTATTGAAGACAAAGTTTGAATCATTTCAAACATTCAAGAACTTTCATGCATGGATAGAAAATCGAGCACAAGCACGTATTGGTGTACTTAATCTTTCAGATAATGGTAAAGAATATACATCTAATGAATTTGAATACTATCTTTGCAAACACAGGATCACACATAAAACTTCAATTCCTTATAATCCTTAAGAAAATGGTGTAACAGAAAGGATGAATAGAACATTAATGAATATGGCAAGATCAATGATGTTTTTCACGAATGTGAAATTGATTTTTTGGGGTGATGCAATAGTATGTGAAACATATTTGAGAAATAGAATTCCATCACATGCTATTGAATACAAGATTGCACATGAAATGTGGTTTGGCCACCTTCCTTTCGTTAGGCATCTTAGAGTTTTTTGTTCCACCTATTATGCCTTGATACCAAAGGAGCAAAGAAACAAACTTGGTGCTAGAAGTCGAAGATGTATTTTCTTGGGGTATTCAGACACTTCCAAGGATTATTGTCTTTATGATGAGGTAAACAAGAGATTGGTTGTTTCCAAAGATGGCATTTTTATTGAAACTAATAAAAATGAAAAATCTATTGAAAGACAGCTTGATCATTTGGAGATGTTTTCTCATGTAAAGACATATTATGAATTTGATAATGGAATTCTAAACCTTGAAGGGAGAATATTGATCTTGGATCATGATCAATATTTGGAATATCCTTTTGAAGCACCAACACCCCCTCGTGAAGAAACTCGTCAAGAAGAAGTTCTCACCACTTCACTTAAACTGGATGTTGTTATTGAGAGGATTGAAATATTGAATCTTGAAGATAATGAAGCACCTCCAATTGATCAACCTGGACCTCAAAGAAGATTCCAAAATGGGCCATAAAGAAACTTCATGAAAGTGTCCATTCAAATGAAGTTGGAAATACAGGAACAAGAAACTCAACAAGACAAGATGATGGGGAAGATGCAGATAACGCAAGTGATGACATGGATGTCCCATTTGATTGTGAATTGAATTTATCTACTAATTTTGAACCAACTTCCTTTAGAGAATCTACTACATGTGATGAATATAAAGAAGCTATGCAAAATGAATATGATGCACTCATAAATAATGGAACCTAGAATCTATTTGACCCTCCTGATGGAACCAAACCAATTGGTTGCAAGTGGGTCTACAAGACAAATACAAATAAGATGGCTCACTTGAAAAACAGAAAGCAAGGCTTCTGGTGAAAGGCTATGTAAAAAGGAAGGAGTTGACTATGAAGAAACATTCTCCCCCACAACAAATTGGGATACCATCTGTACTTTGCTATCCATGGCAGCACAAAATGGGTGGAAATTCCCCTAGATGGATGTAAAAATTTCTTTCTTGAATGAAGACTTGAAAGAAAATGCTTTCATGTCTCAACCATAAGGTTTTGTTGTGAATGGACAAGAACACAAGGTGTGCAAACTTGTCAAATCCTTGTATGGCCTAAAACAAGCACCATGAGAATGGTATGAAAATCTAACCGAGCATCTTCTAAAGCTAAATTTCAAGCATTATAATCTTAATAATGCAACGTTGTTTGTGAAGAAAGTTGGAATATCTATTGCATTTCTTGTGGTATAAGTATATGAAATTTTGATGACAGGGAACAATGAAGATTATATAGCATCCATAAAGAAATATTTGAGGATTTTTTTTGAAATGATTGATATGGGACATCTTCATTACTACTTAGGAATTGAAGTGACTCAACATCCTAAGTATATATTCATATCTCAGAAAAAAAGTATCTTGGAGAATTGTTGAACAGATTTTGCATGAAATAATGTAACCCTCTTTTAACTCCAATGGAACAAAAATTGAAGCTCACATCAAGTGAAGAAAACGAATTTGAGGATGCCACCAAGTAACAACATCTTATAGGAAGCCTTATCTACCTTATGAATACTAGACCATATATTTCTTATGTTGGTGGCATTCTTTCCAGATGCATGCACAAACCTTGTGAAGGAATCAAGTACACTAAGGTGGAATCAAGTACACTAAGGCGAAATACTTCAAATTCATTGGGTACATTGATCCAGACTTTGATGGTGACAAAGAAACAAGAGTATCCACTTCTAGATGCACAATGAGTCTTGGATCAACAATTATTTCCTGTCGATCATGCAAACAGTTAATTCCAACAAATTAGACAATAGAAGAAAAATATGCGTTAGATGCAGAACCAACAAATGAGATTGTGTGGCTTAGGAAGATACTTGAATATTTGCAGGAGAAACAATAAAATTCCACTCCCTTATTGATCGACAATAATTTTGCAATCAAGTTGGACAAGAACCTCAAATTCCATGATTGAATCAAGCACATCGACACAAAGTACCATTTGATTCGACATCATGTAGAGGCAAAGATAGTTCATTTACAACATTATTCCACAAATGAGAAAATTACTGACATCTTCACCAAATCAATTGGACGGGAAAAGTTTGAAAGATTTAGAACCATGCTTGGACTCACAAAGACCCCTTCAGATTAAGAGGGGGGATGTTGAATACCTAATCCTTGAATTATGGCTCCATACATTATGTAAATATTGTAAATATATTCTAAATGTGAATAGTCGCATAGGAAGATGAAGAGATTGGTTGGAATTTGACTTACAATTGTCATATGCATTGTATAAATAAAGTCATTTTCCAAGGAATAAAATTAATTGGGATTTATTCTATCCTAAATTGGTGAATCCATAATATTCCATATATTCTACTACCACCACTTAACTTCACCTATAGCAGGGTCAAGAAAAGTGAATACACCCCAACAAGATAGTGTAGACCCCCCCCTTATCATTCTGCACCCAAATTAAGTAATCATTATCATATTTCAACCTAATATGAGACCCTCCTAGATTACATAGGTAGATATTATAGGTAGGATCTAAACCATCCTCCAATCCAATCTCATGATCTTATAGCCACCCCTTGTTCTAGAAAGAAGTCTCCAATAGACTAGTAATCAAGTTAAGAGTATGTCTACCATGGATTGTAAATGTTGTATGATATTTATAGGAAGAAATATATGCCACTACAACCCATAACTACATCAAACCCAACCCTAACCTAAGACCCATCTCGAACCTTCCAAACCAATAATTTTCTAATGACATGAAATGTAAGTGTCATGGGGTTCCATTGATTTTGCACATTCTGAATAATTTTCATGTCCCTCCTAGTCACAACTCCCCCTCTAGAGTAAATTAAGACAATGCTTTCCAATTTTGTCTAAAATTCCCTTAGGAATGAAATTAAAGAGTATACCATCAATATTGCTCCCAAAATCACCTTGGTAAGTACTAATGTGTTTCCTAAGACAACCATCTATTACACTAGAGGCTTATGCAAATTTTCAATCTTTGCCAATACCAAATCAAATCATCCTTCTTGTAGCTATTAGGTTTAATAATAAACCCCAAATAATTTACCCCCTTAGAAATACCCAACTGCTAGAAATGGAAACACCTCTCCATCCCCCCAACCATGTTATTAGTGTGCCCATCAATAGACATAGTATATTTATTGACATTGATCTCCATTCTTGTAGCCTTCACGTAGATTTGTAAGATCTCCTTATATCCCATTAAACCTTCCCTTTCATATCCATAACAAAACAACAACACATCATAAACAAAGGGAATGTGAGTTAAAACCTCATAACTACCATTTTGATACCTTAGATCTTCTCATGCCTCTTTTCTATACAAACAACTTAATTAAGACCTTCTCATATAAGGAAAAAAGGTAGGGTGAAAGGGGGTATCCCTGCCTAATCCCTTGGGATTCCTTGAAAAAATAAGAAGTTGAGCCATTTATTAGCACAACAAAATAAGTGGAATTCATGCAACCCATTATACATTTAAACACATGAAGAGAGAAAACTATGTGAATTAACAGAAAATGAATATACAACCAACAAACTCTATCATAAGCTTTTGAGAGATCCAACTTGATGAATGCAACTAGAAGATTATATTTTTTGATATTATGCAAACCTTCCTTTTGGATTCCATTTGTTGTTTATCTACCATATTAATGATCGTTCAAAGGACCGAATACCCATAAATTTCTTTATGAGTAAATGGTCTTGCGTATATTGTATGTAGGACCCTAATTTGGTGGAGGTGATTTCATACCTAATTATTGATGTTTCTATTGGAATACAACCTTGTATGTTTATCTCTGGTTGTTTAACTACTTGATGGTCATTCATCACCTTTGGTGTCTACCATTGAGGATGGGTTTTCCCTACCCCTATCATACGCTATCTTGTATCCGAGCCATCTTTTGAGGAATCAATTTGCTTTGCTTGGAGTACTCCATCTAAAGTATAATTAGGGTTCACGTGAGGAATACCTCTGCCACTCGTTCGCAATAAGATCTCTTTGTAGAGAGGGAACCACCCTCTCTCTGGCCATATATCCATGTCCAAACTCCTTTGTTTGGCCTAGTTTGAAACTCACTACAAAACCATTTTCAACTCAGGTATAAGTCCAAAACAAATCTTATGTAACTCTAAATTAAATTCAAGCACCAATTGCTTTCTATTAATTCATAGATAAATAATTTGTATATATTAAATTTGCAAGGATTCCTTACTTATGCATTATTAATTTCCTTGTTGAATTGTACTATGTTTTCTTTTGACATTGTTGCACCCCTTACAACTACCTTTAGGAATGCTAATAGAAACCTAGATAATAAACAAACTAAAAAGTTGGCAATCGAGTATTCATGGACATAGAAAACTAGGAGATCAATGAACATAACAAATAAACAAATGGAGAGAATATAGTCTAAATTGTTTTGTTTATATAATAATAATAACCTTAGTATAATTTTAAGGTCATGGCCATACTAGATACCCACTCAAGTTGTAACTATTGCATGCCCGTATAAAACAAAAACAAAGGAACCCCATCCATGGATTTCATTTCCTTGTAATCCTTGCAATATAATCATTGTCTAACCTTCCTTTTAAGCTTGCATCCTTATTTCATGACACTGGATGGGAAGATAGAAATAACTAAGCAAATAAAAATGTATATCCTGTTGTAGCTCAAGAATTTTAGGGTATAACACGATGTTAATAATTCTTTCATACAAACCTACCTTCTATGGATAGGCATGTACAAAGCTGTAACTATTTCCCACTCACTTGAGGGAAACATTGGAGGGGCTACATGTAAATCTCTCTTATTGGAAAATCTTACCCATTAATACAATTTCTCATGTTTCCCACTAATACATTATTATTTAATCAACAACCAAATAAATCTTCAATTATTCTTAACTCATATTAGCCAATCCAACCAACATCGACCACACACATGAATCTTACAATAGAGTTACTTTAGCCTTTAAATAGAATTCATCGCATACTAATATCAAGGGAAAATACCATAGGAAGTAAACCACCAACACTAAAACCATTATTGAATAAATCAAGGTTAGTCAAGATTAACCTAACAAAAATATGCGTGTGTGTGTGTGTGTACACACACATCTATATTTTGTTGGAAACAAAATCCTTACGGATATGGTATATTGCATAATTCACATGAAGAGTAATAGGTGAATAGGAAGAGTCATCATGGTGTCAAAGAAACCTCTTAAAAGATGAAACCAATAGTCATATCTCAATGTATTTATATGTGATACATATTAATGAAATGCAACTCATACTTACCTTTAGCTTGTATAAGTCTAACAATGGTATCATAGTCTTATAGTTCTTAAGGCCTAAAGGAAGTTATGGTAATTGTCCATAGCATGTTTTCCACGATAATTCATTTTGTGTGAATTGAAGAGAATGTATGGTGAATTCATTGTTGGTTGAATTCCTTCACAAGGTAGTTATCCCTTCTAAGAGCTAGTTACTCTCCTCTATTAGATGCCCATTCATTCTTGAGATCAATAGTCTCCATTATGGAGTCCTTACATTGATTTAGGGAGTTGCTAAAATCATAACTTTGAAGGTCTGAACTATTGGTCACAATTTTCTTCTTACTTGGTGTTTTTCCTCCATTGTTGGCCATTTATTTCTATAATAAAAATCATTTTTATCATTTCCACAATATTCCTCCTTTGTTGGGAATTTATTTATTGAAACACAAACCATTTTTCTCTTTCCATAATCCTCCATTCCTAGGAATTTATTTCTTGAAGCAAAATAATTTTTCTCATTGCCAAAATATTCCTCCATAGCTAGGCATTTAATTATAGAAGTAAATTTGTGTTTCTCTCTTTGTTGGTTGTTTACTTAGTTGCTAGAAAATTTTCTCTATTGTATGGGAATTCAAAAGTTGTCGGGGTCATATGCCCCCCCCTCCCCCCATAAGATATGTTTTTTTTTGTGGTTAGGAGATTAAACCAAAGGTGGAATGACGGATCTCTCGCAGGGAAAGCCTACTACATTCATTGAATTTTATTTTTCATATTGGTTGGACACTTTACAGTTGAGGATTATTAATTTCATTTTATCCCTGTGCTTGTTTATAAACATTTTGATCCATGACAAGTGCTTTATGAAAATGATGGGATTTTATCTCATCTAGTTGAGAGGAAATCAGAATTGTTCCATGATGGGATGAAAGGATTTCATGTCCCTTTCTTGAATCACCTTTGGCTGGCATTGATTCTCCTTGAATTTAATGCCACATATGTTCTGGAAAAATGGTAAAGATGTAACAATTGTTTGGTTAACAAAAAATGGTAAATGAAGCATATCTATTTGGTAGAATTGAAACATTCTTCACTTTGTAAATTGGGGAAATAACTCATATTTTGTTGGTGGGTTGACATCTTTGTTAGCGGAGAATAGGATGCTCAATTTTACTGCAAAGATAGTGGGAAAAGAAGTTGCATTGCAAGGAGAAACATGTGAAATAAATATATTGGATTTTTATTTGTATAAAGGAGGTTGGGTTTCTATATTCTACTTAAGAGAAGACATGCATTTGACATTTCTTTTTTTAAGTGATTTTGTTTTAATCACTAGTGTTGAAAAAGATCTATTACAACCTTCAGTTGCTCAAACCTTGTATCAAAGCACATTTCCAAGGGAGAAAACTCAAATTTGAAGAACAATTCAACTCAAGAATCAACATTAAATTGTAACTTGCATTAGTCATTTTTTATGTTTACTTGTACTTTTTGAAATTAATTTGAATTGCATTGGGTGCATTCTCGATAGAAAATGACACTCCTCATTTTTTGAGATTGATTTTGAATGATTGAGTCTTATCATTAAAATGTGGGGTTTTGAGAATCTATCTAAGGTCTCAATCAATCTTTCAAATGGATCAAACTAAATAATTATTATAGTTATTGAACCTCTAATACCCACTGCAAATGACAATACAATCATAATCAACAAAGTAACTCTCAAATATGTTTTAACTTTTTTGCAAAATTCACAAGACAAAGTGGAACTTATTCAAAATCTATCACAACTCTAGCATGACTAAGTACAACAAATGAATAACATTTAGAACTAATTATTGCTCTTAAAAACCATCTCTTTGAATTTGATAATGATGCTTATCAGCAATAAGCACATGATCAACTAATTGAAATCACTTTAGAAGTAATTTCAGAAGAAGATGACATTTATCATGAATAGGTTCAACTTAATATTTCCAATCCCATCAATAGATATTGGGAAAAATCAGGAAAAACAAACGAAAAACAAGTATTGGACATAAAAATGAAATTACCTTTCATATTCTAAATCCAAACATATCCAATTCCAAAGTTTGGGAATACTTTAAGAAGATTCATAATCACTTATTCCAATCCAACATCAAAATACAAAGTGTCAACATTGCCATCGAATTGTCCACATGGAGGATCATTGTTTTGATCTTCATCCTTGCCAACACTGTGGGAAGCATAATCATTATTTAGGAAAATGTTCAACACTGAAGAAACCTACAAAAGTAAAGATCCACTATGGGTGGATCAATTCTTGTCTATGGTCATCAATAGCCAAGAAGATGTATTAGTCATACTGAAGAATTCAATCTTTAGTATTGACACACCTTGTAGTAGAAATTATTCCTACTTCTCATCTTGTACCTGACAAGGAGAGTATCATTAATTGATAGCTAGGATTCAAATTTCAATTTCCTATAAATTAGACAAATTGCTTAGGAAGTAGACTTTTGCACTATAGGGACAAGTGAGCCATAACAAGAACCAAATCCAGTAACCAGACCCAGACTGAGAATCACAACTATAGCTAGGAGCCACTCTCTATAGCATCTATTGATTTATGGTCATCCTAGGCCACCATTTAGAAGAAGACATCACATTTTGCTAGCTATTGGTTTGTGGTCATCATAAACCACTATTTAAAAGAAGATGTCATCTTTTGCTAGATAAATTACTTGGAAAATGATCATATTGTCAAGTTAATTAGGAAATGTTCAACGAGTGGTTGTTTTCCACTTCTATATTTCACATCTTTCATAAATATACTTGGATTCACAAACATGCCTTTTGATTAAGGAGAAGAATCTTGAAGACCTAATCCTTAGGTTTATGATATATTATATTATTATTACCATTGACATGAAGAGTCATAGGTGAATAGAAAAAAGTAATCATGTAGTCCAAGAGACCTCTTGGAAGATAACACCAAGGGTCATATCTCAATGTATTTCTATATGATTCATATTAATGAAATGCAGTTTATGCTTATTATCGCATCCCCATCCATCAATCTGACCAACATATGTGGATATTTATGAATTTCAAGTTTATTGTAATATCCCTGGTTTTGACCCCGGTTGCATTAAAAGATGCATGATGTATATGTTGTAATTAATCGTGGTGTGGAGCTAAAGGAAAAAGCCCCACCATCGATTTGGTTGTGTATGTCTCGGAAATAGGGATCGTTGCTGATGGTATATCATGCTATCCAGCACATTATAGTTTTGGGCATCATGTAAATACACACATTAATTAAAATAAACCTCCAGCCAGCTACGATGGTGCAACGTTGAATGAAAAGGGCATGATTCCTAAGGTTAAGGGGTGGGGGGGGTTATCTAAACCATGGGAGCCATTGGGAGTTTTCCATGTGTTGACCATCCACTAAAATTCTGCTATTCGATTAGTTGGGAGCAGTTATGGCTGGGGTTGGTGGGTGGCAGGACTGCCAGTCCTTGCCCCACATCCACTCCACCAGCAAGCTCGCTCTTCCTCATGTGAAGGGCAGGGGGATGGTCACCATTCACCCCACTCTCCCACGATTCCATTTCTTCAAATTTTCTGGTCTTGCTTACACACACGCAGGGTTCTAGTTTTTCCTACCACTGCAAGTCGTTCTAGACATCCTCACGCAGAGAGAGTTGTTTTGTTCACTCTCCTCACGCACTGCTTGGGGATTTCCCTCCATCATTTGTTCATCCTCACGCACATATAGAAAATCGGTATGGGTTTCCTCACGTAGGGGTTGGAAGACTGTGATCTCACGCGACGAGCTGGAAGATCGGCCTGAAAGGCACAGTTCTGCTATTTATATGATTTGCCTATCAATGCTGGGAATCTGTCTTCTTCCCCACCTACGGACTGTGTAAGGTTCCCGTTGTTTCATTATGAGATTGGTTTGTTTATCTTTCCCGGGGGTTTGGTTGCTACGTGTGCACAATATCTTGTGGGGTTGTTGCTTCTGAGTTGTTTTGGCCATGCTAGGGCCAAGAACAACTCTGAATCGTCTTGTCTAATCTGAGCTGTGTTCACCCTTTCGTTTGGGTTGTTACCTTGTTGTCTTTATCTTCTTCACAGAGCTGTGAACTGTTTGTTTTACTGCGGTATGCAGTGGTTGGTCTTCGGACTATTGAGAATAGGATTAGAGGCTGGGTATGCTTGAAAAAACTGGTGTTCGGAGCCACTCAGATAGAATTAGAATGATGGCTTTCTTCTCCACAACCCTTGAAGAGTATTGGAAAGGGAAGTCAGTGCCTGAGGGACTGTGAAGCAGAGAAGGGACTGATTCCGGGTGTTGGGTGTGTGGATGTTTTTGAAGTCAGGTTAACTCTAGTGTAGGCATCCTTAGCTCTCCATTGATACCACCAGCTTAGCATTTAGGCTTTCCTAGCTCCTTCATGGCCTAATAAACCCTACTGTGTGGGCTTGGCTGATTTGTGTACCTTGGCTATGTGTAAGCCTGCTAGTTCCTTATTCCTTGAGGAATCATGCCCAGCTTGGGGGTGGCAGTGTTGCTAAGAGATTGATGAGCAAGCTGGCCTATGGTTAGGTGGAACGTTGCAGCGACGTAGCTGGTTGCGGGACAGTTCTCATAAGATAAGTATTCTTGATTAATCAGTTTTGCAATCGTATTTACTGTTAATGAATTATGATGATGGACATGTTGAATGCTGAATTGTATTTGAATGAATGTTGTTTTGCTTCCGCTATGTACGTGAACAATTATGCATCGTAGTATGATTTATGTTTTGAAGTATCTTGGCCTCAGCATTATGTGTATGTATGTTCATGATTATGGGGATAGATGCCCGTATGATTGGTGTAAAGTAGTGTCCTCTTGCCCAGTCGGAGGGTTGGGGACATTACAAAATGGTATAAGAGCTCTGGTTGCAGCATGGGCCTGAATGGGCCGCGAGGATGTAGTGACAGAACTAGCATTGCAGCATTTGGGCCTCAGAGGGCCATAAAAACCAGTTAGAAGAGGCAGATTGCCAAAGCACAGCAGGAAGAAATTTGTGAATGACAGAAAAATTTCATTGAAGAATTTTTTTTTCTAAGTGACTGGTTGTCGGCACATCGGAAGACTTAGTGGGAAGCCTTTCCAATGCAGCGGACAGCTAGTTGAAATGCCGCTCGATACAGACTCGGTCGTCGATAAAGCTTAGTCGAATGGATCAACGATGATTAGTGGATGGGGTAGCCACAACATCGACGGAGAGAAAACTTTTGAATTTTTTTCTAAGTCAGACCATCGACGATCGGTGGGATTTAGTTGATTACATTGCTGATGTTTAGACGATGGAACTCCCGATGAACTACATCAGAAGAAACTAACAGATTATGCGTTCGCCATTGTGGTTGGCTAGTGGACTATCCTTCCGGCGGATAGTTGTTCCGACAGCCGATGCGGTAGAAGACAAAGCGAAAAATAGTGAAGGAAATAGCCGACACGATGGCAGGATCCTGAAGTAATTTTTGCCAAAATTTTCCTAAGTGCTTAAAGCATCGAAAAAACTTAGTTGATGAGATCGTCGAAAAGACGACGGAGATTAGTGGATTGATCGGCGAAAATTAGAAGGCGTAAGTGCCGAAATGTCAGCAGAAAGGACAGGAAGTTAGTTGGTGAAGCCACCGATAGCGGCGGTGGAAAGAAGATTAAGGAGGAAATTTCAAAAAAATTCTAAGTATTGCGACCATCGGCGTCGGCAGAAGATAGAGGATGAAAGCGCCGACGCGAAGGAGAAGGAAGAAGAAAATTTTGAAAATTTTGAAGTACGAGAACGTCGACGAGATTTAGTTGATAGAACCGCTGAAATGTCAACAAAAAATAGAAGATGGGATCACCAATAGACAGATGAAGAAGGTGTCGATGATGCGGCGAAGGAAATTAGTTTAAGGCAGAGCCGCAGTTTTGGCGGAGATCTCCCGAAGACTACCGAAATGGCGGCAAAAGTTAGTTGTTCGAAGAGCTGACACGACGACAGACAAGGGAAGAAAAATTCTGAAATTTCTCTAAGTGCAAAAAGCGTTGAAGAAGTTTAGTGGATGAAACCCTCGATGAGCATCGAAAAAATATAGCTGTTTGTGCGTTCGCCATTGCGGAATTCTACAGGACTATGCACCCGATGGATAATGCATCAGATCGCCGATGCCGTAACAATTAGTGCTTCCAATTCTCGACATGCCACCATATGAAAACCTTAGTTGTTGAAGTTGCCGACACACGGTGGATAGAGTTTCGACAACCGACAGAGTTACGGTCTATGGGAACCACAGTGAGTTTGATTGCCGCCGTTGCGGATGCCTAAGGAGTTATCCACCCGATGGATAGTGCCCCGGTCGCCGACGCCGCGAAGAGGGTTGTTGTTTGAATCGTCGGTGCGGCGGGGAAGACTAGAAGATCGGATCACCGGAAATTAGTTAATGAAACCGCCAACGGGTTTATATGGTCTGTAGAAACCATAGTTAGTTTGTTGGACACAGTTGCAGCTGTTTAATGGACTATCCACTCGACAGACAGTTGTTGGAGCCGCCGATACAACAGAAAACCTTAGCTGATGAAACCATCAATGTAGCGAAGAAAATTAGTGGTTCTGGCTGCCGAAACAATGGAAGGAAATAAATGAACATGCCGCTGATGAGCACGGAGAAAACTAGAGCTTTTGGCCACCGAAACATCGGAAACTTAGTTGGAAAGAGACCTAATAGGGAGAAAGAAGGTTTAGGTTTTTCCCAGTGGAATTTAGTTTTAGCAGTTCTAGCTAGTGTTCCAGTGGGTTTTGCAGTGAATTCTCATTGGATTTTTCAGCAGTTTCAGGACTGAAAAAGGGAGAAAACCCTAGGTGGCTGAAGTTAGCATTTCAGACCAAAATTCAGTGGTGTGTTTTGCCATCATTTTTGAAATGGTGTGGTTTTCACACCCGAGGTTAGAATGAAGCATGTGGATAGGCATTGGAAAGATTATCCAGTAGGGAACATGGAATAATCACCAGAATTTGAATGCGGAATAGAAAAGTACTAATGGTTGCTTGGAAAGTGTGTTTCTCCAAGAATTGCATGCCTGGAGATAGCAAGGACTATGAAGTCAAACCAGCTATTGTGTGGAAGAGGAATTCTATGGAAAGATGAGGGATTTGAAAAGGGAAAATTCCTTAAACCCTGTCTTGCTAATTATGATTACAAGTTTTATACATGAAATGTATGAGGATATGCCTTGCATGCATAGGATATTACATGTTGGTAAGAATTATATATTTATAATGAACCACTAATGATAATTATTGCATTGGTGTTGGCATTAGTGGGAAAACCAACGACACCATGGCCATGGATGAATATGTTGTTGATATTGACGAATGTGACCAGCAACCCTATGGAGAAAGGGATGAGGAAACAAGTCCAGAATCAAAAGTTGGTGAGCAAATTCTGCAATCTCCTGCCAAGGACCAACCAAACTGGTAATGTCAAGGGTGTAAGTAGGACCCATGAAGGTAAGAGTTTAATTATGAAAATTGCATGGAGTGGTAAAAGCAAAAGGTCTCATACCATGTGGGTATTTGAATTTTATACTACATTCATAGAGAAATGTGTCATGCCTGTATTATGTTGTTATGAGCTTAGTATCCAAGGAAGGTAAGCACTGATGATCTTGATTATGGTCATGCATCCTATATGAAGTAGTCATGGTTGGGCCATGCATGGTATGATTGAATGCGTAGTATTCCTGAATCAATGTAAGGTAGCATTGAGTGGGTATGCATTAAAAGATTTTATAAATCTTGTAGTTATGCATTGAATGGATGCATATGAAAAGTATGAGTAAATGTTGTAGATATGCATACATAAGTATGAGTGCAAATGTTGTGATGCAATGCATGAATGCATAGAGATAGTGCATGTGTCATTATGAATAACTAATGGTTGAAATGATGAATTGATGACAATCCTGGAACCATTTCAAGAGATGTTATGAATGCAGGATAGTAAGTGCATGAAGAGGGTAGTCATGATCGATTGGATGCTGGAAATGCTCTATGGAAGGGCAAGATGGTACAATGATACGCTTGTGGAGTAAGGAGTATCTGAACATTCCATTTTGGCATAAATGATGTGACCTTGCGAATTTTAGTATGATAATGATTGCGTGAAGTAAATGAGTTTTGGTAATATTGATATGATTAACAGCTAGAAGTGTTTGAATTTTATAAATTCTGAAAATGCTTCAGTGATTGTTACAGCAATGAAAAAGTTATATGCATCAAGACTTACTAAGTGTTTGGCTGACTAAGGTTCAGGTTTTCGGTAGATTGTTTGGGGCATGGAAATTGGGGTAAGACCATGACAAAGGCCAAAATCTACCATGTGCAAGAGCCAAACCTTATGAGAAGAGTCTCATGGCTGTGAAAATAGTTTGTATGCATGTTGGGTTGTTAAATTTGAATTGTGAAGTTTCAGGTTTAAGAAATTGCTGACAACTACTAATCACTATTGGCTTGCATAAGATTGTGTCAGGTGGATGCATTGTAAGTGGGTATTCATGTTATGCTAGTAAGCATAAAATTATAATGGGCATAGTGGTGCTGCTTACAAGAGACCCACAATTGAGGGTCACCTCATTGCCAAGCAAATCAATTTCTATAGTAGACAGAGTTGCAAATTCATATTGAATTTAATTACTAATGCCATTGCTTGGTTATGGAACAATCAAATTTGGATTGTATTAGTAGATACTGATTGACTATTTGGATACTTGATGAATGTGCTAGGGGTACACACTGCAGGAAGATCACGTGTGATGGCCTGCAGGAGCCAAACTTCATGGGAAGGTTTTCCCTTATCTTGGAAATGGGTTTCAGGTGAAACTCCATTGGACATTTTGGAAATGTCTCATTTGCACTACATGTTTGGTAAGCAACATGAGTGGGATGGTATGTATTATGTTGGTAAGGCATGTGTGAATATGAAATGTAAAAAGGAGTTGGGATGGCAAACCGAGGGACTGTCAACTCAGAGAAGGGAGCCCCCATTCCTCCTTAACGAAGGAATACTGCATCGGAAAATGGATAAGTGTTATGTGACCCTAGCTAAGAATATGCATGTCAAATTATTAAAATTCCACATGCATAACATGTTTTGATTTTATTTACATGATGACCGATTGCTTGAGTATGAATAGGGCCTACATGGTACACACCAGAAAAGGGTGCACACTTTTTCGATGTCGGATCATGGAAGGGTTTTCAATATTGATTACACCCTAGGGAGTGGATGCACTCCTGGTGTCTTATTACTTGATAGTGAATGATGTGAAATGTGGTTGCAATTTTAGAGCAATAGCACTAACGAATATGCTTATATTGCTTGTGTTGTCAGGCTAAACAGATGTAGTCTGGTATTGTACACTAAATGGGCAATGGCTAAGCTCATCCTACCTTCTACTAAACTGCACAGAGAAGGAGACATTTCCGAGGGACTGCTAACTCATAGAAGGGATTGGTCTCTTGTGTGATATGGGGTAGTGGAATTAGAGCTCACAGCTAGAAATAAAACCTAGAAAGGGTCGTTATTGTTGATATAAGCGCATTGCTGATATAAGTGTATTGTTGATATAAGTGCAGGAGATTTGTTGACGGTCTGATAAACCCAACTGAAGGTTGGCTTGACTGTGCCTGATATATATATAAAAGGATGTTCTAAAGCAACCTGCATGCTGACCTAACATCCAAGTCCATAGGCGATCCGAAGGCTTGCAAAGCGAAGCAGGATCCTGTGGACCGGAGAGAAAACGCACAATACAAATAAGTATTGGATTATTTTGCAATTTCTTGCTTATGAATATGCATGTGTATATGATTTGGTTATGAGGTTTTAAGCTCTTGTTTAAAAAAAAAAACCATTGAGAATAAACTAAACATGTGAATCTATTCAATGTTTGAATATAGGTATCGTTGGAAGCGAGGACTACGAAAGCATCCTAGGGGTGCATCTAGACATGTGACTGTCCTAAAGAGCTCAGAATGAGTAGTAATGAAAAAGGTGCTAGTGAGACTGTGAAGGTCCTAGTAGCCGAGACAAACCATGTGGGGAGGCTCCATGGTTGAGAGGTCTGAAATAGACCGGAAACACTAAGTGTCATGACCAAGAGGGAATGGTCCAACATTCACGGTGAAGTGAAAGAGGTTGAGAGCATGAAAAGCCATAGCAGTGGTGTGAGTTCCAGGATGGAACAAGACAAAGAGGGGAAAAACTCTTGTTTCTCTCTCTTGCCTTTTTTATTATATATATATATATATATATATATATATACTTATGCATTGTGAAAACAAAGGATTGTTGAATGCATGTATGATTGGAAATAGAATGTGTTTAATTACTTAAAGTAAATTATGAATGCTGGAATAGTTAATTCCCTCCCCAAGAATGGACATGAATGAGCTCATGTGCCTATTGGGAAGGCATGAAAAATATGAAAGTCTCCTTGATGAGACTTGGACTGTCATGCCAATTGGGCAATTAATTGACTAATATTGATGCCAATATTATGCTTGGTCTAACAGAATTTCAATGATGCATTTCATAGGTGAGAAAGGTGAAATCCAGTGGTGCACATTGACCATGGCAGTAGAACAAAAGCTACTGGACTTGGTTGGAAGTCTCCTTCAAACGATTGCCAGGACCCAAGAGAATCTTGGAGAGATGCTCAAGATATAGAAAAGGCAGAATGAGATGAACCACCAGATTTTGCAAGACTCTATTGGTTTGCAAAAGGAGGTAAAAATCCTTCTGGGAGCAATTCCTGAAGGCAAGGAAAGTGGATCAATGATGGGACATTCGTCCAAGCAATCCATTAAGAAACGTTCCAGGCATGAAGACTCAAAGGAAATTGAGCAGGTAAAGATGAAATAGCCAGCGAAATGTTGGGAATGCGGAGGACATCATTTACGCTGGGACTGCCCAACGAGGGAACATAAAGAGGGCAGTAGCCATAAAATTCCTAGAATTCAGGATAAGTTGAACACTGAGAACCAGCAGGAGAAGCTCGTGGAAGCCGAGGGGCTTGGTCCTAAAAGTTCAAAGTAAATAATTGAACATGGGATAGATCTGCAAAGTTTTGAAATTTTGATGTGCAAATTGTATATGCATTCCTATGTATTGGAACAATAAGGACGATGTTATTCCAAGGGGGAGGGGATTGTAATATCCCCAGTTTTGACCCCGATTGAAATAAAAGATACATGATGTATATGTTGTAATTAATCGTGGTGTGGAGCTAAAGGCAAAAGCCCCACCATCGATTTGGTTGTGTATGTCTCGGAAATAGGGATCGTTGCCGATGGTATATCATGCTATCCGACATATTATAGTTTTGGGAATCATGTAAATACACACATTAATTAAAATAAACCTATAGCCAGCTACGATGGTGCAACGTTAAATGAAAAGGGCATGATTCCTAAGGTTGGGAGGGGGTTGTCTAAACCGTGGGAGCCATTGGGAGTCTGCCATGTGTCGACCACCCACTAAACTTCTATTATTTGATTAGTTAGGAGCAGTTATGGCTAGGGGTGGTGGGTGGTAGGACTGCCAATCCTTGCCCCACATCCACTCCACCATCAAGTTCGCTCTTCCTCATGCGAAGGGCAGGGGGACTATCACCATTCACCCCACTCTCCCACGATTCCATTTCTTTGGATGTTCTGGTCTTGCTTACACACATGCAAGGTTCTGGTTTTTCCTACCACTGCGAGTCGTTCTGGACATCCTCATGAATAGAGATTTGTTCTGTTCACTCTCCTCACGCACTACTTGGGGATTTCCCTCCATCATTTGTTCATCCTCACGCACAGATCGGAAATTGGTATGGGTTTCCTCACGCAAGGGTTGGAATACTGTGATCTCGCATGGCGAGCTAGAAGATCGGCCTAAAAGGCATGGTTTTTCTATTTATATGCTTTCCCTATCAATGTTGGGAATCTGTCTTCTTCCCCACCCGCGGACTGTGTAAGGTTCCCATTGTTTCATTATGAGATTGGGTTGTTGATCTTTCCCAGGGGTTTGGCTACTGCGTGTGCACAATATCTTGTGGGGTTGCTTCTAAGTTGTTTTGGCCACGCTAGGGCCAAGAACAACTCTAAATCGTCTTGTCTGATCTGAGCTGTGTTCACCCTTTCGTTTGGGTTGTCACCCTGTTGTCTTTATCTTCTTCATAGAGCTGTGAACTGTTTGTTTTACTGCAGTATGCATTGGTTGGTCTTCGGACTATTGAGAATAGGATTAGAGGCTGGGTATGCTTGAGAAAACTAGCGTTCGGAGCCACTCAGACATAGTTAGACTGCTAGATTTCTTCTCCACAACCCTTGAAGAGTATTGGAAAGGGAAGTTAGGCCTGAGGGACTGTGAAGCAGAGAAGGGACTGATTTCGGGTGTTGGGTGTGTGGATTTTTTAGAAGTTAGGTTAACTCTAATGTAGGCATCTTTATCTCTCCATTGAGACCACCAGCTTAGCATTTAGCCTTTCCTAGCTCCTTGACGGCCTGATAAACCCTACTATGTGGGCTTGGTTGATTTGTGTACCTTGGCTATGTGTAAGCCTGCTAGTTCCTTATTCCTTAAGGAATCATGCCCAGCTCGGGGGTGGCAGTGTTTCTAAGAGATTGATGAGCACGCTGGCCTATGGTTGGGTGGGACGTTGCAGCGATGTAGTTGGTTGCGGACAATTCTCATAAGATAAGTATTCTTGATTAATCAATTTTGCAATCATATTTACTGTTAATGAATTATGATGACGGACACGTTGAATGCTGAATTGTATTTGAATGAATGTTGTTTTGCTTCCACTATGTACATGAACAACTATGCATCATAGTATGATTTATGTTTTGAAGTATCTTGGTCTCAACATTATGTGTATGTATGTTCATGATTATGGGGCTAGATGCCCGTATGATTGGTGTAAAGTAGCGTCCTCTTGCTCGGTCGGAGGCCCGGGGACGTTACACTTATTAAATTTTGTCCCATGGTCATAATGTGAGTTTATAAATAAGAATGTACGTTCAATTTCATAATGCAAAACAAAACTTAATTAAAACTCTATCTACACACAAATCATGCATAAACAAGCATATTCATCACATGAATAAAATCAAATCATTCCATATTCAAATACAAAGAGAATCCTTATATTTAAGCAAGAAAATCCAAGCAACTGACTATGTGAGAATGATTTTGCATCAAACCATAACTATTAGTTGTAGATACCTCCCGCAATACGGACTATGAGGCCACTAGGGTGAAGAAACACCTACAAGATTCTCTCTCTCATCCCACAACCCATTTTCTATCATGCTTAGCCAACCTGTCCACCTCTGATCATTTGCAAGGATCTCACTTGTCCATCCTAGCCATGACACTCTTTTGTATTGAACCAGATAATGCAAGGGAGACATTTCCCTTCATTGCTTCATGACCCCCTCAAGTAATCCAACCATTCCAATGCTTATTAGTGTGTGCAGAAAGAGTCCAACCTATTGTATATTGTTGGAGAACCTCTTGTAACATCAATCCATGGTTTCTGATGCATTCAAAAGTAGAAAGACATAATGGGTAAAGGTTCCTATATTTCCCAACCTCTATGCTCACCTACAACCATCTATTTTCTCTAATATCTACAAATCTTTTTTCACAATTTAAATTTTTGGTTATATTTAAGTTTGGTAATGATAGTGGCAATGGAGAGAATAGCATGGGAAAACTTTGTGTAGTGTAAAATTTGCATGAGAAATGAGGGGTAGATTCCAAAGGAGATGAGGTGATGGTGAGAATATAATTAAAATGACTTTTGACCATAGAATAAAGGACCCTTATAACTAGCATGGAAGTATATCCATCCCATGCTACCATAACTACATGAGAATACTTTTCCCGCTGGCCTCATACATGCATTCAACGATTGGATTTAATATTCTAAATGAAGTGATTGGCTCATTTAAGGCACAAGGAGGCAGTTGGATAAGTTATAAGGTTGACAATTTGCAATAGAGGATTTAATCTCCTATAGGCCCCATTTCCTCTTCTCCTCTAATGGAATCATAACCCCTCTCAAGATTTTTACACAACACTCTTGGATCATTTTATTATTTTTCAAACATTATAGTTACATATATTAAGAATTAGCATCACAATCCAACCACATGGTCCATATAGAAATATTTACATTATACATGCACATGTGTTCACTAGTTGGGCCTTGGCCTTGAGCTCTACACTAGGAATCAATACTAACATATTTACATCATTTACATCATTTTAATTTGATACATTCCAAGTCAAAACTAGGGATATTACAATCCCCTGCCCCTTGGAATACCACTATCCTTGATATTTCCCTAAAATTAGAATAAAAACAGGTATACATCTATCATGGTAGCCTCTAGCTCCCATGTAGCTTCATCCGGACGAAAGTGATTCCACTACAACTTTACTTGTCTGATGGCTGATTTTTGGAGCAATGTTACATTCTTGTCAATGATGCATAATGGCTATGTTCGGAACTCTCTCTTGGGTTCCACTTGGATCACATCCCAATCAATGACATGGATAGGATCATGTACATATTTCATAACCAAATAAACACAAAAAATATTATAAGCTCTAGTGTTAGTAGACAATGCAATTCTATATGCAACTCACCCTATTTTCTCAAACACTTCAAATGGACCACAATATCTTGGTGATAGCTTGGCACAAATATCAACATTCAAGGAACTCTTCCTTGGCCTCATTCAAAGCGAAACATGATCTTCAATAGTGAATTCCTTATACACTCGATTTTTATCTGCATGGATTTTTTGTATATCTTGGGTTACCTTTAAATTGTACCTAAGCATTTCTAGCCTAAGCACAATTATGATTATTCATTATCCCAAATCATTGATCTCCTACACCTTCTGCCATACACAACTTCAAATTGACTCATTCCCAATGATTCTTGTTTCCACTATTATATACAAAATCTACCAAGTG
This sequence comes from Pseudotsuga menziesii, assembly GCA_001517045.1. Taxonomy (NCBI): domain Eukaryota; kingdom Viridiplantae; phylum Streptophyta; class Pinopsida; order Pinales; family Pinaceae; genus Pseudotsuga; species Pseudotsuga menziesii. The sequence goes on from LPNX010273802.1 coordinate 256,278, forward strand.
TAGATAATATTCCCATTTGGATGGTTTGTCCATCACATACATGGGAAGCATAACTTCAAGCATTTGATTTACTCTTTTTGTTTGTCCATTTTTTTGTGGATGGTAAATAGTACTAAATTTCAACTATGTACCCAAACTTGCAAAAAGACTTCCAAAAGTTAGAGATAAATTTTGTATTACGATTAGATGCAATTGCTTTGGGTAATCCATGCAATTTGAATATTTCTTTCATGAATATTATTTCTATCTCATTAACCTTGTACATAGATTTAACTGGAAAAAAAATGTTTCCTTAGACAATTTATCCACCAAAACCATGATGGAATCATGCTTCTTTGAATTAGTTGAACATATTATACAACTTGATGAGAACTCTTGAGAGTGATTCTCATTTTTTATAGTTTGCATTTAGTGGCTATTTTTACCCCGAATAAAAAAGTTGTGCTATTAATAACACCCTTTTATTAGGGAGGCTAAAATTATGACTTTTTAGAAACCTCAAATGCTGTCAATGCAATCAAAACCCTAAATCAACCCTCGAATTGAAAAGTGGTGCTACAAGTAGAACTTTTTTTTCTCAAACCTTAAATTACAATTTTTTGGAAACCCTACTAGGTGTGGCTGCAATCAAAACTCAAAATCAACCCCCAAATCAAAAAGTGGTGCTACCAGTGAGACCCCTTTCTTCCATTGGGTTACAGTTGCATTCATTTCGAAACCATGCATCACATAATATTTTTCTTTTAATAACTTTAAAAATTAAGAGATAAACCTCATTTTAATTAAAAATATATAATTTTCTTTTAAAAAATAGATGAATTTGAAAAAAGAAAGAAAAAGAACATTTAAAATTTTGAGAATGTCCAAATTTTTTAAATAAGTTTGATTTTTTTTTTAAATACACAAATATAAAAAATTAAAAGAAAAAGAAAAGAAAAAAAACAAATATTAAAAGAAAATAAATAAAAAAATTAACTAAAAATCTTATATATATATATAACAAAATAAAAAACTTTTTTTAAATATAACTTTAAAAATATATATATAATTTTTAAAATGACTAATTTTTTGTGAAAAACACTTAAAAATATTAAAAAAACATTTTGAAAAATGGAGAAAATAATAAACATTTAAAAATAAATAGAAATAAACCCCATCACTCTCTCCCTCACTCCCACTCCCCCTCTTCTCCCTCACAACCTAACCTTTCCCCTTTCTCCCCCACTATGCTCCCCCCTCCACCTGTCCCTCCCTCCTCCCCCACAACCCTCATGTCTCTCGTTCCCCCTCATTCCCCATCCTCTTCCCCCCCCCCCCCCCCCCCCCCCCCCCCCCCCCCCCCCCCCCCCCCC
>LPNX010273802.1:257669-358488 GCA_001517045.1 Pseudotsuga menziesii
GTGATAAGAGAGCGATAGGAGGGGGGAGGGGGAGGAGGGGAGGTGGAAGCACGTGCATGGGCATAGACTTGATTCTTGAAATTGAGTCTCTTCTAGGGAGAGGGTGATGAGAGGGGGAAGTGGGTAGAGGGGGGCGACTCAGAGAACACAAAGGTGTGAGCAGGAGTGGACAGGGGATGAGAGGAAGCAGGTGGTAGGGGAAAGGAGAGGGGAGGGGAGGGAAGGGGAGAGGGTGCGAGGGGATGGGAAAGGTGGGGGCCATGGAGGGAGATGAGCGGAGGGGAAAAGGGACAGGGGAAAGGAGGGGAAGGGAGAGGCCATAGGGGAGGGGAGAGGTTGTGGGGAGTGAGTTTTTTTTTTAATTTTTTAAAATGTTTTTCTAATTGTTTTTTATTTTTTAAAATGTTTTTCTAATTGTTTTTTATTTTTATAATTTTAAAAGTCTTTTTTTAAATTTTTGAATTTGTATAAACAAAAACAATTTTTTTAAATTTTCATTTTTTTAAAATTTAATTTTAATTATTTTTTTCTTCAAAGGAGTGATTAAATTTTATTGATAAAAAAATGTTGAGTAAACACACCGAGATAAAATTTTGAACTTGCTCGAATCAAAGCTTAGAAAACTGTTGAAAAATTTCAGATTTAAAGTTCCAAAAATATACAAAGAACGAAATTTATTTTATTGTTGTAAATCCGACATAAGGATGAGCAAATCAGAATACATCTGTAGGATGTCATATTGATAGAATCTGACCAATCAAACTAAATACACACTGTTAAACGTAAAGCATCAGCTCCAATTCTCTATCCTTCGACTGGATTTTCAGCTTGTCCACCATTTTGCTATTCCCCAGCTTATTATCTCCTCTTTTTTTAAAAACATAGCTCTATTTGTTGGTTCTTTGACTCTCAAGAACAAGATTCCCCCTTCATTCTCATGGGTGGTAAGTATGACTGGTTATGCCTTCATTTTCTTGTAAATCACCAAAATGGGAGAGCTACACCATGGTTTGCTTGGGTATCAACATTCGAGTTTAGCACTTTAAGAACATGAAGAAAATAAAGCGAATCAAACCAACATTGAAGAGGAAATATGCAACTGAGAAGACCTAGAGGGATGATTGAAACACCATGTTGAAGCCTTTGAATTTGAGATATTATGTTTTGATAATCACCAATCACAATGGATGAATGAATCCCTTTTTGTCGAAGTAGACTGATCCAGGCGGATCCAAGACCACTCAAAAATGAAAATTCTCAAAATTAAAAAAGGATGGCGCCATTGTGTATATCTCGTTGATTCGATTCCAACAGTGAGAACGATGCATCAAACGGAGCTATGATGAGCAAATTATTGCAGTTTGATGTTTTATGGAAACATGCAAAAATGCAAAAAGTGCAATCCATACAGCTGACGTGACATCAACTGAGTATTCCACGTGGAAGGACGTACGCTGAGTCGGACTAATATGTCGCACCAACATGGCATCTACATGTGTGATGACTAGGTTGATGGCATGGACAAATGGCATGATGCCATGTGGCAAGGTAGCTGATGTGGCGGTTGAGTTGCTAGATGAGTTGGTGGTCGACATGGACTAATCTGAGGCTGCCATGTGGCAGCCCAGATGGCAACCATGTTGGGATGACTAGGTTGATGACGTGGACAAATGGAATGATGCCATGTGTTAAGCTACTGATTTGTCAGATAAATTGGTGGTTAATATGGACCAATCTAAAGCTGCCATGTGGCAAACCACTATGTTGGCATGGATTGCCAAAAAGTTTCCCTCTATGTGAATTGGACCTACAACCTCTCATTATCTAGCCCAAAGTTCCCACCAACTTCGACAATGTCTATTGCTTGTTAAGCGTATGGCAAATTTTATTTAGCTATAAAGGAATGTGTTTTGGAAAGAAATGGGGAGCCAACCAGCCCGCCATATTTGGCGGCTAGTCAATCCTGCCCCCAAATTTAGCACCAACTAACCAGCTAGCAGAGCGCGCCAGCGAATTAGAGCACATGCCAATTTAAAACTTTGGGTAAGTTGTTTAAAAGTGGGTTTTGGTTATTCACACTTTTTTGGGTTAGCCAACGGAGGCTTGGTTTATTATATGCCCCATATCATATGCTAATATGCCTATGGTTATTTATATGCCCTATTTGTATGGTGGTTGGTATTATTATGGAGATGGATATCAACCACTTGCTTATGGTGGATGCCCAACGAATGGGATTTTGGTTCTACCTCATGGCTATTGTTGGATTATGCTATTTTATAATTTTGACCATGCTATTATAATAGAATATGGTTTGTTTGTACGGTTGGCATTATTTTAGACGTGTAACCAATATGTCATATGTGAGAAAGTAACTAAGGTGACGTGTAACCAATATGTCATATGTGAGAAAGTAACTAAAAGTAACTAAGTGTGAAAACCTAGTAGGCAATTGGACTTAACTAACTTTGAAAGGACAAAAACCACATTAAATCTATGCTATGTTTGGAGAGCTAACTTAAGCTATCATTATAAGCCTTTTTTTTCCATTGTTGAGGCATCATTCATTTGGTAAGAGCAAGCTATTGGAGAGCATTTAATTGAGAGCTAGTGGATAACTAGTGAGAGCTCATTTTGGATTTCAATTGGTGAGGGAACACCATTGGGGACTCTTTTTGGTGTTGAGAGATCCAACATGTTTTGAGGTGTTTGGGAATCCATGCTGTGGGAAGTCCACACTTTTGTAAAGAAAAGCATGTTACAAGAGGAATAGAAGTGGTCTTTCTGGTTGAAGTGGACCCAGAGACGTAGCTAAGGAGGTCCTGGTGAACTCCGTTATCAACATCTTTGAGTTTTGGTATTGATAATTTATGTATTCATGGATGCATGTGCTTATATATCTTTTGTTCTCTTGATTTAAATTATGCAAAAGTAATGTTTAACACAAATCAAAAGACACCATTTGATGAAGTTAGCTAAAGTAATGCATCTACATAAAAGTAAGGAGTTAGCCAAAAAAAGGTATTGGATGTTGAAAGACTTAATGGTATAATGCATTTAGCCTCTTTTAGATCAAGTGGTATCAGAGCAGTATCTGGTTGTGAATGCTTACAAGAGCCTAGCTAAAGAAAGGAGAAGGAACACTTGCAAGTTACGATCTCGAAGTTCAAAGAAGAGCTCATAGACATGAGATGGCATCACCAAGAAATCTAGGTCCCTACAAATCCAAGGATGATTTCTTTGAGGCTTTTAATATAATGAAATCCATGGTGGAGGAGCTCTACCAGGAAATAGGACAAAGAAGAGGAGAATGACATAATCATGAAGCTGTAGAGTCTTCAATGAGAGGTGAAGGAGGAGGTCCTTTAGAGCCTTCATCACCATCGTCATCAACAAGCAGTGGATATGAAAATTCATCTAGGGATAACCCTTTCAAACCCTGCCATTCTCGTAAAATGCCATTCTTGAAATTAGATGTAGAGTTTGAGTTTCCTATACAAGGAACCAAGTGAATTGGACAACGATAGGCTATCTTCATGTAGCTGGGTGGACAAGCGATTGAGGTCAATGAATGATGTTGTTGTTTGATGCAAGTCAGTGGTTATATTGTTATGTGTCCAATTGTGATTTTTGTCAAAATCATGATGTCCAAGCATGTCAAGGTCATCAATTTGGATGTTGTTGCATGGTCGCATTTGAGAGAGAAGTTCCCATTCATCCATGTTATGGGACAATGGAAAGGTAATAACATCGGAGTTTGAATCATCGAATAGAGGTGTACAGGGTTCTTCTTGTGCATGTTCAACGTGTTAGACACTATATGTGCCTTTAATCTAATACCAATGAGAAATCATTTTAGAAGTTGTTGTTCCAATATCGTGAGGGATGGAACGAAAAGATTTGTATAGAACAAGTTCGCTCCAACAAAACGGTTCAAAAGATGAAGAATCAAAGGGAGGAATGGAAATGAATTGTGGATAGACTCTAACAATATTGTGATGCAAGTTTTTGTTTCCATGGATTTTTTTCCTATTAGGAGAGAAATACCAAGAACGAGCGGCTTCAAGTAGGGTTAGATGTTCAAGATAAACTGGTCTTTGCATGTATGCAAATATGAAGGGGGGAGTTGGAGGGATGTTATTAGTGCCATTACAAACACGACGGAAGACATTTTGACTCACATTCAGTGAAAAGAAGTGACAACTACAAAGAACAAGTGGGAGTTTTTGCAGCATGTGACATGTCTCTTGTGCACTAATGTCTCGTTTTGCAATTGTTTGTGCAAGCAATTGTTTGATTGGTTGAAGAATGGGGTCGTCACTTGGTGTTGCATGAGCAAAGGCGAGAGAGAATTGCATGGTAGCTTTCTGATTTTGGCTCTACTTTTGATGCATACTTTGAAATGTATTTGAGGACAACCTATCTAGAAAGAACAGATTGGCAATCAACATTAGCTCTCCCGGTATTGATAGCATGGTAGGGTTGTGAATATTGAGAAGGGAATAATTTCTTGCAGCATTGTATGTTTTACGTCCATTTGCATCAATGAATAATGAAGAAGCAACTTGCAGTTCATATGGAAAACCATAGCGACATTGAACATATGTTCCTTTTTTGCGAAGAAAATTGATTCTGAGCAACTGGTGTGTCTTTGAACAAAATTTACAAGTTCTTCATGGTCAACTGAGTAGTTTGATGCAAATATGGATGGTGATGTAAGACTGCATGGATCATTTGCAGTAGAATGGTGTAACCCAGATGTTGACAAGTGCATATCACAAGGATTCCAAGCTGTAACATATGTGTCAAAAAAACATTTTGCAGCTTCAACTACAAGAATATCTTCCCAATCTAAGGTGTCCATATTTGGTGCATTTGCCAACCAAATAAAACCATGAATGTGTGTGGATCCTCTATGATGCCATTCATACCTACATGGGAGGAAAATGAATATATTAGAAATGAAATGTATAAAGTGAAAAATACGAAGAGAAAAATAAAAATGAAGAGATGGTAAAATACCTGCACCAAGAATTTGTTATATGAAAACCTTTTTCAAGCACCTCTTGAAGGAATATTTTGAATCTATTGTGATGTAATATGTGGATTTGATATGATGTTGTGAACTTTGCATTAGTAGTCTTGAGCTAAACCGGTAGAACATCCAGCAGGCATTAGAACATGCAAATCTGGCCATTTTGTATCAACTGCGCTAAGGGTAAAGAAGAAAGTTGGTGTACCTTGTTGATTGATCATATTTGTCACTTCAGCCCTACTTTTGTTCCAATATGAGCGTGTTCCACATAATTAAGATCCAAACCTTGCCCCGCTCACCAATTTTCTAATTAGGCATGTCTTGCAATTGGTTAAGAAGCTCAAGTATTGTTCGAGGTAGTGTATCTTCAAGATTAGTTTTGACAAAAACATATGCAGTAGAATTACTCCGACAACGCATAATTACATTGTATATGTAGTATCGGAATTGAGGATGTTGGCCAAATATGTTGTCATGATAGTGAATTAGGTGAAGTGCATATTCATGCATATCAACCTCATGAATGTGTGTTTTTTTAAGCATTGTTGCACCTATGGGGAACAAAGTTGGAAAAGCCATGGAAAGAAGTCCTTCTGTGTTGTACTCATTGATAGGGGAAATTCCTATAGGGGGCCAATCAATGAAAGGTGCTAGTGGGATATTTGGTATATGTAACAATTGTCTAATTTCTTCAACCTGAGTTCTAGCATTAGTTTGTGTTGAAATAAATGAGGAGGATTCTATTTCATAGGGTTCAAATGAATTTGGTGGTTGAACTGTAGAGGACAAGATTTGCTGATGAGATAATGTATCATTGCTATTAACATGCGGAATCCAAGGTGAAATGTTTGTTGAGACAAGAGGCAATGAATATAATGCAACTAAGTTGACCTGTACATGCTTATAGTATGGGTCGTTTGCCATTTTTTGTACTCAAGGGAAACACGAACACGTGTTTGACTAACAAACAGTTCATATGGATTGTTTGTAGAGTTGCATTTGCGAATAACAAGGATATCAAGTTCTGATATTAAATGGGGCAAGTATTTGGCAATGTTGGAAATGTCCCGGGGGAAGCAAATAGTATGTCCAAAATATTTATATTGACCACCATGAGCATGTGCAACTTGTAAGACTGGGTTAGCATGACTAATGAACATTTATTCAACTTGTGTAAGTACTGCAAGCATAGATGGTTAGATTCCTGGTTCCATATTGGTTTCAAATGAAAAGCGATGGCCTTTTCGTTCTAAAATACATTGAGAACAAGTATATGCATCATGGAATTTTTTCGTTACAATACCAGGGTAACATTCTTTGCAAATTGAGAAAACATGCATATCACGTAGTTGGTCCATTTTTTTACGAAATCGTTGATGTGCATCATCGAGGCGGGTGCTCGATGGATTTAACATAGATGGTCGAAGTGGTTGGAAGGTTCGGGAAGAGAAACTGGACAAGACATATCCATAGGTAGCCAAGCAACTATGTAAAGAAGACGTTGTCTCTTGTTGTTTTTATCTTTGTTCTCTGCATATACAACTCTTCTTCGTGCATTAGCTTGTTCATTGTCATGAGTTGGCATAATGCCTACAACAAAACCATAAAATTGTTAAATACTTAGAATCTTTGATTGTCAACAACAACAAATTTTCTATATGTATTAACTGCAAAGTATATCGGTATAAAGCAGAAGGCAAAAAGAAAATGTTAAATGAATGCATGTAGGTAACTAAGAATGTTCCTGGACAATAATATTGATGGAATAAACATTTTTTTTCTTTAGGTTGTACGTTGATAATTGTAAGAAAGTAGCAATATAGAAGAACAAAATCTAGTATGAAAAAGGATGTATGAAAAAAATATAATATTTGTTAAGAAATAAGAAAAGAAAGTTGTTAATTCAATAAATAAATAGAATATCAAATTCTAATTCTATTCAAAAGTAATCATACAGGTTGCATAAACAATTTAGGTAAAAAATGTTAAGTGATAGGTTCTAGAGTGAAAGTATCAAATTCCAAAATAGAAGTTGCCGATAATGTATTTTCAAAGAATATGAGAATATATCACGTCGAAAAAACGTATATATTTATGTATCCAGTGAAGTTGTCGATGATGTATTTTCAACCATGACAATTACAACTTTTAGGTGCACAATTGCATAGAACGTATTACTTCTAAATGAAAGACAAAGAAGTAATTGTTTGTTGCAGATGTTTTGGAGTATTTCAACAATTGATGTTGATTCAGTTGAGAGAAGACACATGTCTTTTCCTGAGATGGCATTATTCCATGTGGCAAGGTAGATGATGTGGAGGTTTAGTTGTCATATGAGTTGGTGGTTGACATGGACCAATTTGAGGCTTCCATGTGGCAGCTCGGATGGCCACCATGTTGGGATGACTAGGTTGATGACATAAACAAATGGAATGATGCCATATGTTAAGGTAGCTGATTTGTCAAATAAGTTGGTGGTTGACATGGACCAATTTGAAGCTGCCATGTGGCATCCCACTATGTTGGCATGGATTGCCAAAAAATTGCCTCTATGTGAATTGAACCGACAACCTCCCATTGTCTAGCCCAAAGTTCCCACCAACTTCAAGAATGTTTATTGCTTGTTAAGCATATGAGAAAAAAATTATTTAACTATAAAGGAATGTGTTTTGGAAAAAAAGGGGGAGTCGACCAGCCTTCCATATTTGGAGGTTGGTCAATCCTTCCCCCAAATTTAGCACCAAACTAACCAGCTAGCAGAGCACGCCAATGAATTAGAGCACATGCCAATTTAAAACTTTGGGTAAGTTGTTTAAAAGTGGGTTTTGGTTATTCCCACATTTTTGGGTTAGCCAACGGAGGTTTGGTTTATTATATGCCCCATATCATATGCTCATATGCCTATGGTTATTTATATTCCCTATTTGTATGGTGATTGGTATTATTATGGAGATGGATATCAACCACTTGCTTATGGTGGATGCCCAACAAATGGGATTTTGGTTATACCTCATGGCTATTGTTGGATTATGCCATTTTATAATTTTGAACATGCTATTATATTAGCATATGGTTTGTTTGTATGGTTGGCATTATTTTAGACTTGTAACCAATATGCCATATGTGAGAAAGTAACTTAGTGTGAAAACCCCATATAGGCAGTTGGACTTAACCAACTTTGAAAGGAAAAAAAACTACATTAGACCTATGCTATGTTTGGAGAACTAACTCAAGCTATCATTATAAGCCTCATTTTCCATTGTTGAGGCATCATTCATTTGGTAAGAGAAAGCCATTGGAGAGCATTTTGGGAGCTAATTGAGAGCTAGTGGATAACTAGTGAGACCTCATTTTGGATTTCAATTAGCGAGGGAACACCATTGGGGAGTCTTTTGGTGTTGAGAGCTCCAACATGTTTTGAGATGATGTGGCATCCATGCTGTGGGAAGTCCACACTTTTGTAAATAAGAGAATGCTACAAGAGGAATAGAAGCAGTCTTTCTGGTTGAAGCAGACCCAAAGACGTAGCTAAGGAGGTCCTGGTGAACTCCGTTATCAACATATTTGAGTTTTGGTATTGATACTTTATGTATTCATGGATGCATGTGCTTATATATCTTTTGTTCTCTTGATTTAAATTATGCAAAAGTACAATGTTTAAAACAAGTTAAAAAGACACCATTTGATGATGTTAGCTAAAGTAATGCATCTACATAAAAGAAAGGAGATGGCCAAAAAAAGGTCTTGGATGTTGAAAGACGTAATGGTATAATGTATTTAGCCTCTTTTAGATCAAGTGGTATCAGAGCAGTATCTGGTCGTGAATGCTTACAAGAGCTAAGCTAAAGAAAGGAGAAGGAACACTTGCAAGTTAAGATCTCGAATTTCAAAGAAGAGCTCATAGACGTGAGATGGCAGCACCAAGAAATATAGGTCCCTACAAATCCAAGGATGATTTATTTGAGGCTTTTAATCTAATGAAATCCATGGTGGAGGAGCTCTACTAGGAAACAGGACAAAGAAGAGGAGAAGGACACAATCATGAAGTTGTAGAGTCTTCAGTGAGAGGTGAAGGATGAGGTCCTTTAGAGCCTTCCTCACCATCATCATCAACAAGCAGTGGAGATGAACATTCATTTAGGGATAACCCTTGCAAACCCTTTCATTCTCGTAAAATTCCATTCTTGAAATTATATGTAGAGTTTGAGTTTCCTATATATGATGGGGAATTGAATGCTGAGAAACTTGATAATTGGAACAAGCAAATACATGTTTATTGCAGGGTGTAGTAGATCAAAGATGATGTGACAAAGATTCATTTGGATTCTTTGTGCATGATGGATCTACCTTAATATGGTGGGAGATCCAGACTCCAGTAGATTTGGCACATAATGCTAAGATCATTTCCTCCTTGGATGAGTTCATTGATGCAATAAGACAATAGTTATATCCATTAGCAAATAGTTAAATGACAATGATAGAGTGGCTACATCTAAAGCAGACAAAGGGGAAAAATGTGCAAGATTATACACAAGAGTTTAAGAAGAGGAAACTTGCATTGGGTATTCCATTGTACACTAGAGACTCTCTTGTGAAGTATATCAATGGTTTGCATTGTTATTTGAGACATACCATTTTGATATTTAACCCTTCTAACATTTATGAAGTTTCAGTTCAAGCCACACATTTGGAGGATAGCAAGGGTAAGTATGGTATGGAGGATTCATTTGTAGAGACACAATAGAAGAAGAGAGCGATAATGAAGAAAGATAGGCCTGCATGTTCTCGTTTCAGGAAAGGACATAAATAATACCAATGTTGGACATTGCACCTAGAATTGCTACTAGAGAAGTTCAAGAGAAATATGAAGACTACTGCAATAATATAACATGATCTAGGATCTGATTCAGGGATGAGGCACTCATCACATCCAAGGGTGTCAAAGGTATGTCATTTTGTAGTTCCATCTCTTTCATTCAATCTTATAAGTCAAAGGATGGTATTGAATATGAGAGAAGAAATGAACCAGATCAAGAGTTACCATATTCACTTTCAGATGGTGATTTAGAGCTTCATCATGAATTAGTAAGACTCTTTGGGAAAGGTATTCAAAAGATGAACAATATTGTTGATTAATTTCCTTTAGCGCTATTGTATGTAATCCTATTGTTAGTTAGTTGTTTCTAGTTAAAAGGCATGGCCATGAATATAGAAGATGATAGGGGTAAGGGATGTTAGGATTTATAATCCTCCCTTGCCCATACTTAGTCTATTAGATTATATTTTCCTAACTTAGGAGTCATTAATTAATATTGGGTCCACTAGTACCATTGGGTCCACTTGGGCTATTGGTTCCACTAGTACCAACCACTAGAGTGTGGGGAACACATATAGAGGTTAATTGCATGTTCATGCGTTAGTTTATGTGCCTCTAAGACCAATCCATACAATTTAGGAGCCACTGGGAGTGCCACCACCAACCTCCTTCAGTTGTTGGTAGTTGGTAACTAGTTAAGCTAAGTTATGCTCTAGTTACATTCAGCTAGATTTCCTCCAGTTCAGTTAGCTCCAGTATTGCATGGATGCATGGGTTTAAGCACCTACTCTCACCTACCTCATAATTTTAAGTGGTTTAATTGATTGAGAGACTAAATTAGACATCTGGAGTTAGACTAGTGAGCTCCGATAGAGATTTAGACACTTCTAGTTAGCTAGTCAGTGAGATTAAGTTGGTAGATTCAAATCAAATCCACATGATTCAAATTATCCTTTATGTAACATTGTTGTATATTGCTGGTATTAATGAAGTTTATACTTTAATTATACCGAGCAATTCTTATCTGTTTTCTATGAAATTTGTCTTGCTCAGCGTGTATTTTTCATTCCATTTCATTGCATAATAATACAATTCAATTGCATTGCTGGAATATCAATAGAACAATAATTCAAACATGATATCAAAGCCTAATTAGGCATACAAAAAGTCTTTCCAATCTCCATTATACACCAGAAGCAGCCGGGTTTCCACATAAGCCCCGCAAAGTGTGCATTTCTGACTCCAAATTCGTTCAGAGAAGTGTCTGTGGGCATGACGGAACTTGAGAAAGTGTACATGTCAAGATGGAAGGCTTGATTTTGACATGATTGCGAATTGTTTTTTTTTTCAGTGTTCCTCATAGGTACTACGTAGCTTGATTGAAGAATTGACAGTTCGAAAGTAATATTGATGGATTCTACTACTCTTGTACCCCAGATCCTTACACCCTTCAACTATGTTTATTGGAGGGCAGATATGCAGGTCTCCTTGTGAAATATTAGTTTTTTTAGGATTACTATGGGCAGAGAAACAGAACCTCATCATCCTATTGAGAAAAATAAGTTCTTGAGCCGGTTGGATGAAGCTTTTGGATTCCTTTGCGCTCACATCTCCAATGATCTCCTCTTTCACCTTCAGGGATTGAATACTCCTAAAGAAGATTGGGAGAAGCTCAAATTCTTGTTTGGAAAACAAGATGAGCTTCGAGGGAACATCTTGGAGAACGAGCTAATAGCATTGCATCCCAACAGTTTCGAAACCATCCAACATTTTTTCACAAAATTCAAGTCTCTAGCATTTCAGTGTAGACAATACAAAATAGAGAGGACATATGAGAAGCTTGTGCTCTCTGTACTCAACAAAATTGGTTATGAGTATTTATTCTTTGTCTATACCTTACATTCTGGAAGAGATTCCATCCCTAGTTGGAAGATTCCTTCACTTGATGGATTTTCTTAGTCTTTAATACAAGAGAAAGATAAGTTGGTCCAAATGGGAGTCCTCCGAAATTCCAAGAACGAAGATCTGCTGATGTCAGACTCAACCAATGCGTAAGATATTAAAGGGAAGCACAAGGGGAAGGATCCTAAAGCCTCTGATTCGAAACCAAAAGAGTGTTATAAGTATTTTGAAGGAGCTTTGGGCTCCAAGAGAAAGATTTATTTTGAAAAGATTAAGTGTTCTTATTGTATGAGGGGATTTTTGTTAGTTTTTCAACATTAAGCTAGCATTATTAGGATCTTTAACTGAGAGAATAACAAGTACAGTAATCAAACACAAGAGACAATGAACACAGTGTTTTTCCTCAAGGAAACCATAAATGGAGAAAACCCCGCAACTTCCTTAGAGATAGAATCAACACCAAAATAGTAAAACCCAAAACAGTAAGTGATCTCCTGACAGCAGTAACCTTCTTCTTATCTAGCCCCAGTGTCTTCTCCTTCCTCAACTATGCACTACACTTGAGTGTGTATGTGATGTGTACTAAATAGAGAGTCTAGCTCTCTATTTATACTAATCCCGACATGACTAAAACCCTACTAGGGCCGACCTCTCTAAGAGAGTCTAATAACCCCAGTGCCCCGGAACTGCGGGAACTTTAACCCTTAGACAATAGGGGGGTCACCCACAATGACTTGACATGACTTGTTTACATTATAGATCTTCCCAATCAAAACATCAGGGCATGACATGACATAAGTACATCCCAGAATAAACATTGGGTTACAATAGATAAGAAATACAAGTGAATACATTCCGAAGTTACAATTACATCAACACTCCCTCTTAACTAGGAAGGTATTCTCTCGACACAATTTTCATCACTGGTCTTCTTCTCTAGTTCATCTCATCATCTGCATCTTCAAGTCATATTCATCTTCAAGTCATCTTCGTCTCTCGATCTGGATCATCATTGGACATCATCACTGGATTTGGATCATCACTGGATCTGGATCATCACTGGACATCATCTCTAGATCTGGATCATCACTACTGGATCATCATCATTGGATCATCACGGGTGCTATCTCATGATTCTTCTCATCATAGGAAGTTCTACAGATCCAACCCTTTTTTATGTTGGCTATAGGCCTAGCCTCCATGTAGGTCTTCTTCAACACTTATATCTGACTTGTTCATCAGAATGGCCCGCCCAGCACTTAAATCTGACCTTTTCGTCAGAAAGGCATGCCCAACACTCACATCTGATCATGTAGGAACCAATCTTATAATCATATCAGAAAGGCCCAACACTCACATTTAGCCATGTGGGAACACATCCTGCAACCATGCTAAAAAGGATCTGCTCTTCCACCCATGCGGGAACACATCCTGCAACCATGATGAAAGAGCTCTGCACTTACATCCACCCATGCGGGAACACATCCTGCAACCATGATGGAAGGGCTCTGCACTTACATCCACCCATGCGGGAGCACATCCTGCAACCATGATGAAAGGGCTCTGCACTTACATCCACCCATGCGGGAACACATCCTGCAACCATGATGGAAAGGATATGCACTTACATCTGACCTACTCATTAGAAAGGAATGCACTCACATCTGATCTTGTAGGAACCAATCCTACAGTCACATCAAAATGGCCCCCAGTCCTAGACTGAGCTACATAGTAACTGACCAGGTGCCTCCATTCTCCCAGAGAATGGTAGTAGCCCTTAAATCCGACCTACTCATCGGAATGGCTAGCACTCACATTTGACATGGAAGTAACTTAATCCTTTAGCCATGACAGAATGGCTCAACCCTTACATTTGATCAAGTGGGAACAAATCCCTCTATCACATCAGAATGGCCATGCACTCATATCTGACCATATGAGAACACATCTCACAATCATATCAGAATGGCCCTCAGTCTCAGACTGAGTTTTCCTGGTAACTGACCAGGCACCTCCATTCCAAGAATGGCAATAGCCCTTATATCTGATCATGTAGGAACCAATCGTATAGTCATATCAGAATGGCTCAGCACTCATATCTGACATGGAAGGAACCAATCCTCTCACCATGACATAATGGCTCAACCCTTACATCTGACCATGGAAGGAACCAATCCTCTCACCATGTCAGAATGGCTCACGGACTCATCACTTCCCTTTGGAGGGAACCTCGATCTCGAGAACACCAAGATTCTCTCTGAAGTACTCAAACTTCACCCTAGCCAATGGCTTTGTTAACACATCAGCTATCTGATCATCCGTCACAACATATTGGAGCTTCATTACTCCCCTCTACACCATATCCCTGATATAGTGATACTTGATCTGAATATGCTTCGACTTGTCATGGAACACTGGATTCTTTGACAACTTTATGCAACTCTGGTTGTCACAATGTATACAAGTAGCATCCAATTGGAGATCAAATAAATCAGACAGTAGCTTCCTCAGCCATACTGCCTCACAACTACCTGAACAAGCTGTGACATACTCTGCTTCAGCTGTACTCAGTGCCACATAGGATTTCTTCCTGCTAAACCAAGAGATCACATCTGATCCCATGCTGAAGCAACACCCTGAAGTGCTCTTCCTATCGATGGCACTGCCTGCCCAATCTGAATCAACATAACCCTCCAGGTTAATCTTCTGACTCACCTCATACTTGAGCCCATAATCAACTGTACCCCTCAGGTACCTCAGAATATGCTTTGCAGCAATCAAGTGAACATGTCTCGGATATGTGAGGAACTGGCTCATGGTGTTCACAGCAAAGCAAATATCTGGTCTCATGTTCGTTAGGTAGATCAAGGACCCAAACATCTGACGATACATCGTAGCATCAATCGAATCTAATGAAGCATCGCTCAATAGCTTCAGGTTCGATGCCATAGGTGTGGCCATAGCCTTGCAGTCCATCATCCCAAACCTCTTCAGGATCTCTACTGCATACTTCCCTTGTCCAAGGAAAATTCCATCCACACTCTGCCACACCTCCATACTTAGAAAATAATGCATCATACCCAAGTCCTTCATTTCGAACTCGGCAGCAAGATTTCTCTTCATATCAGCAATCAATCCATCCATACCTGTTACAAACAAATCATATACATATAGTAGAAGCATCATTGGGTTGCCATCTTCAACCTTGTAGTAAAGGTTGGAATCTGCTTTACTCTTGGTAAAGCCCAAACTAGATAGAAAGCTATCAATTCTGCCGTACCATGTCTTGGGTGTCTGTTTCAAACCGTACAGGGCTTTCTTCAATCTGCACACATGAGACTCCTTGTCATGTGTCTCAAAACCAAGTGGCTACTCTACATACACTTCCTCTTCTACTACACCATTCAAGGAAGCAGTCTTGACATCCATCTGCTGTATCTTCCATTTCATCACTATAGCCAGAGAAAGTACTGATCTGATGGAAGTGTATCTAGCTATAGGTGGAAAGGTTTCTTCATAATCTATTCCTTCCTTCTGAGAGAAACCCCGAGCCACAAATATTGCTTTATATTTTTCAATGCTACCATCTGCAACATGCTTGATTTTGTAGATCCATTTGGATGTTACAACTGACTTCCCTTCTAGTCTTGGAACAATATCCCAAACATCATTCTTCATGATCGATTGGTACTCTTCGATCATAGCATCCTTCCATTCTTTACGTTTTGCCGCTTCTTCATAACTGGAAGGTTCTTTATCAATGAAATCACATAGTAAAGCTACATACCCAGAGCATGATCTGGTCCTCTTTCTTTCTCTGTGATTCTCTTATGGAGCCCCATATCTTTCCGCACCTTGGATAATTTCACGTACCCAAGCAGGTTTCCTCTTATGAGGATTCTTTTCCAGAGGTGGATCTATAGTCCTTTGTGGTTCTTCATATTCTCGATCTTCTTCTTGAGTTTCTTCATTCATGGTTGTATCATGAATTCTGGGTGCTTTTGCTTCTTTAGCTTCTTCAGCAGGTCTCTCTCTGGATTTGTTGTAAGCTGTGTCTTCATCAAATGTCACATTCCTGCTGATGTCAATCTTATTGTATCCTGGGAAATATATTCTATAAGCCTTAGAGCTTTCAAAGTATCCCACAAATATACCCTTCTTTCCTGAAGGATCTAATTTTGTTCTCTTTTGTTTTGGAATGTGTATGTATACAGGACAACCGAATATTATGAGATGGATGACTTTCGATTTCTTACCGGAGAAGACTTCTTCAGGAGTCTTGTTCTTGAGTACTCTATGTGGAGTACGGTTATGTACATACACAACTGTTCTGGCAGCTTCCACCCAAATATGCATAGGAAGATCTTGATCATGAAGCATAGCTCTTGCAGCTTCCATGATAGTTCTTTTCTTCTATTCTGCAATCCCATTCTGTTGTGGATTATAAGGAGTGGACAAATCCCTCTTAATCCCTGATTCTTTACATAGCTCTTTGAATTCATTCGAAGTGAATTCTCTGTCATTATCTGATCAAAAAGTTTTGATCTTCTTTTCAATGTGATTCTCGATCAAGGCTTTGAATTCCTTGAACTTGCTGAATACTTCGTCTTTGTTGTTCATGAATTAAACCCATGTCTTCCTAGAAAAATAATCAATGAAAGAAACATAATATGCATACCCGCTTAGTGAGCTTGAAGACATAGGACCGCATACATCAGAGTGGATGATTTCTAGGATTCCTTTGGCTTTGCTTTCGCTGCTAGGAAATTTCTTCTTTGTATTCTTTCCTTTCGCACATCCTTTGCAGACCCCATCATGTTTTGCTTGGAATTCTGGAATACCTTCAATATCTTTGATTGCAATTGGTAGTGCTCTATAATGCACATGTGCAAGCCTTCTATGACAAAGTTCACTTGGCTCTACTGTGTCATGGACCAAGGCTTGTTCTGGATGGCCCTTTAATTTGTACAATCCTCCTTCTTGTTCTCGAATCACCACCGCATCATCGATAGTCTTTCCTTTTGGCCACATGATGAATTGACCATCTATGAATGCAACCCTCATTCCTTTTGCATCTAATGCAAATATGGAGAGGAGGTTCTTCTTGAGTCCTGGTACAAAAAAAACTTCCTTCATTATCATAGGCTTTCCAGAGTCTATTTTATAGGAGGATTCCCCACTACCTTTTATTGGATACTGGTAGTCATCTCCTAGATTCACCTTGTGAGGTGATTCATGTTCTGATAGTTTTACAAAGGATTCCTTGAATCCTGTCATATGCTTGGAAGCCCCACTGTCTATAAGCCAATCAGTGCTTCCATGAGTAATGTTTCCTGTAAGAGCGGAAATCAAAACATATTCATCTTCACTGGAAGGATTTTCACTTTCATATATGGTTCTTTTCTTGGATGGTTCATCATCCTCTGTAGCATGAGCATGATGTCTTCTTTTGTTTCCCTTCTTCTTATGAGAATGAACCTTGTTCTTAGGACAGTATTTTGCAAAGTGTCCTCTTTCATCACATGTATAACATCTCAATTTACATAGGTCCTTTCTACTGTTATATTTATGGTAAGGATTCTTACCTCTGGTGTGATGAGAGTTTCTTCTGCCTTT
Organism: Pseudotsuga menziesii; assembly: GCA_001517045.1. Taxonomy (NCBI): domain Eukaryota; kingdom Viridiplantae; phylum Streptophyta; class Pinopsida; order Pinales; family Pinaceae; genus Pseudotsuga; species Pseudotsuga menziesii. The sequence goes on from LPNX010273802.1 coordinate 275,039, forward strand.
CTTGGAGTGGACTGTGAGAGCTTGATCTTCACTTCCCATCTTCTCTTCTCGAACTGCTATCCGAGCTTCTTCTTGAGAGCATTCTTCCCATAGTCTGCTGAACTTGACTAACTTCTTTCTGGCACAGATTCCTTGGATGAATGAATCCCATGACCTAGGAAGGCCATTCAGTGTTGTCATCACAATTTCTGCATTCTCCACTTCTTCATCTATAACTTCTAGTTGTTCTTTGATCCAGGAGACCCTTGTGAAGTAAGACTAGATTGTTTCTGCATTCTAAATATTCACATTCTTCAGTTGGTTTCTCAGAGTCACTTTCCAGTTTATGTTCTTCCCTTCAAACAATTTGGTTAGGGCATCAAACATAGTTTTAGGTGTCTTGATAGAGGACACCTGTGGTATGAGATGATCCTTGATAGAATCAGCAATGATTCTCTTTTCCATAACCAACTTCTTCTTATGTAAGGCCTTTGCCTCATCTCCCTCTGGAACTGGAATCTCCTCATGGATGTAAGAGTCCAACTCATTCTCTTCCAAGACCAGGGAGATCCTATACTTCCAAGCTCGGAAGTTATCAACTCCCTCAAGATTTTCATCAAGCTTGGTATGATGAGACATCTTAACTGAGAAACTCAAATGGAAATACAAAAGATTTAGATCTTACTAGGTCAAGATGTCATATCTGGATTTGGAGCTGAAAATCTTGTAGAGCTGCTTTGAGAGAAAATTAGGGTTTTTCTTTTTTGGAGTTGTATCCAACCAATTGCTATGAATTTTATCCCTAACTTTGATTTTAGGGAGGAGATCAATTTAGGCTTGGGCTCACTGAAAAATTCCTCTTCTGTGAAAAGCCCTAATTTTCGGCAGCAATGTCGGGTCCAAAACTGCAAAACCTCAAAATTGGATTTTGCTTCGACATAAAGATGTGCCCTAGGGAGGAGAGTTATTCCACCCTACTTTTGCTAAAAATCTATGGAGAGAGATCCACAAAATAGGAATCCCTAGTTCCTGTAGCTACACAATGTCTTCTCCTCAGGTTAGCTTTGATATCATGTTAGTTTTTCAACATTAAGCTAATATTATTAGGATCTTTAACTGAGAGAATAACAAGTACAACAATCAAACACAAGAGACAATGGACACTGTGTTTTTCCTCGGGGAAACCATAAATGGAGAAAACCCCACAACTTCCTAAGAGATATAATCAGCACCAAAATAGTAAAACCCAAACAGTAAGTGATCTCCCGATAGTAGTAACCTTCTTCTTATCTAGCCCCACTGTCTTCTCCTTAAACTTGAGTGTGTATGTGATGTGTACTAAATAGAGAGTCCAACTCTTTATTTATACTAATCCTGACATGACTAAAACCCTACTAGGGCCGACCTCTTTAGGAGAGTCTAATAACCCTAGTGCCCCGGAACTGCAGGGACTTTAACCCTTAGACAATAGGAGGGTTACCCACAATGACTTGACATGACTTGTTTACATTATAGATCTTCCCAATAGGAACATTGGGGCATGACATGACATAAGTAAATCCTGGAATAAACACCAGGTTACAATAGATAAGAAATACAAGTGAATACATTCCAAAGTTACAATTACATCAACACTTTCATCTTGAAATCCAATGCATGAAGAAGCATATCAACAAACTGTTAGCTCTCCTTGAACAACACCACATAGCTCTTCCACAAGGATCCAAGAAGTCTGATGCTAGAGCACTGACATAATATCATGAGAGATTCCATGCCTTGAAGGCATGCCTTACTCAGTTGAAGGCTTACTTGATAGATTCTAGAGCATCCAACCACATGGTTGCCTCTAGGGAATCCTTCACCACTTCCACTCTATCAGGAGGACCTAGCACTCATATGGGAGATGACTCCCAAATCCCAGCTATTGAGATAGGTTCAATTAAAATACAACATGATGATTTCAAGAATGTACTCTATGTTCGCTCTCCTGCAAAAATCAAATTGTTCAAGATGAAGAAGAAGCAGAATATTCAACACGGTCAATTTGAATTGAAGAAAGTCTCCTTCTCCTGTTGCTCCATAATTTGTGAGATCTATGATATATCATCTTCTAATATGCCTGATCTAGAGGAATCCATTCAATTCTCTGTTATTGAATAAAAACTCTCCTTCCATTCTATGCAAAATTCTCCAGTGATTCTTCTATTTTAAATTATGTGCATAGTTTACCGATGATTGTTTCAGAAAATGAAGAGGAATTTGATTTCTCTATATCTAATGATGTTGTTGGTGTGCACATAAGTAATAATTTGGATGTTTTGGAAGAAATATCATATTTTAGGAGTGATTCATTCACTCTCATTGATATTGAGCTTCCATGAAATTCTTACATGATTGAATGCACCAATACTCATAGTTTTGAAGAAGGAGAAAATTGTGCATCTACCATCTCGGTGGAGCATAATATTGGATCTGATATGAAATTATTTGGATCTGATATGATCTTATTTGGTTCAATTTTTAAGTTTCAATAGCTTCCAGTCATTCTTGTAGCTATTCTCATCAATTTTGGTGTGAAAAATCAAGTACCGCAAGTCTCTTTCAAAATAATTTTTGGGGATTTTATGTTAGTTTTCTCTCATGAGTTTGTTGATATTATATTTTGTGGATCATTAGTTATTTTTGAAGCTATATTAGATTATGGAGCTCAAGCATTCAATCTCCATAGTCCCAAGGATTCTCTACCTTTCTATTTGATCACATGCCCATCTCCTCATAGAACTAGTAAAGATGGAGACATTCTGCATTTTCCTGGACACTTGCTCCTAACACTTGAAGCTGATTTTACCTCACATGGATTGATGTTCAAGGCTGCAATATATCAGTTGCTTGAGTTTTCCTCGCATGGTTCAAATTCTCAAGCACTTTTTCTCTCTCATCAATTGATCTTAGTTTCTCTACACGGGTTCAGTTTTCATCTTGCAGTTGTCTATGTTCCTAATTTAGTTGAACATTTTCCTCTTCTTCCAAAGAGGAAAATTCCTCCAGACATAGTCATTAGTTTGGATATGTTCACATGCACAACTTCAGGATGCTACTACACAGTTGAACCATACTGCTGCACAGTGCTGCAAATTGTAGCAGAGTTTTTGCAAGTTATTTACCAAAGAGGAAGATTTTTCTCCTAAGAATAGCTTGTATTTCCTATTCCTTCTTATCTTGAGGAGGAGTTTTTCCCATGATTTTCCCCCTATTTCCTTGGATTATTAATCATCAATTTTTAATTCTTTTAGATTGTAATGGGTGGCTTTTGGCCTTGTTTCCAAGCCCCATAGTTGTCCAAGTTAGGATTAAGGGGGGGGGGGGTGTTAGGATTTATAATCCTCCATTTTCCATACTTAGTCTATTAGATTATATTTTCCTAGCTTAGGAGTCATTAATTAATATTGGGTCCACTAGTACCATTGGGTCCACTTGGGCTATTGGTGGCACCAGTACCAACCACTAGAGCGTGGGGAACACATATAGAGGTTAACTGCAACTGACTGCATGTTAATGCATCAATTTATGTGCCTCTGAGATTAATACCTACAATCATAGGAGCCACTGGGAGTGCCACCACCAACCTCCTTCAATTATTGGTAGTTGGTAACTTGTTAAACTAAGTTATGCTCCAGTTACATTCAGTTAGATGTCCTCCAATTCAATTAGTGCCAATATTTCATGACTACATGGGGTTAGGTTTCTATTCTCACCTACCTAATTAGTTTGACTGGTTTAATTGATTAAGACACCGAGTTAAACATCTGGGGTTAGACTAGTGAGATCTGATAGTGATTTAGACACTTCTAGTTAGCCAGTCAATCAGATTGAGTTGGTAGATTCAAATCACATCCACATGATTCAAATTATCCTTTATGTAACATTGTTGTATACCGATGGGATTAATAAAGTTTATAATATAATTATACTGAGAAATTCTTATCCATTTTCTATGAAATTTGTTTTTTTCACTGTGTATTTTTCATTCCATTACACTGCATAATAATACAATTCAATTTCACTAATTGCCTAAATATCAATGGCAGAATAATTCAAACAAGGGAATGGGTATTGATGCCATCAATTTGGTTGTAGTTTTTATCACCTATGGACATTTTGTGGTTAAGTACTAGGTGTTCAGGCTTAAGACAAGATGGGTCAATTTAGGCCAAGTGGGGAGGCTATGCTCTCACTTGAATGATGTTTAAAAGATTTTGGAGGTCCAAAAAGCTCCTAAGTGGAGAAGAGTGATCCAGGTGGATCCAAGACAACTAAAAAATAATAATAAAAAAGTCTAAAAACTTAGAAAGGATGGCACCATTACGTTTCTCTCAACGATTTGACTCCAACAATGCAAGCAACACGTCAAACAGAGATTGAATGACAAAGTTATTGCAATATAAATTTTTATGGAAACAAGTAAAAATGCAAAAATTGTTGTCTGTATAGCTTACGTGGAATCATCCGAGTAGGCCACCAAAAAGTCGTATGCTGAGAAGGCAGATGATTGGCACCAACATGCCATCTATGTAGCTGATTACTGGGCTAATGACATGGACATATGGCATGATTCCATGTGGCAGGGTAGTTGATGCAGCGATTGAGTTGTCAAATGAGTTGGCGTTTGACGTGGACCATTTCGAGGCTGCCACATGGCATCCTGGAGTTGGCGTTTTATGTGGACCAATCTGAGGATGCCACATGGAATCCTGATGGACACTATTTTGGTGGGGTTTACCAAAATAAACTTTCTCCACTTGAATTGAAACCACAATCTCCCATTATCTAGCCCAATGTTCCCAAAAACTCGGTTAATGTTTATTGCTTGTTACGTATATGAGAAAACTTTTATTTAACTTGAAGGAATGTGTTTTGGGGGAAAGGGGGGGCCGACAAGCCCACCATATTTGGCTTATGGTCAATCCCACCCCCAAGTTTAGTGCAAACTAACGAGCTAGCGGAGCACGCTAGCGAATTAGGTCACATGCCATTTTAAAACTTTGGGTAAGTTGTTTAAAAGTGGGTTTTGTTTATTCCCACCTTTTTGGGTTAGCCAACGAAGTTCTGGTTTATTATATGCCCCATATCCTATGCTTATATTCCCATGGTTATTTATATTCCCTATTTGTATGGTAGTAGATATTATTATGGAGATGGATATTAACCACTTGCCTATGGTGGATGCCCAACGAATGGGATTTTGGTTTTAGCTCATAGCTATTGTTAGATTATGCTATTTTATTATTTTGACCATGCTATTATATTAGTACATGGTTTGTTTGTAAGGTTGGCATTATTTGGACTTGTAACCAATATTCCATATGTGGGAAAGTAACTAAGTGTGAAAATCCCATATAGGCAATTGGAATTAACCAACTTTGAAAGGACAAAAATTACATTTGACCTATGATAGAGAGCTAACTCAAGCTATATAGGCCTCCTTTTCCATTTTTGAGGTATTATTCATTTGGTGAGAGAAAACCATTGGAGAGCATTTTAGGAGCCAATTGAGAACTAGTGGAGAACTAGTGAGAGCTCATTTAGGATTTCAATTGGCGAGGGAAGACCATTGGGAAGTATTTTGGTGTTAAGAGATCCTACATGTTTTGAGATGTTTTGACATCCATGTTGTGGGAAGTCCACACTTTTGTAAAGAAGAGCATATTACAAGAGGAATAGAAGCAGTCTTGTTGGTTGAAGCGGACCTAGAGGCATAGCCAGGGAGGTCCTGGTGAGCTCCGTTATCAACATCTTTGAGTTCTGGTATTGATATTTTATGTCATCATGGATGCATGTGCTTATATGTGTTTTGTTCTCTTGATTTGAATTCTGCAAAAGTACAATGTTTAACGCAAGTTAAAAGACATCATTTGATACTTAGCTAAAGTAACACATCTACATAAAATCAAGGAGATGGCTAGAAAATGGTATTGGATGTTGAAATAGTTAATGGTATAATGCAGTTATCCTCTTCTTGGTCATAGACACAAACCCATCCACAAGGACGATTTCTCAAATTGAATTTTTGTTGTAATACCCAAATCCTAGGCATACGATTCAATCCTTCCATCAAGATAATGGATCACTCCTCTTGCATCAACGACCCTTGGATTACCCTTGAAGGCTCTGTTAACACCTCTACCTAGCAGGGGGTCGAAGAGACCACGGTAAAGAGGAAATAATGGTTTCTTGAAAAAACTTTGGTTAAATATTATGGTGTGAAAGTGTGATAAGGGGCATGTAAGCGATGAATTACCACATAATCCAATGGTGTAGAGCAAAGAAATGGAAATCGACGGATTATAATATACCCGCTCTATGAAGATGCGCGGAGAATAAAGACATATGGAGATAGTTGATAAGATACGAAGATCAACGGTCACAAATCTAGCTCGACAAAATCTACGATTAATGTGAACTCCGCCACGTAAACTTGCATGTTCGATAAAACGGAGAAGCTCAGCGGAATGGGTACGTGTAGCCTCATCCGACGGCTAGAAAATAGAGGGAAAATGCATCGACGATCGTTAACGGATCCAGACGAGGGAGTTGTGTGATGATTGGAAGCAAAAAGTGGTAGCGGAATGGAAACCATGGTACACACGGCAGTTTGTGGTGCATTCCGCGGGCAAAAGCAGTTTGGTGGAAACCGCTAAAGGGGGCCTCCAGAGTGGGCTCCTATATAAATAAAGTTGACTTGTTTTAAAGAACTATTTTTATTTGCGCCGGACAAATGAAAAGGACTGCTTGCTCGCCACCCTTTAACAATCAACCACGAATATATGCGGTCACAGTAACAGGTAAGTCCCGAATACCCGAAATTCATCTGCCAAATTACCGTTGTTGTCTATATTATGGATAAAGGGAAAGATTTACAAGGGTTTAACCGTATTCTGGACGAGAGAGAAGAATATCTGGTTGACAGGGATAGAGGAGTATATGATCCTTTCTTGTCTATGGGAAGTGTATCTATTATCAAAGAAAGGTTATGGCGATACAATTCACAGGGAAATGACATTTTAAATGCTTGTAAATCATTTTTGTATCATTTTGCTATTGAGCAGACCCTGCATTTTCCCGAGTTTATCGAGTGGTGTGTAGTTAACTATTCTTCTTCTCAGAGATTTATTGTAAGTCATTCTACGTCTAGGATACTGTGTAAAATTGATGCCAAGGTCATCCGTGAAAATATGAACTTGCCCGACAATTACGTTGATAGTCGTGAGCCTGTAAATGAGTCCGTTTTAGCTGAAGTGTACAAAAATTGTGAAACTGAGGTTCGTTGCAAATTCTTGTCTAGCATTTTGAACGAGGGTCAGTCACTGGATGGTCTTTTTCTGCCATATCATGTTCACATTTTCAGAGATGAAGTTCAATTAGTTTTGTCCTTAGTCTGTCAATTCTTGGGTCTAGATGACGACTGTCATGTCAATGAAGTCATCTTGGGATTCCTATTAAAAATGAGTTCGATGAGTCCTGAGTCTCAGTCAGTTCATGTCTTCAGTTTAGACGAGTATATAGCAGAAGCTATACATCTCCAATTGAGTGAGTTTCCAAAAGTCAGGTTTTTTAAGTTTCAAAGTTATTTGCTGAACATGTTACTATGTTCGAATGTCACCGAATTGCAGTTTTTAAGTACCATATTCTCTTCATATTTGCCCAAGCAAATCAACATGTTTGAATTTGCAAATTCTATCATGTCAAAAATATATAAGATGCTGTTTGATGAAGTGTTACCCCGGGTATTAGAAGAAATGAAAAGCATGATGCAATCCTCACATGAGGATAGGGTCAGAGATTGGTTTTTGTATAAGGATTTCACTGTTTTGAGAATATATGGTTTTACTGGAGAGCCTTATAGGCTGCCTGCTTTTCTTATTCCCAGATTTTTTTCATTGGAGTATATGAGATAGAGATTGCATGCAGAAGAAGAACACTTTGGGGCTTTTAAGAAATCTTCCAATATCAAGTTCCCTCTTAAAGTTGGCTCTTTTATTTTTAAAAATAAAGGTGCTCTGGTGTTTATAGAGAAATTGTTGGAAAGCATGTATTTTCAAAGGGAGCAAAGGGTAAATTATGACCCCTATCATATAATTTCCCTAAGAAAACAAGCTAACAAAAATAAGCCATTTGACCACCAAGTTATTGAAGGTCTGAATGAAGTAGCCAATTTGTTTCACTTTATGGAAATTCCAGGATCTGATGAAAATACAAGCAGTAGACCGGTTACAGTATCTCAAATGACAGATGATTCTAATATTTTGGTTAAAAGGAGTCTTTCTGAAGTTGAAAGTATGCAGATAGATGAGGATAGTTCACATAAAAAGGTCAAGTTGTTTCAAGATGATAAAGTTTTAAGTGAAATTATTTCAGATGATTTAAAAAGAGTTGCTTTGGTTTCTACAAAATCTGTACAGGTGAGTCAAATTTCTTTTAAAGGTGTAGATAATCCAGAACCAGGCACGGTTTTCAAGTATAAAGAAGAGCTCATGACTAGTTATGTGGAGAAGCAAAATCAGTCCCTAGAAGAGACAATGAATCTACTCCCCTGGGTGAGAAGTTTAAATAATCTAAAGACTTCCTTGATTTCTACCCGGGACGTAGAAAGAAATACTTTTAAATTGGCCATGGTAAATGATAAGAAGATGTCAGAAATGGAAGTGAGGTTAGACAAGATCAGTGTACCAGATAAAATACAGTTACATAAACAAACAAGAGACATTATTTATTCAGATTTATTGCATGCTATGGTGAGAGTTAATAAATTACAAGTTTTGGTAGACAAATTGGAAGTTTAGTTAAAACATGAGAAAGTTGAAAATAAGGCTAATTCCATTCAAATAAAAAATCTACAAGTAGACATCATAAGCTCAGGAAATGAAGCAGGTAACACCCAGGCAATCAAAAGAATCCTGGAAGAAAAAGACAACGCCCTCCAGTTATTGAAGAAAAGGCTGAAGATCCCAAGTACAGAACATGTTCAATCATCCAAATTATTAGCATTAAAAGAGGAAAATGACAAGATTCATCAGGATATGATGGAGTATAAAGGAAAGACTGTAAAATTACAAGAAGAAAAAGATAAGTGGCAAGCAGAACGGAACGGATTAATAACACAGATTTCACTGCTGAAAAGGGATCAAAATGAAGAAAAAGAAATCATGGAGGAACTAATGAGCCAGACTCCCACTGATGAGAACTTAACTATTGTGAATATTGAAAAACCTTTAAATGATTTTTTTGCAGATGAATTACTGGTACCCATGCCCCAAGTCAGCTTGAAAGATGAGGAGATAAGAGACTTAAAGGAGGAAAATGAAAAAGTCAAATCTGAGCTAGCCAAAGTGACTGAAAATAAGAATAAGATATTGCAAGATAAAAGTCAGCTATAGAAGAAATTTAATGAATTGAAAGAAAGGAACACAGGAAATGGTCCTCTCCAGGGAGCAAAGCACATAATTTGGGATACATTATCCATAGAAATTACTAAGTTCAGGCAGTATTTGAACTTCATTGATGATCAAAGCATATTGATCAATTTGTCCAATCAAAGACTGAAGTTAGTAAATGAAACTATGGAGAGGAAACCCCTTGGCACAACTCAGAATGCATTAAATTTCTTAAATTCATTAACATACCAAAAATTACATGACATAGGAGTCAAAGATAGAGTGGCAATGGTATTGTGGGAAAAAAGGTTTATTCATAAACATCATCTAATGAAGACAGTACAAGACAAAGCTGATGAAATGATCTCACAGGTTAATGAATTCAAACAGGATTTTAAAGAATTATTTGAAGATGGCTTGCCTTCCTTTTGGGACGAGGAGGGACGAATGTTTTCTCAAGAACATTATCATAGCCTGTTGGTACGAATCCGTATGGATCATTCTAAATTTGACGATTTGGAAAAGGGGCCGACGGGAAAAGTCATCATAGATAAGCTGACAGAAGATTTTGAGATATTACAGAAATTCCTGATCATCAGGGGAGGGTTTCCTAAAGTGTCTTATGAAGCCTACATGGAGCTGGAGGTGTCTATTTGGGGGATTATTGAGTATGATATTCCAAGCACGGAGCAATGGAGAGCCATAGAAAGATTTGGAAAAACAAAGTATATCCTTCATTCATGAAAACAGGTGTTGCGCATTGAGGAGCTGCTTGGACGGGCCTTGTCACCGAGTTGATTTTAATTTAATGATCTGTTAGGATCGAAGCAAGTAGTTTATTCCTAGTAGTTAGAAATATAGTTACAAGACTTTGATTAAGCAGGTTATTCAGTTATAAATCTTCTTGGAAGAAGAAATCATTTTATGTATATAATTGCATTTATTTTATGTGATGGGGGTTGGAACCCATCTTGTTGATGAATGTTTTTGAAGACATATATTTTTGAATAACAAATCTGAATGCATGCGTTTATCATAGATTCTTGTGCTGTTTACATTACAGTCTGTATTCTCCTTCCTTTGTGATTGTTTTTCCAGTGTTTCACTCCATTTTGTTTTCTTCATATCTGAAACATAGTGTTGAATGGTTGGAATTCATATTATTTATGCTCTGATCATTGTATCAGATATTCTATGAATGTTTCTACTAAAGTTGATATAGAACTCATCTTTTGATACTCTGTATTAATGGACTGTTCATTATCTCTTCTGTCCCACTTGAAATTAAATGAACGAATGTGTTTGAATGGTTATCTTGCCTTTGATAAAATCTCACACATATGTCTTTGTGATATCTTTATGTATATGTGACTCCATTGCCCAATGGTTACGTGTACTGTTTCAACCATCTATATAATTTTTGAGTGTTGATTTATTTCTGGCCTTGTTAAATCTGTATTTGAGAGATCCCTCTCTGGAAAGAAAAGCCAGTTTCTTTCTAAAGTGGTTTTTGCTGTTACCTTGGGATTTACCTTTCACAACCTGGGTACATTCTGAGTGCTAACAAATTGGTGCCATTGCCGGGGACGAAAGTGCACATCTACCCTGGGGAGAACGACAGAGTTTGAAGAAATATTTCTGTGGGAAAACATGAATTTTTATCAGTAAAGAAGGTTGTATATTTGCCCTGGCGACTCCATTGTAAATTTTTTTTTCAAATCTTAAGGAGTCATTCTGTTTTCGAGAAGACATACACGAGGTAATTCTGATACCGAAGTCTTAAAAAGTTTGGAAGATCCGGAAAAGTTATTTAAGAGAAAAGATAAAGAAAAGTTAGGTTTTCCTTTGTTTGGTGTATCATCTTCTCAAGATTCTCCTATTGATCCAGAATGGGAAGTTAATGTTGGAAGGAGTTTGTTGAAAACTAAGTCTGAGTCTGATCTTAAGAATACTGAGTTTAATTCTTGTAGATTAGAATCTTATTTGCTGGATTCCCTCTGGAGAGATTTACAACAGACTACAAAAGTTGAAACATTTGCTATGCAAAATACTCAAAAGTCTTCAGTTCCTTTGAACCCACCTAGACCAATGGCAGCCAGATTTGCTCCCTTGCGTTTGCCTGCTTTATTACATGACCTTCCTCAGAATTATTCCCAAAGAATTTCTTTATTTGATGGAGAAGGTGACATAACTACAAAGCAACATGTGGCTAAGTTTGAAGATTTCATTGACTTGGAGGAAGTTGATTATGCAGATGTTAAAATGCGGTTATTTGCTTAAAGTTTGTCAGGTGAGACAAAGAAATGGTTTAAAGATTTTCCAGATGGGTCTATAATGAATTTTCAGGCTTTCCAGAATGCATTTCTAGATAGATGGGATGATAAACAGAATCCTTTACTGCTCTTGTCCCAGTATAACAGTCTCAAAAAAGGGGGTTTAGAATCTGTTCATGAATTTTCAAGCAGGTTCATGAGGGTTTATAATTCTATTCCAGAAGACATAAAACCCTCTACAGCCGCTGCTAAACTACATTATGATGGAGCCTTTGATAATGATTTTGCATTTTCATTAAGGGAAAGAAAATCAACGACCCTTGCTACAATGTTTACAGATGCTTTGGAAGTAGAAGAAAATATGATGGCAAGTGGAAAAATGAAACATAGAGATATTGATAGGAGGAAGAAGGAAGAGAATTTGCCTTCTTCTTCTTCTTCTACTAATGATATCAAATTTGAAATGATGTTGAAGACAATGGAAAAGTTGATGGACATATTAACTATGGATAATAGGGGGTTCAACAGAGAACAAGCTGACCCTCAAATCAGAAACCCTAATTTTAGAAGACCAAATCCTCATGTTCTTCCACAAAATAGGCAGAGAGACATGAGAAATCCAAGAAATCAAGAAGAACATCAAATTCGACCACCATTCCCTGAGAATTATGTTGCTGATGAAGAGGACCCTACTGAAAATGAAATTCATCTTTTTGGAGAACTAGATTCAGAGATATATCTTACTGAAGAAGAACATAACATGTTTGAACATGAAGGTAGAAATGAGGAATTTGAAAGGGAGACAGAGCAGTATCAAAGGGGTTATTTACATGCTATGGATGATGTGCAGAGGAAAATCAGATTGAGAAACAAGGAAATTTTCATAAATAAGGGGAAGGCAAATCCAAATCAACCTTCCACGAGTTCCCTAAATGTAGAAAAGGGAAAAGAAGTGCAAAAAGAATCTCTTGTAAATAAAGAAGTTGAAAATGAGATACAAAGAGACAAAAGAATGAAGCAAGTGGCCCCAATTGATGTAGAAAGGGCGGTTTCGGTTTTAATTTGCAAAATGAGCTTTCAAAGTTAAAAATTTCTGTTCCATTTAATGAGTTGTTGAGAAACAATGAATATAGAGATACTATAACAAAAATGGTCAAAGGTCAAGGAGAATTACAATATGATATTTTAGAGTTGAATGATGATAATCCTACTATTTCATTTGGGTCAAAGGTTGAAAATTTAGAAAATGAAGAAGTCCCTCCTTTCTATTTGAGTTTGAATGTGCATGATATGGTGGTCCACAACGCTATGTTAGACTCAGGAGCATCATATAATCTAATGCCTAAGGGAGTAGTTGAAAGTTTGGGACTGGAAGTGACAAGACCCTATAAAGATTTGTATTCTTTCGACTCTAGAAGAGTAAAATGCCCTGGTTTGATCAAATATATGGTAGTGACTCTGAATAAATTACCATCTAAAACTATAGTCATGGATGTGGTAGTAGCAGATATTCCACCTAAGTTTGGGGTATTGTCATCAAGATCTTGGACTTCAAAGTTGAAAGGTAGTTTACAAATGGATATGTCATATGCTACGATTCCTGTTCAAGATGGGAGCAAAAGCTTGTATAGTGAAAAAAGAACTCCCTATGTAATAAGCAGTCAAGATAAACCTGAAGTTCATCATATATATGCTGTCGATACTGATTTGGGGTCTTATATTATCTTTAATGATACTGTCCCATGTGAGTTAGAAGCCACATTCTAGGAAAAGTCTGAAGAAAATAAGAAAGAAGAAATGATGGACCAAGATGCTTTGGAGGAAAAACGAAAAAGGGAAGGCTTGTGGACTATGTACTTTGATGGATCTACTGCAAAAATAGGTGCTGGGGCTGGTGTGTATATAATCTCTCCCATTCAAGATTTCAAATCTTTATCATACAAATTAACATTTGAATGCACCAATAATGTAGCAGAATATGAAGCTTTATTATTGGGGTTGCATGCTTTGAAAGATTTGGGAGCGCAAAGGATAAAAGTTTTAGGAGATGCAGAATTGGTGATAAACCAAGTGAATGACAGTTATCAAACTAGGCATCCCCGGATGAGAGCTTATAGGAACGAAGTGTGGGATATGATTGGTAACTTTTTTACAGAGCACACGATTCAGGTAGTTTCCAGACATGAAAATATTGTGGTAGATTCTTTAGCGGTGGCTGCTGGAAAATTTAAAACCCCTGTTGCTGGTTAGAGGGAATACCAGGTGGAAATTGTGAATAGACCGTCTATTCTCGATAATTCTAAATATTGGCAAGTCTTCGAAGACGACATGCAGATCAGAAGATTTTTAGAACTATCACGAGAATTCATAAATACTCATATTGACACGGAAAATAATGATGATGAGACCTTCCAAGGTGATGAAGAACCCGAGAAAGAAAAAGAGGGCGCTGAAAAGCTAAAGAGAACCCTGGGAGGAAAGGATATTATTCAATTAAAAAATAATTTCATACCAAGAGGTTTGATCCCTTTGGAAAATTTTTTTGTTCAGAATGATGTTGTTAAGAATCCTAAAGTAAAGCCTGTTGAGAATGTCGTTGAAGACAGGAATATTAGCACTGAAGAGAATCCTAAGATTATAAAATTATCCAAGAGTTTACCTGAAAAAGAAAAGGAAGAATATGTGAATTTAATGAAAAAATATATAGATGTATTTGCTTGGAGTTATGAAGACCTTAAGGAGTATGATACATCTATCATACAACATACTATTCCTATAAAGCCTGGGGAGAAACCTTTCAAACAGAAACTCAGAAGGATAAACCCTAAGTTGCTTCCCATCATTGAGAAGGAAATTAAAAAGTTATTTGATGCCGAGATCATTGTAACTTTAAGATTTTCAAAGTGGGTTGCAAATTTGGTTCCCGTTAGAAAGAAGAACGGAGAAATAAGACTGTGTATAGATTTCCAGAATTTAAATAAAGTTTCTATGAAAGACAATTATCCTTTGCCAAAGATGGACCATATATTGTAGAAAGTAGTTGGAGCTGAGAGAATTTCAATGTTGGACGGTTTTTCTGGCTATAATCAGATCAAAGTATTACCTGAAGATCAAGAAAAAACTGCATTTACTACACCTTGGGGCACTTTTATGTATGCAAAGATGCCTTTTGGCCTAATGAATGCAGGAGCTACTTTCCAGTGAGCTATGGACATTGCTTTTGCAGGAGAAATTGGGAATTTTGTGGTAATCTACATGGATGACATCACAGTCTATTCAAAATCTGACAGAGAACATCTACATCATTTGGAGAAAGTTTTCATGAAGTGTAGGAAGTTTGGTATATCATTGAATCCAAAGAAATCCAATTTCGCATTGGAAGAAGGAAAGTTGCTGGGCCATATAATATTTAAAGATGGAATAAAAATTGATCCTGAAAGGGTGAGTGCAATTTTGAAAGTAGGTGAACCAAGGAGTAAGAAAGAGATACAATCATTTTTGGGGCAGGTGAATTTTTTAAGAAGGTTTGTGCCAAGTTTCGCTGAAATCTTAATGAATATCACAAATATGTTGAAGAAGGGTCATGAGATAAAATGGAATGCGGAAGCTAGAAAGTCTTTTTGGGAAATCAAAAAAGCAATATCAGATGCTCCTGTGTTGGTGAGTCCAGATTTTACCAAATATTTCTTAGTATTTTCATATGCTTCAGAGTATACCATAGCAGCAGTTTTATTGCAGAAGAATGATGAGAATTTGGAGCAGCCCATAGCATTTTTTAGCAAAATGTTGAGGGATGGAGAATTAAAATATGACATCATGGAGAAACAGGCGTATGCTTTAGTCAAAGCATTGAAATATTTCAGAGTATATATTCTACATTCACATATAATCGCACATGTTTTGACTGCTGCAGTGAAAGGAATTTTGACACAACCTGATCCAGAAGGCAGAAGGGCAAAATGGATAGCTACATTACTGGAGTACGACATAGAAATAAAGCCTACTAAGCTGGTTAAGGGACAAGGATTAGCAAAAATGATGACAAATTCAAATTGTGAATCTTTACAAATCAATTTCTTATCTCACCAATCTAACCAGTTAGATACAGAAGTGGAAGTAATGGCTGATTTTGTAGCATCTCCATGGTATTCTGATATTGTTTACGTTCTTCGAAATTTACAAGCACCGGAAGGATTGAGTAAGTCAAGGGAAAGATCCATAAAATTGAAAGCTGCCAAGTTTTGTATTATAAATCAATATCTTTATTGGAAAGACCCCGAAGGAGTGTTACTAAACTATCTTTTAGAAAATGAAGCTCAACATACAGTCAAATAATTTCATAAGGGAGATTGTGGAGGACATCATTCTTGGAAGGTGACTGCAAATAAAATTCTAAGAGCAGGTTATTATTGGCCTACATTATTTTTCAGATTTGTATAAAGAAACCAGAAGGTGTCATCAATTCCAAATTTTTGATGGTGAGAGAAAAGTAATTCCTCTTCCTTTAAATCCAATAACGATAGAAGCTCATTTCCAACAGTGGGGTTTGGATTTTATTGACGAAATAAACCCCAATTCATTAGGACAACACAAATGGATTTTGACGGCTATGGATTATTTTACAAAATGGATTGAAGCGATTCCCACCAGATGAGCCACTGAAACTGTAATCATGGATTTTCTTGAAGAAAACATATTGGCTCGATTCGGATGCCCCAAAAGAATAGTAACAGACAATGCAGTTGCTTTTAAATCCAAGAATATGATTGATTTCTGTCACAAATATCATATAAGTCTCAATCATTCAATTTCCTATTATCCGCAAGGAAATGGGTTAGCTGAATCTTCAAATAAAAGCTTAGTAAGGATCATCAGGAAGCTGTTGGAAGATAATAAAAAGTCATGGCACACCAAGCTCAAATATGCTTTATGGGCTGACAGGATTAGTACCAAAAGGGTAATTGGCATGTCTCCGTTCCAACTGGTGTATGGAACTGAAGTCATTTTTCCAGCGTCGTTAGGTGTTCCAGTTATGAGATATTTCCAAGATAAAAAAGAAGAACCAAATCACATGCAGAGGAGGATAAACCAGATTATTGAGCTAGAAGAACGAAGGAATAAGGCTTATGACAAGGTGCAATCACATCAGGATAAAATGAAAAATACTTTTGAAAGAAGAATCAAAGAAGAACGGTTTCAGATTTATGATTTGGTCTTGAAGTGGGATGCTCCTAAAGAAGACAAACATGGGAAATTTGATCATATGTGGGTAGGTCCTTATGTTGTTGCTGGATACAGAGGAGAAAATGCATTTCTGCTAGAATACCCGAACGGGGTTCCTCTGGATAGTAACCCTGTTAATGGAAGATATCTGAAGCATTACCTATCCTAAGGAGGAGGGTAAAACTTGTATTATAGCTTTTAAATATTTATTTTTCTTTACAAGTCAACACGGATGGTAGGCCGAATGTGTTTGAAGCCCGTGGTGAAGGCCCTAAGATTCAGGAGGCGTACCATTCCTTTCTAATATATATATATATATATATATATATATATATATATACGAAAAACAAAAGACAAGTTTTCTAGAAGTTATTATGAAAGATTAAAGACAAGCACCTGGTCTACGAGTTCTTTGATACCTCACAGGGAGGATATCATCCCCAGATGGAGCCAGTTGTTAACACCTCTACCTAGCAGGGGGTCAAAGAGACCATGGTAAAGAGGAAATAATGGTTGCTTGAAAAAACTTTGGTTAAATATTATGGTGTGAAAGTGTGATAAGGGGCATGTAAGCGATGAATTACCACATATTCCAACGGTGTAGAGAAAAGAAATGGAGATCAACGAATTAGAATATCCCGCTCTATGAAGATGCGTGGAGAATAAAGACATATGGAGATAATTGATAAGATACGAATATCAACGGTCACAAATCTAGCTCAACGAAATCTACGATTAATGTGAACTCCGCCTCGTAAACTTGCACGTTTGATCAAATGGAGAAGCTCAGCAGAATGGGTATGTGTAGCCTCATCCGACGGCTAGAAAATAGAGGGAAAATGCATCGACGGTCGTTAACAGATCCGGACGAGGGAGTTGCGTGATGATTGGAAGTGAAAAGTGGTAGCAGAATGGAAACCATAGTACACACGGCAGTTTGTGGTGCATTCTGCGGGCAAAAGCAGTTTGGAGGAAACCGCTAAAGGGGCCTCCGGAGTGGGATCCTATATAAATAGAGTTGACTTGTTTTAAAGAACTATTTTTATTTGCGCCAGACGAATGAAAAAGACTGCTTGCTCGCCACCCTTTAACAGTCAACCATGAATATATGCGGTCACAGTAACAGGTAAGTTCCGAATACCGGAAATTCATCCGCCCAATTACTGTTGTTGTCTGTATTATGGATAAAGGGAAATATTTACAAGGGTTTAACCGTATTCTGGACGAGAGAGAAGAATATCTGGTTGACAGGGATAGAGGAGTATATGATCCTTTCTTGTTTGTGGGAAGTGTATCTATTATCAAAGAAAGGTTATGGCGATACAATTCACAGGGAAATGACATTTTAAATGCTTGTAAATTGTTTTTATATCATTTTTGCTGTTGAGCAGACCCTGCATTTTCCCGAGTTTGTCGAGTGGTGTGCAGTTAACTATTCTTCTTCTCAGAGAGTTATTGTAAGTCATTCTACGTCTATGATACTGTGTAAAATTGATGCCAAGGTCATCCGTGAAAACCTGAACTTGCCCGACAATTACCCCGATAGTTGTGAGACTGTAAACGAGTCTGTTTTAGCTGAAGTGTACAAAAATTGTGAAACTGAGGTTCGTTGCAAATTCTTGTCTAGCATTTTGAACGAGGGTCATTCATTGGATGGTCTTTTTCTGCCATATCATGTTCACATTTTCAAATATGAAGTTCAATTAGTTGTGTCCTTAGTCTGTCAAGTCTTAGGTCTAGATGACGACTGTCATGTCAATGAAGTCATCTTGGGCTTCCTATTAAAAATGAGTTCGATGAGTCCTGAGTCTCAGTCAGTTCATGTCTTCAGTTTAGACGAGTATCTAGCAGAAGCTATACATCTCCAACTGAGTGAGTTTCCAAAAGTCAGGTTTTTTAAGTTTCAAAGTTATTTGCTGAAGATGTTACTATGTTCGAATGTCACCGAATTGCAGTTTTTAAGTACCATATTCTCTTCAGATTTTCCCAAGCAAATCAACATTTTTGAATTTGAAAATTCTATCATGTCAAAAATATATAAGATGCTGTTTGATGAAGTGTTACCCCGGGTATTAGAAGAAATGAAAAGCATGATGCAATCCTCACCTGAGGATAGGGTCGAAGATTGGTTTTTGTATAAGGATTTCACCGTTTTGAGAATATATGGTTTTACTGGAGAGCCTTATAGGCTGCCTGCTTTTCTTACTCCCATAGTTTTTGTATTGGAGTATATGAGATAGAGAGTGCATGCAGAAGAATAACACTTTGGGGATTTTAAGAAATCTTCCAATATCAAGTTCCCTCTTAAAGTTGGCTCTTTTATTTTTAAAAATAAAGGTGCTCTGGTGTTCATAGAGAAATTGTTGGAAAGCATGGATTTTCAAAGGGAGAAAAGGGTAAATTATGACCCCTATCATATAATTTCCCTGAGAAAACAAGCTAACAAAAATAAGCCATTTGACCACCAAGTTATTGAAGGTCTGAATGAAGTAGCCAATTTGCTTCACTTTATGGAAATTCCAGGATCTGATGAAAATACAAGCAGCAGACCGGTTACAGTATCTCAAATGACAGATGATTCTAATATTTTGGTTAAAAGGAGTCTTTCTGAAGTTGAAAGTATGCAGATAGATGAGGATAGTTCACATAAAAAGGCCAAGTTGTTTCAAGATGATAAAGTTTTAAGTGAAATTATTTCAGATGATTTAAAAAGAGTTGCTTTGGTTCCTACAAAATCTGTACAGGTGAGTCAAATTTCTTTTAAAGGTGTATATAATCCAGAACCAGGCCCAATTTTCAAGTCTAAAGAAGAGCTCATGACTATTTATATGGAGAAGCAAAAGCAGTCCCTAGAAGAGACAAGGAATCTACTCCCGCGGGTGAGAAGTTTAAATAATACAAAGACTTCCTTGATTTCTACCCGGGACGTAGAAAGAAATACTTTTAAATTGGCCATGGTAACTGATAAGAAGATGTCAGAAATGGAAGTGAGGTTAGACAAGATCAGTGTACTAGATACAATACAGTTACATAAACAAACGAGAGACATTATTTATTCAGATTTATTGCCTGCTATGGGGAGAGTTAATAAATTACAAGTTTTGGTAGACAAATTGGAAGTTCAGTTAAAACATGAGAAAGTTGAAAATAAGGCTAATTCCATTCAAATAAAAAAGCTACAAGCAAACATCATAAGCTCAGGAAATGAAACAGGTAACACCCAGGCAATCAAAAGATTCCTAGAAGAAAAAGACAATGCCCTCCAGGTATTGAAGAAAAGGCTGAAGATCCCAAGTACAGAACATGTTCAATCATCCGAATTATTAACATTACAAGAGGAAAAGGACAAAGATTCATCAGGATATGATGGAGTATAAAGGAAAGACTGTAAAATTACAAGAAGAAAATGATAAGTGGCAAGAAGAATGGAATGAATTAATAGCACAGATTTCACTGCTGAAAAGGGATCAAAATGAAGAGAAAGAAATCATGGAGGAACTAATGAGCCAGACTCCCACTGATGAGGACTTAACTATTGTGAATATTGAAAAACCTTTAAATGATTTTTCTGCATATGACTTACTAGTACCCATGTCCCAAGTCAGCCTGAAAGATGAGGAGATAAGAGAATTAAAGGAGGAAAATGAAAAAGTCAAATCTGAGCTAGCCAAAGTGATTGAAAATAAGAATAAGATATTGCAAGATAAAAGTCAGCTACAGAAGAAATTTAATGAATTGAAAGAAAGGAACAGAGGAAAGGGTCCTCTCCAGGGAGAAAAGCACATAATTTGGGATACATTATTCGTAGAAATTACTAAGTTTAGGAAGTATTTGAACTTTATTGATGATCAAAGCATATTGATCAATTTGGCCAATCAAAGACTGAAGTTAGTAAATGAAACTATGGAGAGGAAACCCCTTGGCACAACTCAGAATGCATTAAATTTCTTAAATTCATTAACATACCAAAAATTACATGACATAGGAGTCAAAGATAGAGTGGCAATGGTACTGTGGGAAAAAAGGTTTATTCATAAACATCATCTAATGAAGACAGTATAAGACAAAGCTGATGAAATGATCTCACAGGTTAATGACTTCAAACAGGCTTTTAAAGAATTATTTGAAGATGGCCTGCCTTCCTTTTGGGATGAGGAGGGACGAATGTTTTCTCAAGAACATTATCATAGCCTGTTGGTACGAAGCCGTATGGATCATTCTAAATTTGACAATTTGGAAAAAGGGCTGACGGGAAAAGTCATCGTAGATAAGCTGACAGAAGATTTTGAGATATTACAGAAATTCCTAATCATTAGGGGAGGGTTGCCTAAAGTGTCTTATGAAGCCTACATGGAGCTGGAGGTGTCTATTCGGGAGATGATTGAGTATGATATTCCGAGCACGGAGCAATGGAGAGCCATAGAAAGATTTGGAAAAACAAAGTATATCCTTCAATCATGAAAAGTAGTGTTGCGCGCTAAGGAGCTGCTTGGACGGGACTTGTCACCGAGTTGATTTTAATTTAATGACCTGTTAGGATCGAAGCAAGTAGTTTATTCCTAGTAGTTAGGAATATAGTTACAAGACTTTGATTAAGCATGTTATTCAGTTATAAATCTTCTTGGAAGAAGAAATCATTTTATGTATATAATTGCATTTATTTTATGTGATGGGGGTTGGAACCCATCGTGTTGATGAATGTTTCTGAAGACATATATTTTTGAATAACAAATCTGAATGCGTGCGGTTATCAGAAATTCTTGTGCTGTTTACATTACAGTCTGTATTCTCCTTCCTTTGTGATTTTTTTTCCAGTGTTTCACTCCATTTTGTTTTCTTCCTATCTGAAATATAGTGTTGAATGGTTGGAATTTGGAATTCATATTATTTATGCTCTGATCATTGTCTCAAATATTCTATGAATGTTTCTGCTAAAGTTGATATGGAACTCATATTTTGATGCTCTGTATTAATGGATTGTTCATTATCTCTTCTGTCCCACTTGAAATTAAATGAACGACTGTGATTTGAATGGTTATCTTGCCTTTGATAAAATATCACGCATATGTCTTTGTGATATCTTTATGTATATGTGACTCCATTTTTCAATGGTTATGTGTATTGTTTAAACCATCTATATAATTTTTGAGTGTTGATTTATATCTGTCCTTGTTAAATCTGTATTTGAAAGATCCCTCTTTGGAAAGAAAAGCCAGGTTCTTTCTAAAGTGGTTTTTGTTGTTACCTTGGGATTTACCTTTCACAACCTGGGTACATTCTGAGTGCTAACAGGATCCATTGAAAAAAATGATTAGAAGTCTCTACCGAGAAATCCATTCCAAAAATTCTAAGGCTGACATCCTAAGTTTCCATTGAGTTACCGCGCTGGGTTTGCATAAGATCATCGTTGAAAAGTCTAGATATTTAACTCCAGCCATTCGATTTGCTTCTATTTTGGTTAGGTCAGAGAGATGGATCAAAGAAATCCCACAGGAAGATAAAACTTCTGACAACAAGGATCAAGCTTATAAATCTACCTGATGGGGTTTCAAGAATTCTGAATGAAAAATAACTTAATTTATCGCCAACCACACCTTCCAACATATGTATTTTGGTTGAGTGTCACGTCCCCACCCTTCTACCGGCGAGAGGACGGACTAATAACTAACATTCCAGGAAATCTAGCCCCATGAACATAAAATAAAATGCATTGAACTTAAACATACACAGATGTATAAATGATTATCAAACATCAGAATCAATTTCATTCATTCACAACATTTAACATGTTCATATTGATTTATAAAACAAACACAGTTGCAAAATATTTAAACACAAGAATATTTATCTCAGAAGAAGCTTGTCCCGCAACCAGCTACATCGCTGCAACGTTCCACCCAACCATAGGCTAGTGTGCTCATCAATCACTCATCAACACTGCCACCCCTGAGATGGGCATGATTCCACAAGGAATAAGGGGAAACTAGGAGGTTCACACATATCCAAGGATACACAACAATACATACCCAAGCAAACAAAGTTGGGTTTATCAGGCTATCAGGAACTTGAAACGCTGGTTGCTAAGCTAGTGGGCTCAGTGAATATCTAAGCACACCTGCACTAGAGCTAGCATGACTTATAAGACATCCACACACACCCAACACAAGGAATCATCCCCTTCTTTGCTGCATAGTCCCTCAGGCCATGACTTCCCTCCCAGTGCTATTCAGGGGGTGTAGAGAATAAATTCATCCCTCTAGCTCTGTCTGTGAGGCTCCTACACACACTAGGTTTATCAAGCAAACTCATGCTCCATTCCGATCCTGAACAGTCCAAAGACCAACACACACATAATACACAACAATTCACATCTCTGGAATTTGAAGGGAAACACAACACATATGCCAAATTAGGTATGGCAATTGGTTAAAACATCCCATACTGAGGAACTTAAATTCTAGAGTCGTTTATGGACCTAACGTGGCCAAAACGACTCACAACACCCAAAATTCATGGATAAAACAACAACGATTTTCCCAACTTGCATAGGATAATAAGAACGGCCCCAACGTGAAGGAAAATCACCACATAGACCCAAATTGTGAAAGGGAAAATGTAGAACGTCAACATCTGCCTAAGGCCAACCTTCTCCTGCGTGAGAAAGACAAAAAAACAACTACATGAGAGTGGAATGGGTTTCTTCCTGCCCATGTGAGGAACTGAATGCGGTCTTCCTCTCTGGGAATGCATGTGGTCAAAGGACTGACAGTATTTCCAATCACTGACGACTGCCCATGCATACGTCCCTCAAGGAAATAACTGCCCCAACCAATCTCATGGGGAATTAATTCAGTTGGTTGATGAGACAAGGAAAGGACGAGTAAGACAAAAGGGTGGTTGACAGATAGATGGGTTCATCTTGTGACACATGGTTGTTCCCCAATGGCTCCCAAGGGTTAAACATCCCCCTCCTCATCCTTAGGAAATCATGCCCCTCTTCATTATTGTTTCATTGACATAGCTGGTTGTGGGTATTTTTAATTAAGATGCATATTTACATGGTGTCCAACATTATATCGTGTCTAGCTAGTACAAAATACCATCGACATTGATTTAATTGCCGAAACATAAAAACGATAATCCATGGTGGGGATTTTTGCCTTTAGCTCCACACCACGATTAAATACAATATATACATCATGTACATTTAATGCAAACTGGGTCAAAACCGAGGTGTTACATTGAGAGCTTCTATATTGACTAAGAAGAGTTTTGGCTTGAAGGGAGCTTGGAGGATAGCTAGTTTTCAAATTTACTATAAATGCTTTCCATGACTTGGGTAAAAAAGAGATATGGCCTACATCAACAAATGCCTACATCCAAACAGACAATGTGAAAGGGAAATCCATGAATAAATGAGTAATTTTTTCCTCTGATTTCTTACACAAAAAGTGCCATGAAGGACCTTGAATTCCTCATTTTTGAAGATTATCTATTGTGAATATTTTCGCATGGACTAGGGTCTAACAAAAGAGGTTGACTTTGGGGAGCATGTCTAGATTCCAAATTGTTTTCCAAATATAATATGGAGGCGGGCGAGGGAAGTTCTCAAATAAAATTTGATAGCCTTTGTTTACTTGATACCCAAACTCATTCCAGTGCTAGGAATGAATATCTATAGCATTGATATTTACAGGGGACGATCCCTTGAAGGTTAAAGGGATGAAGAGAGCTATTTAAATAGAGAATCAATCCAGGCTGTGTGTAGATTGACAGTGGAGTGAAGGAGAAAAGAAATGCATAACCCCAAAACCAAAGAGCATGAGAGGAAAGAAGTCTTTATAAGTTGTAAAGAATATATAGAGAGGAGTCTGCAAGTTAAGTGCGTAGACAAAAGGTGCTAACATATTTCTCATGCTAGATAAAGAGTGCCTTTATGGTTTTTCTCGGATGGGTTTCCACGTTAACTATTGTCTTTGTGTGTATTTGATTAATATGTTTATGTCGAATGTATGCATGTTGTGAATAAATAGATCAGAATATGTCGCACCACATCTGTTTATGAATAATCCCATATATGTGTGTGTGTGTGTGTTTCATAAATTATAGAATGAATATGTAATAAGGATTTTATGTTGAGTACTGCAATATGCATCGACTGGTAAATAGACTGTTATCTTGAATGAATAGACAAGGAATAAGAAGTATAATCCCCAAATTCGGTTGAGCAATATGATAAAGTACCGCACGAGTAGAGATCCCCACATAACTACAGAAACTTGGTTCTGGAAGATCCCAATAAGATATCTCGGGTGAGACTACATTTACATCATAAGTGCTGCCGACATAGTCCTCCTCTATTAGGACGATATCTTGGGTTTTGTTGCCGACTAAGGATATGAACTTGGGTCGATGGGAAGAAGGCCAACAAATGGTCCTGTTGCCGGTACCGTGAATCATTTTGGTGGGGATATGTTGTGGCACTCGACGAAGTTGGGAATTCAAGATTGGCTGGATTTTAAGGCACTATAGTTTGCACGGGGAGAAATTGAAGGATGTTTGCTGAACCCAACAGAGTGGTTGGAGCGATACCTCTCTAAAAATATTCATGAGATTTTATTTTGCCAATTTATTGTTTTGTTTCATGACTAGTTATTGAGGATAGCAACCCAACGAAGAATCTTTAAAGAGGGAGAACCGATAGAGTGGATCCCTTGGCTGATTCAGTGGCTGAAAGGTATTAGCAACCTATATTTAGGGATTTTATTTATGGGTTCATAGTATTTTGGAAGGATACATCACTGAAATTGCAATCGACACAATAAAATCATACAGTGAGACAAAAAGAGATTTTTTCCAAGGACCTAAAGGACGATAATTGACATTTTAAAATATTTGGATCAAGATTCTTGTATATGAGAAAGGGATTTTGAGAATGGAATATGGAGAATAAATGTTTGTGCATAAAGACCTGGGATATGTCACAAGAAAAGTGTGAGAAAAATGGAGCAGAGTAAGCTGATATGTTTCCTGGCGATGGCGAGGCTAAGATAGAAAAAAGGCGCTTGAGGAGCGGAAGAAGATTTTGGTCGGGAAAGAGAAGAAGGACTGCGGCGAGAAGAGGAAGTTGCAGTACGACTGGAGGAGAGGACTACAAATTGGCATCGCACTTCGATGAAGGTTCTTGTGACAAGGAAGAGGAATACCAACATATATATGAAAAATAATAAGAAGAAGCTCCAGATCTAGAATACATATACGACATACCCACGAACCTAGGTACATCTCTGGAGGTAAGATCTAGAAACTCATCACTCACTAGACAAACCTTTAATACAACAGTACAAAGAACAGATACAATGGTTGGGAATGATATAAAGTTTCCAACATTTAATGAAAATGGGTTAGAATACCCTGAGTGAAAAAAGAGGGCATGCAGATGAACACATGAAAAAAAGTCAACCTCAAACTCTAGGCCGATAGTTTGAAAAAATCTAGGCCAAGAGTTTGTGAGAGTTCAAACTCTCGATCGAGAGTTTAATAAAAATCTAGGCCGACAGTTTGAACCAATCACCACGCTGTATTTTAAAAAAACTCTCGGATGAGAGTTTGAACTAAAATCTCAGCCGAGAGTTTGGAAGATGTTTTTTTGGTCGAGATTTCATGGTAAAAAAAACCTACGAAAAAATATATGGAATCTTTCTGGAACCTACAACTTCAGCAAGCCCAAACCCCTGTAAATTTTAGATATTATTTGTCAGACTTGGTGGCAATGGATTCATCTCTAAATCTAGTTTCCAATGATTTAATAATTATTTCATATCAATTTGAATTTCTATTTATTAATAATTTTTTTCTAAACCTTATCCCTTAAGAATTTTATTACTCTGAAAATCACTTGAAATGAAAATTAAATATCATAACAAAGACAACACCAAAAAAATTGAAATTTTCATAGAGATCATAATTTCCTTATCCTCTTCAAAAGGGTACTTTTAGTTTTTCCAATAAGAGTCACACTAAAAATAAAATAGAAGCTCACCAACGTGTGTCGATAATGCACCATTTTCTAAACTTATGTTATTTCGATAAATAATAATAAAAAGTTCTCAAGTTCAAAAAATCTCAAAATATAGTCCATGCACAAGTGAAGTGTGTGTCGATTATGATCATGCATTGTTTTACCTAAAATGAATAATAGTATCTCAAAAAACTAGTGCTCACGCTAGTCACTCATTATCAATACCTAAAATTTTCAAGTATATGTCGTTGGTTAGCACCAAATTTGTCCCACGATATGTCCATAAAAAATTTAAAAAAATACGAGTAGAAAGATAATTCAATTCTCTAAAACATTTGTGTTTACTTCAAGTTGAAATTCCTATGGGAGATATGGGTTTGAAGAGGTCGAAGTTGAAAAACATAAAATTTAGCAGTTTTGTATGTAAAAAACAAGTCAAAAGTGTTACCCATCTTTGCGTTTTCACCTGAGAGGTACAAGATGAAGCCATTAAGAAGGCTTAGATGATCACAACCCTTATAGGTCGTGCATTGGATTAGTAGATGAAACTATCTGTTGTTCCGATGGGAATCCCATAGAACAAATTAGATCAAATCCAGGAAGGATTAATAGATGAGTTCAGAAATCCCAAATCTGAGTCATAATATGTTACAAATATAAAAGAAATTAAACAATTTCCTAAAGAGTCTGTTTGGGACTTCTACCAAAGATTCAAGACATTGATGGCCAAAGTAAGCTTCCAAATGTCAGACGTTCAACACAAATAATGGTTTACTACAATGTTGTTATCGCACATCCAAATTCCTTTGATCCAACAAAATATTGTATCCCAGTCCGAGGCTTTGGAATTGGCTATGAATTTGGGTTCTAACCGGTCGCAGAAACTGGTGTAGGAATGATGCAAATCCAGTCGCAACTAGACAACCTTACACTAAAACTTAAATATATTAATAAAGGGAAGGAAGCACAAGAAGAAATCTGGTGTACTAGATGCAGAACTGAGGGACAACTCAAATACAACTTCCCGACATATATGGATTATCTCACATCGAGAGCATCGAGTTCGATAAATACACAAGGAATACCTTGGTGTATAAATGGAATACTAGAGGCCATCGGTTAGAAAAATGTTTATACTTACATAAGATTGTAAGTGCATTAGCCATTTTATATTGTAATTTTTGTCAATCAATAGGCCATGATGAGAAAGACCGCAGATCATATCAGCTACCGGAGGATAAAAAAATTGATACCTATTTAATGAAGAACGATGAAGAAATTAAGGATGAGAAAACTCAAGCTCAATATCCATAGGTTCAGTATCCTTAGGTCCAATATCAACAGATTCAGTACCTGCAACAACAATACCCTCAACTCAGGGGTGGAAATTTTAGAGGCCGAGGACAAGGAGGAGGATTTGGTTGTAGAAGAGGCCAAATTATATGTTATAATTATCAGCAACTTGGATACTTTGTCAGGGACTACACAAGTCTTACTATGACATGTTTGTTCTGTGAATATTTTGATCATATCGTCGAGGAAATTCCTTAGTTTATTGCGAGATGGTGGACCAAGAATGTGGGAAACTAGAATCCACTGCAGAATCCCAATCAGAATATCTAGAATATCTCTATTGAACCAAGGGAGACACATATTGTTGTTGTGACAAGAGGAAGTTCTACGACTAGGGAGGATCAAGTAGCATTGTATGGACAACCACATGTGCGACCAACAACACAAAATAAAGTACCATAATTTCAATGACCAAAAAGAAAAGGAAGTATTCTGGGATGCATGACAATAATTTGTCGACAGAAATCAAATATCGATTTTTGCTGCTACACTACCTGAAGGACCAATATTAGGAATGCTTGAGAGATTTGACTGGTTGTTCTGAAATGAAACAACGAGAAAGGTTAGTAAAATTAAAAGAATTATTTAAAATTTTCATAGAAATAATACAAGATAAATATGGTGTCGCGAAATTGACAACTCGAATAGAAAAACCTTAAGAAGAGGTGTGACTAGAAAGAATGGTTAATCATGTGGGAAAAATATTGAAGACTAGTCGTGAATTAAGAATGATTGCATAAATAGGATATTATGACATGGACTATATTATTCTGAACTTGGATCCAATTTCAACATTTTGAATAGACAAACATGGGTGAGTATGGGGAAACTGAGACTCGTATGGTCTCCTGTCCATCTCTGATTAGCGAATCAATCGAAATTTCTACCTATTGGTCGACTTACTCAGGTACCTGTTGAGATAGAAGGCCTTAAAACTTATGCCGACTTCAAATTTATTGACTTTGTGGATGATACAAATCTATATCCAGCACTTATGGGGATTGACAGGGCTATTGATAATCATACTATTATCAATTTCAAGAAAATAGTCTTAATGTTTGAAGATTTAGATATAAGGGTGATTGCACCAATTGATCCTTTGGAAGGTCAGGGATACGTCGAGCCAATGAACAATGAAGGACAAGGAGATTATTCAGACCATATTTATAACATTACTTCTGCAAGGGATGATTATGTGAATTCAATGACCAACATAAATCTCATTTGGTGTAGAATTACTTCCTATACATCGAATTTTGGAGAACCTTTGGAAAAATAGCACAACCAATTGCATGAACTGTTAATGAGAAGATGCACAAGAATTACACGAGAAGTGCAACATGTAGGTATCGAGGTAAGTGATCTACCAACATATGAAGGTTACCTAACCTAGCATATTTTCTAACAAAATTTAAAGAAAAAGCTACAAAACATCAACACTTGTTCGCCTTGGAATTTGCATAGAAAGCTACGCCTACCAAATGGTGGGTCTCACATAAACAATCTATCTCAGAATGGACTCAATGCTAGAGATTGACGGAGATACGATTTGGAGAGGAGATCAACTATACTAGTAAGAAGTACACAATATTGACTAATCCTGTCAAGCACATCGAATATTGTTGTGTGACATGAGAAGCATGTGTGCGATAAGAATGGGTCCATTAATTTATACATACTCTAAACATGATACCAAGGAATTGGTACACGTCGGTTAAGTTGCGACATGGAACATTTGAATGGGACGAATTGGTTGCTAGCTTCAAACACACATATGAGTTTGTTATCGATCATCCTTCGGTTAATGTTGCTTTGCAAGTGATCAAGGCAAAGATATTTGAAGATATACCTGTGTCAATGACAAACTTTAACCAAAGAAGTACGACAGTACAACATTGGATGGACTGTTATAATGTGATGGGAAAACCTAACGATAATGACCCAATGAACAATAAACATCCCAGAGTTTGAAGGTACTCGCGCAGTAGAAGGATTTGGTATTTCTAGTGACCAGTTTATGAATCTGGTGAAAGTCAATAAAGTAAATATTGGAGCTCTATAGAATCCAAATTTCTCCAATATCAGAGATTATTAGAACTGTTAGCACCCTGTAATTTTCCTATGGTTGTTGTAGGAAGTCACAGGGGTAACCATTTCAACCAACCTTTAGACTTCCCTCTAGCCAAGGTAGTTAGATAGGGCTCTCTCTTTGTCATGGTAACATTCACATACACATTTAGCATTAACGAGCACGTAGAATGTCAAAACCCCAAATTTTCCGGAAAAATTAAATTTTTTAAAATGCATATAATTTTTCATAATTATAGTAAACTAATTATTAAATTAGTTATATGTTACCAAATTCATTATCTGAATTATCTGTTGGTTGTGTTTAGTGATAGAATAGTTGCTTTCAGTTTACTGACTTGTTTTCTTCTTACGACCACAAGGTGGGACTGTCATGCAAAAACTGGGCTTACTTAGCTTTCGAGCTAATGCAGAAAGTTTTCCTATTCTTACAGACTACAGGTAAGATTTTGGGTGTTGCTTATCGAAATTCTAAAGTATTTAAATACAAGTTCGTCGCAAAAATAAAAGCTCAGTAAGAAATAAATGCTAAATAATTTCCGATGCTTAATGAGGTAAATTCATTAACTATACTTCTTTCTAGAAGAAGTAAATTCATGGTTCTTAATGACTACTGAACTATTCTATATCCATCACAGTCGTCAAGTATAGGAATGTCTTAATAACTCTTTGCAACAGAGTAAGAGTAGCAGAGTTATAAATTCTATGGTATAATTTCAATTGTGTACAATTACGTTTACCTAGTAATGTAAAATGATAATGGGTTTATATATTGTTGTTTCCGTTTTTAAACCTTAAAGTTTAAAAGAGTTTATAACTTTATTTCAAGCCACCTTTTTGAGAAAACTATACTAATGTTGATGCATCGAGTTTTTATTCCACATCAATTGTTTTCTAACATAGCTGGACATTACTTTAGTAAGATAGATATCTCACTGAAACAGGTTTTATTCTATCCCTTTTATATATGTAAAAGGAACATGTCCTTAAGGGACTAAAATGCATGACATAACAGTTATATGGCCTCACTATTTTATTATGGTGAATCTGTTTGATAAAAGAAATGTGGCTTAACCCTGCCATGTCATAATTTATGGTTAGAGGACATTTACCTTAAGCAAGAGCCTTCACCACATAGTAGTTACTACTCTCTTTTGTATCTTTTTACCAAAAGTTACTATTTTAACAACATACCAATAAGGCCATTAAGGTTATTATGAACAATAGGATAATTTCCATAGTTTTTACTTTATAACCTCCTTTATAATTTTCCAAAGTATACTTTTACGTTAAGTTAGAAATTGATGGAACTAATATATCATAATGCATATATCTATAACAATATATATAAGGTGTGAGATAAGAGGCCTAAGAATTAGCCATGTTCACAATCAAATTATAGCTTAACTTTTATTTTATGTTCTATAAACTTCATAAAGGAATTGCCTCCTTTACATATATTTATAAGCTAGGGTGAATATATTATTTACCTAGTAAAAGGGTTATAACCATAACCATGTCTTCGAATCCATGAAACCATGCTTTATAAGTATAAGGGTCGTCGTATGATTTCCCACGACCTCACTGATTGCCAAAGACTAGGGTTCATAATAATGAAAACTTAATTTGTTTCCATGCAGCGTATACGTTGGTTGGCTTTGCAAGAGGACTAAAGTGTAACCATTGATTAAATAAATGACTGGGGATCATTCTTTCGGTGGGATGTTCGCTAGAACTATACACTTAAACCCACAGTTTTCCAAATATTTGTTGGGCTATCGTGGCATTACCATAGCCATGCACTGCGTTGTTATAAGGGCAGCAGTCAAACCCTAGCTCGCCATTTCCTCCTTCGCCTTCAGGCTCCTGTCGCTCTGCTGCGATTTCAACTGCACTGTTTTTGCTTCTATGCTGTTAATGGCCTTCCTGTTGCTATTTCTCCTTGAATGCTCACCCGAATACCTAAAGATAGAGGCTGATATGAAACTATTGGTGCTTTGCTTGAGTTAGTGATATCTTCTCATGGTTTCTTCATCACATCTTCTTAACCTAGGATCTTTGACTATAAATCATACTCATTCCCCAGTGAGAGCGGAGGTCTTGTTCTTCTGGATTACGATTGAATGCTTGCTGCATTGTTAAACCTCTTCTCCCTTCCTGTAGAAGGGTTTCCTTCTCGCGTGGGTGGTTGTCTTACTGTTGTTGGTGGTCACACCTCCATAAAAAGATCAAGTAAAAAATACTATAATTCTTCCTTCGTTTTACTGTTTGTTTTTAACTATAAGAATATTATCCAGCTTACGAATTTTAATATTGCGGCTTTCTTCATTGGATACAGGTCTCGACCCTTCCTTTTGTGTGGATTTTGATACCAAGGGAGGAAACGGTTGCAAGTTAACGGTAAGCCTAGTTTAATCCATGGCACCTTCTCCTTGTGTGGTCCCTTTGGGATTTTTGAGGGTTGGTGCATTGAGGTATGCAACCCTTGCGGATTCAGTTTGTCCTGTTAATTTGTTTGATACTTGTGGTAGTTGAAGAGGCCCCTGCGTTGTGCGAGGGTGCTCCGGCTTCAACCGTGATTGTATATGTTAGTTTCTTTTTGTGTTCAAGTGCTGTGTAAGAAGTGAAATGAGACGGAGGGTAATTATACCATACTCTCAAATAATTGAAGGGGGTCGAGGGCTTTGGAGAGCTGTTCGACTTTTTGCTTATCTTTACTGTGAAATACATGAGCCCGTGAGCTTGACTTGAAAAAGGGTTTACAACCCTCGATTTCTTACTTCTGTTGTAACTTTTAATTTACAGGTTTTTCACCCTAAGTTCATGATATAAGTTATTAATACTATTTTTCTTTTCTATATTTATTTATTTATAATATAGTACTAAAATTTATAGGCTTATTTATGTTATAATTATAATATTTGAGGCTCGGCAGTAAGAAAATATTTACAGCATTTATCTTTGATTTATAAAATACCTCTGTAAATTAAGAGGTTGTTAGTTAGGTTGTAAAATTTTTGCTTAAGATCGATAAGTTGAGCATTTCGTTACTCTATTGATTAATGGCTGTGCGTGAATATACTTGTTTTTATTTCCATAATAATTTTATAAATTATTATTAGGGTTTTCCTATCCATTATTTTTATATTCAGTTTGTTTTATAAACGCTGTCAATGTTATTATATAATTTTTACTAAAAGAATAAAATAAAACACTTAATGTTCTTTGTGGAGAACTTAAGTAACTAACAGTTACTTCTTTTTCTTTTAGGTGTAGAAGTTATAATTTTATTTCATGTTACTAAAATTAAAAATGATACTATTTCTATAGTTAGTATATAATTTGCATACTTAGTCCATGCAACATATATGATAGAAAGAATATATTATAAGACTGTTGTCTTCCTGTAAGTACTATGGCTTCTGTTATTACTTTTACTCAGTTTAGTTTATTTCAAAGAATTATAAATGTTATTATAAAATTGTTACCCTTATTCTATGTTTATTCATAATCGTAAATAAACTTAGTAATTTATTTCTGTATTATACTGTACTATATATTTTACAGAAGTTCTCTGTATACTAAATTGTCTTAATTATGTTATAGGTTAATATTTAGAAAATAGAAGAAAAGAACTAAGTACTGCAATTGTTAACAACTTAAAAGTATAGGATGGCATTTGTGGAATTTATTTATGCTTGACTAAATAAAACCCAATACATAGATTGCTAACCATAAGTAAAGTCTGAAATTCAATAAGTCACCTGTAGAAACAATCAATCATTCTAGCTAATCTTTCTTTCTGTTTTGTTTATTATACAAGCAGTAGTTAAATCTGGAAAGAAATAGACTGTAAAGTATCTTTATTTAGCTTAATCCTACTCTAGTGAACTATCTTACTTTTCTCTTGAGTTCAATTAAGCAATGAGATTACTGAAAGTAACTACTGTATCAAAAACTGTTTTATCTACTCATTCCTGCTACTATCAGTAGTTAACCTAGCTTCTTTTTCTGTTTCTAAAAAGACTGACAGTTTCAGTACAGGTTAATACTACTGAAACAAAGGATATTTCTTCTGATAACAACACAAAGAAAATACTCTATAACTCCATTAACATTCTAATATGCAATTTCATCCTACTATCTTTGTTCATAATTTCACCCCTGTGCTGGAGTACGGTCTGGTCACTCCAGATGAGGAAAAACACAGGTGGGGTTTTCATTTCTCATCAAAAGATTCTATTATTGACAAACTAAGAACAACTATATTACTAAGCCATCTAAATATTTACATCATAAGCTACAAACATACTTTCAATCATACACAGTTATTAAAACAAAGGCTGTTAGAGGACATAACCTTTTCTTGAGCTTGAACAACAACATCAATGGGAGGCCGTTCCTCCCTACCAATTCCTGGAGAGCACTCAAACAACGACTCCTCAGGACCCCCGAGCTTGCTCTGGTCTCCCTGGCTGGAACTAGGTGTAGCAGTAATCAAGTACCAGTCTTCAGACTTAATACAACCCTGAACTTATCAGTAAGTTCTCCCAGCTTAGCAAGCTGTAATAGACCAAGTTACTGTATATTTTCTCTCAGAACACCTTCCTTACTGTTTCCCTTTTTCCCCAATGAATTTCCTGAATAACATTCCTCCTGAATGATTCTTCTCTGCAAAATATCTGAGCAACCTCAGCTCTATTCATTGGGTACTTTTAAAAGATTGCCTAGGTCTTTTTGGGTTAGTTGTCATTTATTGAGCCACCTGCTCTGATCCCACTTTGTTGGGGGATCATGACCCCAATTATAGGGAAGTTGCCACCTGAAACCTAGGAAGTGTTTGAGGATGCTGCCACTTGTCTTTTGCCCTCCACCTAGTTCCTTCCACCAGTTTGACCAATAACCTCTTATTAACAACTCTCCCATGCTGTTGTCTCCACTTTTTATTTATTATTAATAAAATATTCAGAATTACATTCCACTTCTTTTGACTCTGTTGAGTCATCATTTCCTACTTAGCATTAAATTTAACATAATGTCTTAGGAAATAAAATTAAAACAATTAACATTATTTTACAAAATTGGGGTATGTGACATACACACCCCCTTAAAATGTAACATCGTCCTCGATGTTACTTATTCTTCATCCTCTACAACTTCCTGGAACAAATTCGGGTACGTCTCCCGCATCTTACTTTCCAGTTCCCAGGTAGCCTCTTCAGGACTAAGGTGTTTCCATTGCACCTTCACCTATCCAATGGTGCGGTTCCGCAGAGTAATTTCCCTCCTCCTGAGGATACAGTCCGGTTCCACTAGAATTTCTCCTTCTGGTTCCACTTGTACAACATTCCAATTAATTACATGAGTAGCATCATGAACATACTTTTTCAAAACAGAGATATGAAAAACATTATGTACTTTCAAGTTAGATGGTAATGCTAGCTGGTATGCAACTTGACCAATTCTAGATAAAATTTCAAACGGACCACAATAACGTGGTGCTAGCTTTGCACAACTCCCCAGTCTTAGAGAGATTTTCTTTGGCCTTACCTTTATAAATACATGCTCACCTACCTGGAACTCCTTGGGAGTTCTTTTCAAATTTGCTTGGCTCTTTTTCCGATCCTGTGCCACCTTCAAATTTTCCTGCACTCGCTTCACAATCTCTTCCATTTCTTTCAATAATTCTGGTCCTAACACTAATCTATCTACTGGATTATTCCAGGAGATAGGAGTGTTGCATTTACGTCCATACAAAATTTCAAGTGGACTAAACTTAGCTGATGACTGATAGTTATTATTATATTCAAAGTCTGCTAGATGCAAGTAGTCTTCCCACTTACCTGGCTGATCTTTAACATACATCCTTAACAAATCCTCCAGCACCTGATTCACTCTTTCAGTCTGTCCATCTGTTTGAGGATGGAAGGAGGTGCTGAAATTCAATGTTGTATTTAATCCCTTAAACAAGGACTTCCAAAAATTCCCTGTGAATTTAGGATCCCTGTCTGAAATTATAACTTTCAGTACTCCATGCAACCGAAAAATATGCTTTAAGAATATATCAGCTATATTGGCAGCCTTGTAAGTAGTTTTGACAGGAATAAAATGTGTTGCCTTTCTCAACTTGTCAACTACCACCATAATAGAGTCGTTTTGATTCTGATTTCGGGGCAATCTAGTAATAAAATCTAAGCTAATCACCTTCTATTTCCAACTAGGAATAGGTAAAGGTTGCAGCAAACCGGCTGGATGTTGGTGTTTGGTTTTCACTTGTTGATAGTCCAAACATCTAGCAATGTATTCAGCTACTTCAGATTTCATATTAGGCCAGAAATATTCTTTTCTTAGCATGGTTACAGTATTTTGGTAACCTGGATGTCCTGAGTAAGGTGTTTTGTGGACTTCGTCTAGAATCAACAACTTAACCTTAGGCACATTAGGCACATACAGTTTATCCTTAAATAATAAAAATCCATCTTCATTTAGACTATAACCTTTTATTAAGATTTTTGTAGTTTTCTCTTTAGCCGTAACTTGTAATTTCTGATAGATTTCATCCTGTTTTACCCCTTCTGTAAGCTATTCATTTAAATCAGAAGCATAAGTGCTGATTGCTGCTATAAAGTTCAGCTTTACGTTTCTTCTTAAAGCATCAACCACCTTATTTTC
Organism: Pseudotsuga menziesii; assembly: GCA_001517045.1. NCBI lineage: Eukaryota > Viridiplantae > Streptophyta > Pinopsida > Pinales > Pinaceae > Pseudotsuga > Pseudotsuga menziesii. Next base: position 312,079 of record LPNX010273802.1, read on the forward strand.
TTTACCCTTTATGTGTTGGATTTCAAAATCATATTCACTCAAGAAGGCTAACCACCTTGCTTGTCTTGCATTTAAGTTAGGCTGATCTAAAAGATATTTCAGTCCTTTATTATCAGTCATTAGAATAAATTTTCTACCTATTAAATGATGTCGCCACATTTTTAAGGCATGTATAACAGCCACAAGCTCTAGATCATAAGTTGCGTAATTCTTTTCGTGGATTTTTAACTTCCTAGACTCATAGGCAACGGCATGTCCTTCTTGAGTTAGAACACCACCTAAGCCGTCATTACAGGCATATGTGCATACCACGAAATCATTATTAGGATATGTTATTCTTAGAATAGGCGCACTTGTTAATAAGGTTTTTAATTTCTTAAAACTTTCTTCACATTTTAAGTTCCAATCAAATTTCTTGCCTTTCTTTTGCAAGGAAGTGATCGGATTTGCTATTTTTGAAAAGCCTTCAATGAATCTCCGGTAATAACCGGTAATTCCCATGAATGACCTAACATCTGTTACGTCTTTTGGAACCGGTCAATCTTCGATTGCCCGAATCTTTTCAGGATCAACTAAAATCCCTTCCTTAGTCACTACGTGACCTAAGTAATGGATTTCATCCTTAAAGAAGTCACACTTGCTAAACTTCGCGAAGAGTTGTTGTTCTCGCAACTCTTGTAAAACTATCTTTAGGTGTTCTTTATGTTCTTCTTCGTTTTAGAGTAAATTAAGATGTCGTCGATAAACATAACAACAAATTTATCTAAGTATTTATGCATTATATTATTCATTAAGCACATAAAGACAGCTGGGGCATTGGTAAGCCCAAATGGCATTACGACAAACTCGTAATGTCCATACCTTGTTCTAAAGGCTGTCTTGAAGATATCTTTATCCTTAATTCTTACCTGATGATATCCTGACCTCAAGTCTATCTTTGAGAACATTATGGCTCCACGTAGCTGATCAAACAGATCATCTATGCGGGGCAACGAATATCTGTTTTTAATAGTCATCTTATTTAGTTGACGGTAGTCTATGCATAGTTGCATAGTTCCGTCTTTCTTTTTGACAAAGATGACCGGTGCTCCCCAAGGAGACACACTGGGTTGAATGTACTTCTTATCTATTAACTCTTTTAACTGTGATTTTAGCTCATTAAGTTCTAAAATATTCATTCGATACGGGGCTTTCGAGCTAGGTACTGCACCTGGCACCAGCTCAATAGTGAAATCTAGTTCCCTCCTAGGAGGTAATCCTGGAATTTCTTCTGGGAATACGTCAGTAAATTCATTTAAAACAGGAATATATTCTATTTTTAACTTATCTGTTTCAGATTTACTTGCCTCATCTGTGATAGTTACAGCATAGGCTTTACACCCTTTTCTAACAGCTCTTTTAAGTTGTAAAGTAGAAATCTGTATGATTACAGTTTTTCTAGGAATACCCTTAACCTTTACTGGTTGTTCATTACTATTTACGCACGTAAAGGTTTTATCGTAATAGTTTAAAACTACCTTATGCTGCTCTAAACAATCCATGCCAATCAGTAAATCATACGAGCCAAGTGGCAAAACATTAAGCTTAACTGTAGTTTTAAATTCATCCATAAGTAAAGTACATTCTTTCACATAACAGGTTACTTTTCTTTTTTCCCCAATGGCTAATTGAACTAACCAGGAATTATCAAACTTATCGACAGACAAATTACACTTTTCCACTATTTGAGGTGCAACGTAACTAAGACTAGCTCCTGGATCGATTAAAATGGTTACAGGGGTTTGGTTAATCATACCTTCCACTTCCACCATGGAAGTCTGATAGTCAGCTTGGCGGTTCTCCAAAGGTGCATTTATTCTGGGCATAGTCCTTGCTAGTTCTCCGACGGTCATTTCCTCCTGCACAATATGGATATTGTTGACTGAATTTTTCCAGTTTGGGCAGACCGAGGCATAGTGCAGGCCATTACATTCCCAGCACTTAACAGGTTCCTTACATTCAAAACTCTTGGTAAAATTCCCATGGTTGTTTGCAGCTTCCTTGCCCTTAAAGTTATTCGAATTATTGGAAGTACCATTTCTATTTCCCTGGAAATTCTTATTGTTAGAATAATTTGTGTTCTTATTATTCTTGAAATTATTTTCGGGTACAAATTCCTTCTTCTTAAACTCAGGCTGATTGTTGTTCTTCTTAGCCTTCCAGTTGGCTAAACCTTCTTTCTTCTTGTTCTACTCAAAACAGAAATTAGCCTTCCACATGGCTTCCTCCAGGGTCTTCGGGTTATCATACTCAATTATGTCCTTAATGTGATATGGTAGACAGCTGAGAAAGAGATGTAGTTTAGGCTTCTCGTCTACTAAGTAAGGTACATACCTAATCAAGCTTAAGAATTTACTGTTCAAATCCTTCATAGTCATTGAACCTAAATTCAATTCGTAAAATTCTTTAGCTCTTTCTTCGTAATATTGTTCGGACAAAAATTTCTTCTTGAAGTACCTTTTAAAGGTACTCCAATTAACTTCTTTTTCCCTGATACCCTTGACTCTCTTTAGATCTTGCCACCATATGTCTTCTTTTCTGGAGAGGTTATAGATTGCCATTCTTTCCTTCAGCTAATTTGAATAATTGTATATATGAAAATAATTTCTCATCCCGGATAACCAGGACTCTGCTTCTTCCCCTTTTTCAGTCTCTCCATTAAAAGTTGGGGGCTTTATCTTTTTAAACTCCCCTGAAATCTCCTCATATGGTCTGTACTTCTTATTTCTGTCATACAACTCAGCCTCACTACTGTCACTAGTAGTGTGGTAGCTTTGTCATTCACCGAACCCTTCCAATGATGAACTTCTTTCAGTTTTTGCCAACTTCATCTTTTTAGATCTTCTTTGATGACTAACATCCTCAGATTCTGATCTTCTGCTCCTTCCTTCAGTTTGGAACTTTTCCATTAAAATTTGGTTCAACTCTTCCTGAGCCTTCAAAATTCTGTCATTCTCCTTCTTGACTGATTCCATTTCAGTCTTCAAATCTTTTACAGTCAGCAACAGCTCTGAAGAGTTGGTAGTCTCCTCCTCTAACATAGGTTTTCTGGGCATTTGTCTGGTTTCTGTGTCTGGAGACTCCTCCTGAGCATACTCTCCCAGCTTTTCCATACCTGCCTGTTAATTTTCAGAAAAAGAAATTTTCTGTTCTTTACATAAAACAAAACATATGTTAGCATCTTATTTTAATTTACTATTCTTAGGAAAGCTAGTTGGGCTGCATCAAGACCTAGTGTTTGAACCTCGTGCTCTGATACCACATGTCAAAACCCCAAATTTTCCGGAAAAATTAAATTTTTTAAAATGCATATAATTTTTCATAATTACAGTAAACTAATTATTAAATTAGTTATATGTTACCAAATTCATTATCTGAATTATCTGTTGGTTGTGTTTAGTGATAGAAAAGTTCCTTTCAGTTTACTGACTTGTTTTCTTCTTGCGACCACAAGGTGGGACTATCATGCAAAAACTGGGCTTACTTAGCTTTCGAGCTAATGCAGAAAGTTTTCTTGTTCTTACAGACTACAGGTAAGAGTTTGGGTGCTGCTTATCGAAATTCTAAAGTATTTAAATACAAGTTCGCCGCAAAAATAAAAGCTCAGTAAGAAATAAATGCTAAACAATTTCCGATGCTCAATGAGGTAAATTCATTAACTGTACTTCTTTCTAGTAGAAGTAAATTCATGGTTCTTAATGACTACTGAACTATTCTATATCCATCACAGTCGTCAAGTATAGGAATGTCTTAATAACTCTTTGCAACAGAGTAAGAGTAGCAGAGTTATAAATTCTATGGTATAATTTCAATTGTGTACAATTACGTTTACCTAGTAATGCAAAATGATAAGGGGTTTATATATTGCTATTTCTGTTTTTAAACCTTAAAGTTTAAAAGAGTTTATAACTTTATTTCAAGCCGCCTTTTTGAGAAAACTATACTAATGTTGATGCATCGAGTTTTTATTCCACATCAACTGTTTTCAAACATAGCTGGACCTTACTTTAGTAAGATAGATATCTCACTGAAATAGGTTTTATTCTATCTCTTTTATATATGTAAAAGGAACATGTCCTTAAGGGACTAAAATGCATGACATAACAGTTATATGGCCTCACTATTTTATTATGGTGAATCTGTTTGATAAAAGAAATATGGCTTAACCCTGCCATGTCATAATTTATGGTTAGAGAACATTTACCTTAAGCAAGAGCCTTCACCACATAGTAGTTACTACTCTCTTTTGTATCTTTTTACCAAACGTTACTATTTTAACAACATACCAATAAGGCCATTAAGGTTATTATGAACAATAGGATAATTTCCATAGTTTTTACTTTATAACCTCCTTTATAATTTTCCAAAGTATACTTTTACGTTAAGTTAGAAATTGATGGAACTAATATATCATAATGCATATATCTATAACAATATATATAAGGTGTGAGATAAGAGGCCTAAGAATTAGCCATGTTCACAATCAAATTATAGCTTAACCTTTATTTTATGTTTTATAAACTTCATAAAGGAATTGCCTCCTTTACATATATTTATAAGCTAGGGTGAATATATTATTTACCTAGTAAAAGGGTTATAACCATAACCATGTCTTTGAATCCATGAAACCATGCTTTATAAGTATAAGGGTCATCGTATGATTTCCCATGACCTCGCTGATTTCCAAAGACTAGGGTTCATAATAATGAAAACTTAATTTGTTTCCATGTAGCGTATACGTTGGTTGACTTTGCACGAGGACTAAAGTGTAACCATTGATTAAATAAATGATTGGGGATCATTATTTCAGTGGGATTTTCGCTAGAACTATACACTTAAACCCACAGTTTTCCAAATATTTGTTGGGCTATCGTGGCATTACCATATCCATGCACTGCGTTGTTATAAGGGCAGCAGTCAAACCCTAGCTCGCCATTTCCTCCTTCAGGCTCCTGTCGCTCTGCTGTGATTTCAACTGCACTATCGTTGTTTCTATGCTGTTAATGGCCTTCCTGTTGCTATTTCTCCTTGAATGCTCGCCCGAATACCTAAAGATAGAGGCTGATATGAAACTCTTGGTGCTTTGCTTGAGTTAGTGATATCTTCTCAGGGTTTCTTCATCGCAGCTTCTTAACCTAGGATCTTTGACTATAAATCCTACTCATTCCCCAGTGAGAGCTGAGGTCTTGTTCTTCTGGATTACGATTGAATGCTTGCTGCATTGTTAAACCTCTTCTCCCTTCCTGCAGAAAGGTTTCCTTCTCGCGTGGGTGGTTGTCTTACTGTTGCTGGTGGTCGCGCCTCCATAAAAAGATCAGGTAAAAAATACTGTAATTCTTCCTTCGTTTTACTGTTTGTTTTTAACTATAAGAATATTATCTAGCTTACGAATTTTAATATTGCGGCTTTCTTCGTTGGATACAGGTCTCGGCCCTTCCTTCTGCATGGCTTTTGATACCAAGTGAGGCAACGGTTGCAAGTTAACGGTAAGCCTGGTTTAATCCATGGCACCTTCTCCTTGTGTGGTCCCTTTGGGATTTTTGAGGGTTGGTGCATTGAGGTTTGCAACCCTTGCGGCTTCAGTTTGTCCTGTTAATTTTTTTGATACTTGTGGTAGTTGAAGAGGCCCCTGTGTTGTGCGAGGGTGCTCCGGCTTCGGCCGTGATTGTATATGTTAGTTTCTTTTTGTGTTCAAGTGCTGTGTAAGAAGTGAAATGAGACAGAGGGTAATTATACCATACTCTCAAATACTTGAAGGGGGTCGAGGGATTTGGAGAGCTGTTCGACTTTTTGTTTATCTTTACTGTGAAATACATGAGCCCGTGAGCTTGACTTGAAAAAGGGTTTACAACCCTCGATTTCTTACTTCTGTTGTAACTTTGAATTTACAGGTTTTTCACCCCAAGTCCATGATATAAGTTATTAATACTGTTTTTCTTTTCTATATTTCTTTGTTTATAATACAATATTGAAATTTATAGGCTTATTTATGTTATAATTATAATATTTGAGGCTCGGTAGTAAGAAAATATTTACAACATTTATCTTTGATTTATAAAATACCTCTGTAAATTAAGAGGTTGTTAGTTAGGTTGTAAAATTTTTGCTTAAGCTCGATAAGTTGAGCATTTCGTCACTCTATTGATTAATGGCCGTGCGTTAATATACTTGATTTTATTTCCATAATAATTTTATAAATTATTATTAGGGTTTTCCTATCCATTATTTTTATATTCAGTTTGTTTTATAAACGCTGTCAATGTTATTATATAATTTTTACTAAAAGAATAAAATAAAACACTTAATGTTCTTTGTGGAGTACTTAAGTAACTAACAGTTACTTCTTTTTCTTTTAGGTGTAGAATTTATAATTTTATTTCATGTTACTAAAATTAAAAATGATACTGTTTCTATAGTTAGTATATAATCTGCATACTTAGTCCACGCAACATATATGATAGAAAGAATATATTATAAGACTGTTGTCTTCCTGTAAGTACTATGGCTTCTGTTATTACTTTTACTCAGTTTAGTTTATTTAAAAGAATTATAAATGTTATTATAAAATTGTTACCCTTATTCTATGTTTATTCATAATCATAAATAAACTTAGTAATTTATTTCTGTATTATTATACTTACTGTACTATATATTTTACAGAAGTTCTCTGTATACTAAATTGTCTTAATTATGTTACAGGTTAATATTTAGAAAATAGAAGAAAAGAACTCAGTACTGCAATTGTTAACAACTTAAAAGTATAGGATAGCATTTGTGGAATTTATTTATGCTTAACTAAATAAAACCCAATACATAGATTGCTAACCATAAGTAAAGTCTGAAATTCAATAAGTCACCTGTAGAAACAATCAATCATTCTAGCTAATCTTTCTTTCTGTTTTGTTTATTATACAAGCAGTAGTTAAATTTGGAAAGAAATAGACTGTAAAGTATCTTTATTTAGATTAATCCTACTCTAGTGAACTATCTTACTTTTCTCTTGAATTCAATTAAGCAATGAGATTACTGAAAGTAACTACTGTATCAAAAACTGTTTTATCTACTCATTCCTGCTACTATCAGTAGTTAACCTAGCTTCTTTTTCTGTTTCTAAAAAGACTGACAGTTTCAGTACAGGTTAATACTACTGAAACAAAGGATATTTCTTCTGATAACAACACAAAGAAAATACTCTATAACTCCATTAACATTCTAATCTGCAATTTCATCCTACTATCTTTGTTCATAATTTCACCCCTATGCTGGAGTACGGTCTGGTCACTCCAGATGAGGAAAAACACAAGTGGGGTTTTCATTTCTCATCAAAAGATTCAATTAATGACAAACTAAGAACAACTATATTACTAAGCCATCTAAATCTTTACATCATAAGCTACAAACATACTTTCAATCATACACAGTTATTAAAACAAAGGCTGTTAGAGGACAGAACCTGTTCTTGAGCTTGAACAACAATAGCAATGGGAGGCCGTTCCTCCCTACCAATTCCTGGAGAGCGCTCAAACATCGACTCCTCAAGACCCCCGAGCTTGCTCTGGTCTCCCTGGATGGAACTAGGTGCAGCAGTAATCAAGTACTAGTCTTCAGACTTAATACAACCCTGAACTTATCAGTAAGTTCTCCCAGCTTAGCAAGCTGTAACAGACCAAGTTACTGCAGATTTTCTCTCAGAACACCTTCCTTACTGTTTCCCTTTTTCCCCAATGAATTTCCTGAATAACATTCCTCCTGAATTATTCTTCTATGCAAAATATCTGAGCAACCTCAGCTCTATTCATTGGGTACTTTTAAAAGATTGCCTAGGTATTTTTGGGTAAGTTGTCATTTATTGAGCCACCTGCTCTTATCCCACTTTGTTGGGGGATCATGACCCCAACTATAGGGCAGTTGCCACCTGCAACCTAGGAAGTGTTTGAGGATGCTGCCACTTATCTTTTTCCCTCCACCTAGTTCCTTCCACCAGTTTGACCAGTAACCTCTTACTAACAGCTCTCCCATGCTGTTGTCTCCACTTTTTATTTATTAATAATAAAATATTCAGAATTACATTCCACTTCTTTTGACTCTGCTGAGTCATCAGTTCCTACTTAGCATTAAATTTAACATAATGTCTTAGGAAATCAAATTAAAACAATTAACATTATTTTACAAAAATTGGGGTATGTGACATAGAAGACTAGATTTATGCTAGTAATAGGAAATTTACAAAATAAAATGGGTTGAATAGACAAACAAGATCAAAACCATTGGGTGATGGAGTCAAATTCTGAAACATTTAAGGACGTTACAATAGCAAATAAACAATGATTTATCCCCTGTACCATGAGGCAAAGTAAGTGTAGCATTCAACGAAATAATTTTTGAGCGGTGGTGAGAAGAAACAGGTGAAAATCCCAGCATGACAAGGGGCACCTATTGATGGATGAATCCCTTGCAACACCTTTAGAGGAAGAAATTATTGAGGGAAATAACAAAGGTGGAGCATATAACAGAGAACAAATTCCAAAACCACCATAACAAACACAAAACTAATGCTTGATCTGACAAAAATAGCACTTAATAGAGAGCAAATTCTTTTCGTACAACTAGAAAGCATTTTTGCAAGAAATACACATATGAAAATGAATTAATCGAAAAGCACACACTGAACATGAACATCGTGATGAATTAGATATCAACAGAAGGAATGTATTCATTAAAGCTCCCAAAAAACTGTTACAGAGCTACAAAACTGACGCTTAGGCCTCAAAAATGAGAATTAGTCCAAACTCTATCCTCCTCTGAGGTGGATTTATTTATAGTCCCGTTTTCCTCGAGAGGTGTCTTGAAACAAGGCATCAAATTTGGTTACAAAAATGGGGAATAATCCTGAGCCATCATGCTCAATCCTAAGAAACTTCTGACAAGGAATATTTGCTATTATTTGCATACAAAACAGGAAATGAGGAATAACAAGCGTGCTGGATCGAAGCATAAATGTGACATATGGTTGAATGTGACACTTCAAGGAACCTCCAACGGTAAGGTGCCAAATCAACTTCAGATTGATCTTAAATAGTAGAGGTGAAGCATCCTTCCATCATTGAAAACACTTGTTCTTACACAACTGCCTCCTAATCTTCATCATTTCACCTATTTCAGTGGACGAATTGCTGAAAAATATGCTTTAGAGCCCCGCCTACATATATAAAAGGATGACACATTTGTAAAAAATGAGAGAGGTTTTGTAATTGACCATATTACCAATAAAACCCATGTTCCCATTTGGCCATATTCCTCTCCATCTCTTCAGGACATTCTCTTGAATTTGATGACTCAGTCGGATTTGTGAAATTTCAGAGAATTTCCCCCTGAATATGGCTTTGATTATCCCAAAACATAGCACCTTTGTAATAAATGACAGAGGTTATTGTATATGAGCATGTTTAGAAGAAAAACCTACCTCAATTTCTCAAAATTCCTCCTGGTTTGGCGAGAACAGGTCGTGAAAGTTAAGAACTAAACCATCATTTCACAGAAAAAACGTATTTTGATGTGCAGCATATGAAATTTCGCTGGGCCTTCATGACTTAGACCTCGTGCAATTTCCCCCCACGAAATTAGTGTGGGTCATTGATCGATATCTAACAATATCTGAGACGTTCGATCATGTAGCTTGTACCTGATTTCCCAGCCAAAGGACTTTGGTTGCTTTTGTTCTTGTTGGTGGTGCGAAAATCATCCACCGCCGTTGATTTGTTTCACCATCAATCTGACCGTTGATTTTTTCTGTGGACTAATGCCTTTTTGCAAGGCCACGGATCTTGATTTACTTGCGTGTTTTCACCACGTGAAAATTCCCTTGTGTTGTTGACTTGTGAATGGTTCACGAGCATTGTTAAAACTGTTTTGTGGTAACATCCCACATGCACTGGAGAACTTGCATCTTTATTGTTTATATACCCCACTAATATAAATATGTGTTAATTAACAAAGAACATATATTATTCATTGGGAGCTTGGCGTTTGGACTTTCATGGATTGCTGACTTGTATTTAAATTCGACTATAAGGCCGAATTTAAATATAAAAGCAATATTTATATTTCATTTAAAAATCCTTTAAATTCATGAGGCTTCCTTTCTTTTTGCCCAAATGGCCAATGAAATAATTTTCTATTGCAAACCTGCATAAAAAAATAAAATTTAGCACAAGTGCTAACAACAGCTCCAACTTGGGGATGCTATCCTCCATGTGAGGTAGAAAAGAACTCCGGAGGCCAGATGCCATATCCATTGGGATTCTCCCAGTCTTTCTCTGAAATCCTCAACCTGTTCAATCCATACTATAACCTGTTGTACTCTGCAAATATGAACTTGAAATTAAACTGAAACTAAACTTTTACTGAAAAATGAAACTGCTGGAACATAAATGCTCACTGTGTCTAGCTGATTTACACACTTCTACCCTACCTACTGAAAACCAATGCTCAATCAAGTAATTTTAGACTTCCAGTGAAGCCAGTTAAGAAGATGATCCGATGATTGAGCTCCTTCATCATGCTTGACCATAGATGAAGGACTTAATGGAAATAGGTTATGAGGAAAGATTTGATCTTTACTGTAAATACATAACCGGCCATCACCATTGCAATGCTTCTTCATGTATTCTTCCACTGGGTCAGTGAAAACCTGCAAAATTTTATGTTATTTGTTTTTCATGACAAGGCTGCTTTATATAACCAGCCACTGGATCATACAATCCATGTCAGTCTCCAAAAAATTCTGTCATTTGCTCATCATAAGAAGGATGCTCGAACTGTTCATTCCCCTGCACATTGTCAAAATGATCGTCTGGTAACAAAATTTCAGGAGTTGAAAGATGTAAGGAACAATCGGAATGCAATTCCCAACCTCTTTCTTGGGCACACATAGATTGACAAGATTGCTGCAAATTATTATTTATTTCAGCAAAATAAATGTAACCGGCTAAATTAGAATTTTGTCTCATGTCCATTTCAGTAAAGGAAGATACTGTCAACTGCTGGGAATTTTCTTGAATGTCATAGTAGTTAGTTTGTATTTCTTTTTCCTGAAGTGGGTTCTCTTGTAACATTTCTAACAACTCTTCATCCATAAACTCATCATTTCCATACAAGTTCTCTAAATTTTCAATGAAAACTTTAACATGCATGCAACAATCTTGGAATATAAGCATCAATGAAGGGTACTGTTCTTTAAAATGTTCATAAAAAACAGTATAGAAGTATTTAAGAGAATATAAACTTTTGGCTGGTAATGTCTCATACCATGACCATTCTTTCCTTCCAAACTAGCCATGAACATTTTCATTAAAGAATATTCATGTAATACAACCCCCAGCTTATATACATGCATATGAAATCTAACCAGATGAAGGGAAACATCATCATTCTTCTGATTTTTGAATTTTGGAAGACATGTTTTCCAATCCACATTAGGTATTTGATTCGGAAAACCAGGAATGTGGGCACGATTCATAGGGGCATACCTTGCAGACATAGAAATCATCTTAATGATGAAGAAACTGAATCAGCTCTTCAAGATTTGCATCCTTTTCTAGTGGAGCTACCATAGAACATTCTGAAGACTGGGTTCTTTCCAGATGGATTCACCATAGAACCTTTGAAAATATTTGCAGATTCTAGGTGTTTGGTGTTCCCAGTGGAGTCACCTTCAAAGGCCTTGAGTGGAGTCACCAGAGCATATACAACCAATATGTTTCTAAGACCGGCTTCTTAACCAGGTCATAGATCTGAGCAATGTCATTTTACCCAGGGATGATTTGCTCGTTCGCTCCCCGGCAACGGTGCCAAGATGTTAGCATTGTAATTTTCCTATGGTTGTTGTAGGAAGTCATAGGGGTAACCATTTCAAGAAACCTTTTAACTTACCTCTAGCCAAGGAAGTCAAAGAGGGCTCTCTCTTTGTCACGGTAACATTCACATACACATTTAGCATTAATGAGCACGTAGAAGACTAGATTTCTGCTAGTAACAGGACAATTACAAAATAAAATGGGTTGAAAAAAAAAACAAGATCAACACCATTGGGCGATGGAGTCAAAGTCTAAAACATTTAAGGATGTTACAACATAAAATAAACAATGATTTCTCCCCTGTACTATGAGGCAAAGTAAGCGCAACATTCGTCGAAATAATTTTTGAGCGGCGGTGAGAAGAAACAGGGGAAAATTTGAGCACGACAAGGGGCACCTATCGATGGATGAATCCCTTGCAACACCTTTAGTAGAAGAACATATTGAGGGAAATAGAAAAGGTGGAGTGTCTNACAGGTGAAAATTTGAGCACGACAAGGGGCACCTATCGATGGATGAATCCCTTGCAACACCTTTAGTAGAAGAACATATTGAGGGAAATAGAAAAGGTGGAGTGTCTAACAGAGGACGAATTCTAAAAAAACCATAACAAACACATAACTAATGCTTGATCTGACAAAAGGAGCACTTAACAGAGAGCGAATTCTTTTCATACAACTAGAAAGCATTTTTACAGGAAATACACATATGAAAATGAGTTAAACGGAAAGCACACACTAAACATGAACACCATGATGAATCTCATATCAGCAGAAGGAATGTATTCATTAAATCTCCCAAAAAAATTGTTACGGAGCTACAAAACTGGATCTAAGGCCTAAAAAATGATAATTAGTCCAACCTCTATCCTCCTCTGAGGAGGCTCTATTTATAATCCTATTTTCCCCGAGAGGTGTCTTGAAACAGGGCATAAAAATTGGTTACAAAAATGGGGAATAATCCCAAGCCATCTTGCTCAATCCTAACAAACTTCTGACAAGGAATATTTGCATACAAAACAGGAAATGAGGAATAACAAGCATGCTAAATCGAAGCAGAAATGTGGCATCTAGTTGAAAGTGACGCTTCAGGGCACCTCCAACGGTCTGGTGCTGAATCAAATTCATATTTCTCTTAAACAGTAGATGTGAAGAAACCTTATATCATTTAAAATACTTGTTCTTACACAACTGCCTCCTAATCTTCATCATTTCACGTCTTTCAGTGGATGGATTGCTGAAAAATAGGCTTCCGAGCCCCACCTGCTTATCTCAAATGGTGACACGTGTGTAAAAAATGAGAGAGGTTTTTTTAATTAACCATGTTGCCGAAAAAACCCATGTTCCCATTTGGTTATATCCCTCTCTAGTTTCTCCAGATATTCTCTTGAATTTGATGAGTCAGCCAGATTTATGAAATTCTGGAAACTTCCCCCCTAAAGATGGATTTGATTTTCCCAAACCATAGCACATATGTAAAAAATTATAGAGGTTATTGGATATGATAATGTTTTGAAGAAACACCTCTCTTAGTTTCTCAAAATTCCTCTTGGTTTGGAAAGAACATGTCACGTAAATTAAGAACTAAACCATCATTTCACAGAAAAAATGTGTTTTGATGTGCAACATATGAAATTTCGTTGGGCCTTCATGACTTAGAACTCATGCACTTTACCCCCAATAAATTAGTGTGGGCCGTTGATTGATATCTAAAAATATCGGAGCCATCTGATCATGTAGCTTGTACCTGATTTCGCAGCGAAAGGACTTTGGTTGCTTCCGTGCTTGTTGGTGGTGTGAAAATCATCCATCGTCGTTGATTTGTTTCACCATCGATCCAACCGTTGATTTGGTTTGTGGATTAATGCCTTTTCGCAAGGCCATGGATCTTGATTTACCCGTTCGTTTTCATCATGCAAAAATTCCTTTATGTGGTTGACTTGTGAATGGTTCACGTGCATTGTTAAAACTGTTTTGTGGTAATATCCCACATGCATTGGAGAACTTGCATATTTATTGTTTATATCCCCCACTAATATGAATATGTGTTAAGGAGAAAAGCACGTATATTATTCGTTGGGAGCTTTGCGCTTGGACTTTGATGGATTTTTGACTTGTATTTAAATTCGACTATAAGGACGAATTTAAATATAAAATCAATATTTATATTTCATTTAAAAATCCTTTAAATTCATGAGGCTTCCTTTATTTTTTCCCAAATAACCAATGAAATCATTTTCTATTGTAAACTTGCATAAGAAAATAAAATTTAGGACAAGTGCTAATAGGGACGATGAAACTGTTGGGAAGATCACATACCTACTGCATGAATTTCAGGATCTGTTCCGCACAAAATTTTTCAAAGATGAAGGGAATTGTCGGAGACCTTGGAAATATGATGATACCATTAAATCCTAACATAAATCCTATGATGCAATGACCATACCAGTTGAATCCATAGTATAAATAAAAATTTAAGATAGAGCTAGATCGAATGTTGGATGTGGGTATCATAGAACTAGTTGAAGAATCTGAGTGGATCAGTCTGATAGTAGTGAAATATAAGAAGTCTACCTATGAAGTACATATTTGCATCAACCTAAGAAAGATGAATGAAACTTGCTTACATGACCCCGACTTCGTTTACAGATGAGGTATTATAAAGTGTTGGGGGTGAAGAAGTTTATTCTTTCATTGATGTGTTGTTTGGCTACCATCATATTAGAATCACAGAGGAAGATCATCACAAGACAACCTTTGTGACTGAGTGGGGGTGTTTCCAATACACGCTAATGCCATTTGGACTCAAGAATCCTCCTGCTATATTTTCTAGGATAGTAGTGGTTTCTTTCAAAGACTATTCATAAATTTCTTGAGGTCTACTTCAGTGACTGGATGGTGTTTAGACTCATAAAAATAATATTGGGATCCTCATAATGATGTTGGAACTGTGTTGATAGTATCATATTTTGTTGAATTTAAATAAATGTATCTTTTGTGCCCCGTTTGGAATTCCATTGGGCCATGTGGTTTGTTACGACGAAATCCTGGTCGAACCTACTAAAATTGAGGTCATCATCGATCTATCACCCCCTACGATAGTGAAGCAGGTGAAAACAACATTGGGACATACATGATACTACCAAAAATGTATCACAATATATGTAGGGGTGACTACTCCGATGAAGAAAGTTGTTGAATAAGGATGTTAAGTTTCAATGGAGAGAACACTGCCAAGAGAGTCTAGACACTATAAGGAAAAATATGGTCACAACTCCCATCCAATTTTTCCAGACCGAAAGAAGGAATTTTATGTACATGCCAATGCATTATTTATCACACTCGATGTTGTACTCACACATTTTGGCGAAGGGCCGATTGATCATCCTTTATCCTTTGCTAGCAAGAGATTATCAACAATAGAGAAGAATTACACTATGACTGAAAGAGAAGGCTTAGTGTTTTTTTTTGTAACTAGGAGAATCAACAACTGGAGATGGGATGGTACTCATGTGACACAGGGTCTAGGGATCCATTCTCGCTACCACTATACCCCTAGGTGCTCCACACCCACCTGCAAGACATGGGACAAAGGTAAACCCGGGTGGGGTTTAATCGTGTGACCTCCATTTACAACAAGTGACTTCATATCAATTGAACACTGATGAGACACACCCGTTCGAGCTGAAAGAGAAGGATTAGTTATGTTGTATGCACTTTAGAAAATTTGACACTATTTGTTAGGTGGGCATTTCAATATGTTCACAGAACATTCAACGTTGAAGTACCTGGTGAACAATCTAGTGTTGGGGGGGGGATATTTTCCAGTGGCTTCTCCTTTTCCAAGAATTTGACTTTGAATTTATTGTTAAGTTGAGTCGACTGAACTTAGGACTAGACCACATGTTAAGGATTTATAGTGGAGAATAACCTATGAATTTTGACTATAGTATTCCTAATGCGTAATTATTTTGGATCTCGATGTTTGATGTGTTAGACACAATGGAACACTGAGAGAGGGGCTAAATCAGTGGGCCAACACTATTTAACGATTTCAATTTTATTTAGCTACTTAAACAAATATCATAATAAGTACAACAACATCAATCAATAACATAGACAACATAAACACTTCATAAGATGAATTTGTAAACTTTATTATATTAGATTGAAATAGCTACAATCATTGGGTCTATCAGCGCCAACTGAATCATAAGTGCCAAATTCTATTCCAAGACACAACTTGGTCTTTTCTTAGGCCCAACTAAGAAAAATAGCACAAGTCTCAGCTTGTAGTTACATATAAATTACATCCTTGTCACCAAACAATCATAATTGTCAAATACATCATCACAATCACATCATCCTCATTCTACCCATAATTAGATCATCATAGTTCTGTGCACATCATATTTTTGTCATTCATTGATCATGCCAAGCCACCTGCCCATTAAACATATGTCAACCAATCATGCCAATCATCAAACCAATTCATCATAGGTATGTACATGTCATCATCTATCTTGTCCTCTGTCCGTTTAAGCTGTTGCTTCCTTTGGATGCTTGTCAAAGATTCCATGATCTAAGGTTTGATCAAATCAAGTTTACAAGATTATCTTATCAATGTACACATTTATGCACTGATCATTACTACTGTACTATACCACTGGTTATTTCTACTGTAAATTACCACTAATCATTTCACATTTCATTTGTCAAACAATTACTTGGCTATCTCTGTCATAAACCACTGTCTACAACTTATCTCAGTCTTCACTATCAATCTGCTGTTATTAATCATGCCACTTCTTGCAAAACCAACTTGTGTCATTCTTACATCAATTTTGACTATGACAATGATCATTGCTAAGGCAAGTGCTATCACTATCTAGTAGGCCTGCTAGAACTGTAAAAAATGTTTGCTTAAAAACAATTATCAACATACTTAGGCTATTTCTGGACCATTGATTCACATTACTGAGGTTTCTACTAAAATGATCTTATAGTCATGGTTCATTTCTTCAATAAGAAAGAAATAGTAAGAACTAAAAACATACATTCACAGGGTCTTCACCTAGTGAAACCATGTCATAGCACCTTTGTTCATGGGATATTGAAGAATACCCCTATTTTCACTAGATATTTATAATTAATTTAAAAAATCCTTCTGTTGAGCCCCCCTCCCAATACATATTTCCAATTAAAAAACATTTTTTTAATATATTCCTTATTTTTAATATAAACCCCTTTTTATACCCCCTCAATACCTATAAACCCCTCATACCCTATTTCTCGCCCCAAATACCTATAATATATTTACCTTATTTTTCACAATTAATAAACCCCCATTTATGAATGAACATGATAATATCTTTCTCAACAAGGTGAATCCCCCATGCATACATTCAAGCAACCCCAAAATTTAAGACATAAGAAATAAGCTCATAACAAGCTCCCTGTGATTCTCCATTTCTTCACTTGAGTTCACAAAAGAAAATACTTAAAAACTTAACTGCTACTGCCTCTTATCAACCTTGAAAATATCAAAGGTATCATCAACCCACAAGTTCCTTTACTACATCTTCTGCTACTATATCAGTCCCGAATTCTTTAGTGAACAACCGAATTTCCTCAGAGCAAGTCGAATTTTCAGAGCTATTACAAATCTGTTTTTTTGAATGAAAGTCACTAGGTATTTATACTCGTTTCCTATGTTGTTTTAGAGCTGACTTGTCATTGAATAAGTATATATATTTTAATTGGATCCGACCTATTTGAGGCATATTTTAATTATAATTTAAGACAAGTTTTGGGCCGACTTATTACCAACAAGTTTAAGGTCTTCTCCAAATTTATACTTTTATCAACATGCTACCTTTTTTTAATGTCTCTTTCACGATGCCATTTAATAATTAATCAAGATTCTTTTCATGGACTTCAAACCCATCATCAAATGGTAGCATGGATCATCACCAAGGGTTCCATGGCCCTATCAAGCCACAATTGACCACATAATGGGTCATTTTCCCAAACTAGTACTCCAATTCCCATACCATGTTTTGCTTGCCATGTCATCACCATTTGTCACTCCTTTGTCTCCTTGTCACTCCTTTGTCATTAATGGGTGTCATCAATGACAACCAATGTTCAACAAAGTCCCCCTTTGTCATTGATGGAAACAACTCTTTAATAACTCTCCCCCTTTGACATTAATGAGAAAGGGGTACTGAAATGATATGGAAATTCTGCTACTCATCCCGAGGCTATACTTGGATTGTTTGAGTGAACTCTACTTAAGTGCTTATCCCCTCTCATTTCATGTTCTTACCACTTTCCTTTAGAATTGTTGACGAATCTTGTTGTAATCTCACAGATCACATAGGGTTACCAATAATACATACTAAAACAGACATACATAATAGAAACAAGAGATAAGAACAAGTAGATAAAATAACAGATTATATTAACATGAGAGGGTCCATACAATGCATAGAACTGAACCGAGTTCTCATCTGGCTCAACAGCCTAATATATACGATTTACAAATAGTTACAAAATAACTACCTGTCGGTTTACTCAACCAACACGACCTTAGGTGGCCAACCTAATCTCTAATTAGTCGGCTGATCGACTAAGTCGGCTATTGTTCAAGTCGACATACCAACTTGCTCCTCCAACATCTCCCCCATGAACAAAATGTTTCTTTGTCCCGAAGAAACAGGGAGGAACCAAAATTTCCTTGTCTGTCTAAGTAGTCATTATTTTGTGCTTTGATCTTCATGGGTTGTGAAGTCTGATGGTCGGTATTTTCTGTACGTAGACTTCGAGAATTGTTGGGGCTGTCACTGTGAGGTTATGTTGGAAATCCATCCAACTCTACAATGTTTTCTATATGTCGATGGTTAGTGTAGTTAGACTTGATAAGATCGACATTTTCTCTTGAATGGAAATCTCAGCTATTTTTCCCATGTCGGGACCCATAAATTGGTCCTTTTCCTTTGCTGTCTCTATGAGTCATTTCATTTGCGGGAAGATGATGTCTACTTTTTCTAAGTTTGGGATGGCTTGATGTACCCACTGATGTGCTTCCCTTTCAAGCTTCTACAGTTTAGCTATTTCAAGCACTATCTGATCTTCAATTGTGCTTTTGAGTGCTTCGTTGGTACTTTTCCTCTTCTCGAGTGCTTGGATCTCTTGTCGGGTCTTCCTAGTTTGTTGATAGACTTGCCTGTAGTAAGTAGGCTAGTCTCGCAGTACTTCTTCTATGATAACATACTTCTCCATGTGATCTTGCAACAATTTGTAGGCTTCTAAAAAGGCTGTGTGTTGCTCCATTAGTAGCCGAATGGTTTCTTCTTTCTGTTCCTCTTTGTCCTGAATTTGTGCTTGGAGCGCTAACACCACACTTTCAAACAACTGATAATCTCTTTCTAGCGGTTTGTCGGTGTCGATCTCTACCAGTCCTGGTATCACAGACTGGACCGGGTTTTTGCATTTGTTAAGGAACTTAACTTGTTCTTTTTCCTTGTTGTCTAGCTCCTTATGTCTGTGCCGGTTCCTTGTTTTTGCTTCGACTACTAGTGCTTCCGGTAGTTGTCCTAGCTTTGGATCTCTCAATTTGGTTGCATTGGCCATAGTGGTCGAACCAAGTAGATTGATGTGGACCATTGCTGGCTGTCCATGATGATCCTTCTTCTTTTTTTCCTTCTTCTTTTCATTTTCCAACTGTAGTCTTGTCGACTGTGGCATTGTCCCGATTTGTATATTGTTATAGTCCATTGTCTGTTGGTTATATTTTAAAGGTTTGTTTTCTGTCGGCTGTATAAATTCATGAATCTGCTTTGTTGTTTCGACCAAATTCTTATTTTATGGTATAAAGTTGAAATCGTTGATAAAATTTTCTTCGAGTTCATGCCATAGGAATGTTTCACCTCGGGCTACTTCCACCTTATACCATTTGTTTGGTAAGTCAGCGAGGGTTGATGGGAACAGATGTGGCCATGCACGTTCATCTTTGTACCCAAGTCTTCTCCATTCTTTTTCACATGTCTTAATATGGTCTTCTGGATTCTGTCCATGAATGAAAATAGGTATCTGAGCTTGGTTGGTTAACTTGTTTCCTCCAAACCTTTATACAAAGTAAGTTGAATTTGTTGTCCAGGTTTGCAGTCTTGTCTGATGGGTATCCTACCATCTAGCAGCTTGTCCTGTAAAAGTCTCTACTAAACTTTGTAGTCGACCATGTTCATCAATATTTTTGGACACTTGTTCTATGTGCATGACTGGTGATTCTCTTTCCTTATATCTTGGTATTTGTGTATTATTTACATTTGTAGGTTTTAAAGTAGGGTATTCCCTCATTTCTTTCTCAAATATTTTTGGTACAATGGACACTATGAAGCACTGTTGGGTGGTCTTTTTCTGTACTTTTTTGATAGTCCAACACCCTCTTGCTTGTGTTTCGTAGTTCTCGATTTCCCAATCATATAATTTTGCATTTGAATTATATCCTACTGAGTCTTGGTTTCCTAAATGAAGTTCTCCATAGATATTAGGTTCTGTATAATCTGCATTATTTTGTATCTGATAAAGTTGTCGAATATCAACTTCTTCATCAATAGGTTCTATCCAAGGTTCTCCTTGGGATGGATGAATAGATACAATGAACTTTTGTCTGTTTCCTTTTAATTTTATTCTCTCTTTATCTAGGGATATCGATGCTTTCATATTTCTTCCCCAAGGTCAACCTACTAACGCTGGGAAGGAGCTGGATCCTTCCTTAGGGTCAATAATTTCAAAGTAGACTTTGGTTGATATTCCCTTAATTGCGGTGTCAACATTTTTCCAGACTCCAATAGGTTCAATTAGGCCTTGGTCGGATAGTTTCAAGTATATACCTAACTCATATAGTCGAGGTCTCCCTAACTGTTCCCATGTGTGTCGAGTCATAATTTTTACCTGTGATCCGAAATCGAGTACAACTTTTCGGACATGGTATCCTTCAATTTCCAAGTCAACAAGTGGGTCAGCATCACTTTTATCTTTTTGGTTTAAGCTGTAGATATTCTTTGTTTGTTTTTCGGTGTCTTTGTTGTGTTTTATTTTATACAGTGAGTCAATGAATTGTGATATTGTTTTATCTTTTTGTACCAACTTTATTAGCTCTTTTACTACGTCTTATTGATTATCATCTTCTTCTTCCCATCGAGCAAATTCTCTAAATATTTTTGTTGCATCTTTATATATATTTTTTTCTTTAACTAGGTTAGGATAAACATTTTTTTCTTTTATCTTGCTTACTTGGGGGTTATCACTCCCAGTTTTCGTCCCTTGTCGGGTTACGATATGTAAATTATTTGGATTGATAGGATCATGTTTTTACACACACGACAAGACATTAACATTCTTCTTTTTATTTATCTTTTCAAGCATAATAGGGAAATCCTCTAATGAGTGATCCCCTACATCACAATTAGTACAGAATTTTAGGTCAGTCCTGTCCTTGTATGGACAGTCTGCATGTCGATGTCCCTCCTTATAACATGTGAAACATTGGATGGGTCAACGTGGTCGGTTGTCTCAATTCCCAGAGAATCGACCTCAACCTCCATAGCCTCCACGTTGGTTGTCATACCGACGCTCGTATCTTCGACCTTCCTATCTTTGATTGTTCTGATCATTTGGTGCATGGTTTTTCTCATTACTTTGTGCAACTGCATTGGTCTGATAGACTGCATGATAATTTTTTCAGTTTTTGAGATTCAGATGGCAGTCGGTTGTGTTATGATTTTTAGTTTCACAGATTGCACACCAAGATGCCTTGCCGTTCTTCATGTTGAATGGGCAATATTTTGTCGAGTGGTCTCCATGCTCTTAGCAAATGTTGCAAAAACATTTAGTCTGCACGAATCAAACGTCCTGACGGCTGATGTCCTGTCAACAATTGTCTTTTGAATGTCCGTATTTTGAGCACTTCGTGCACCAGATATCCTGAATTTTGAGTTTTAATTCTTTTAATGACTTATGTACGCTCTCAAGCTGTTCTTCTAATCTATGATCGGTGGAGTACGCTGGTATGTCCTCATCCATTTCTACTTGGAGAGCTTTTGTAAGCGCATCTTCATAAGTCTTGAATGTCTCCAGACTTATGTGTCGGCAAATTTTCTATGATAAACCTGGAAGAAAACAATGGATTAATAATTGTTCATCAATAACATAGTCCAATTGGCTAAGAAGGTCTTTCCATCTTTTATCGTAATCGCAGACAGTTTCTCTTGGCTTCTGCGACGTTGTTTTTAGTTTCTTTGCTGCCAGATGTTTTTCATCTGGAGTTTTGAAAAATGATAGAAATTGTGCTTTGATCTCGACTTTGGTTGCTTGGGGTGTTCTTTCAGAAAAGAAAAAGGAAAAAATTAATGCCCTTTTCCTCAAGGCACTAGCGAACTGCGCCATCTACCTTTCTTCATCCGTAACATGGTTAGCCTCCAAATTCGAATCATAGACGAACTAGTGTCATCTGGGGTCCTCATCACCCTCATATAGGGGAATGTGTGCTGACTCATGACCCATTTCGGAGTCACTGTCACTGCTTTCTTCAGGAGGTGGCGGTGGTGGTGTGGGCGGTGGGGTTATTTGCTTAGTCCTCTCTACGGAACTGTCAACGGAACTCTCGTTCCCGTTAGTTTTTTTTGTCGTTTCCTCTTCGACCAACAGTCAGTTAGTGTCGACTTCTTCTGTCGATGTCCAATTGCAATTATTTGTCCGCAGTTCTGAATGTTCTGTGTCTTCCAAAGCTGTATTTGGCAGGGGGGGTGCTCCTTCATGTGTCGGTAAAAGTAAGTGGATGCTTCGGTTGGAGGGTATCACTTGAAGCATAACCCAATTTCCTTCTTCTGGTCAATAGATAATTAGATGTCTACTAGTGTATGTTTTGTCATCTAGTAGACTCCATATACCAAAGTTGCCAGCTCCTAGTCTGAGGTCCTCTTTGACAATAGCTTGTATTCAGCTACGCGGATCTATCAGAGGTTTTAATTCCTAGGGAACTTCTAATTGGAGAGCTTCTTGTTGCTCTATCCACAATTATTCTTCCATAGGGGACGCCTCTTCTTCCACGTCTTGTTCTTGTCGGTCATGACCTGGCTCCGGTGGATCTCTTTCCTGGTCGGTCACTCTATTACTCATTCCTCTCTACAGTGCTAAGGCTCTTTCTCTTCTTTCTTCCCTACTTTGTAGCCTCTTCTCCCTCTCTATTTTTTGGAAGTCCTTCATACCTTTGTGTGACACTGTCTTCTCGATTTCCTTTGTAGGTTGACTTCTCATTACTGGTGATTGGTATCTCCTTTAGTCGACTAGAATCCACTCCACTTTATTCCAACATATGACTAGATACCCCCCCATAGCCTACCCGACACTTTAGAAAGCTCGGATAGTTTGGTCTACTTGCTTAGGAAGTATTCCTACTCCCTTTCAGCAATGAATTTTTCCCACCACTTTTGCTTTTCCGCCCAGTTAGGGTTTAATGGTGGTCTGCAAAGTGATGGACAGGGTTCGACAATATGACCCACTCCCTTCTCGATCAGGAACTTAAACAGCAAGGTCGGTAAGGAACACAAAAATTTCTCGGTGAGGTCTGTGTAGAATTCTTCTTGATGGTTTCCATCAAAGTTTTGTCTTCTACTGCTTGCTTCTCGCAGAATTCGTCGGTGATTTTTTCAAACCACTCCGACAAGTTTGTTCTTCCCCCGTGAATCAGTTTTTCTAGTAACTGTTGATATTTAGTCCCTTTCGGCTTTTTCATCCAGGAGTTTCTTTAAAAGTTGGGGCACTGATTCTACAAACTTCTCATGTGTCTCTGTAAAGAATCTTTCTTTTGCTTGTGCGGTCGTCAATCTGTTTCTTTATGCGTAATTTTGCAAATAATTTGCTACTTTACGCTCCCACCAGTCCTTAATCTCCTGTTCTGATATCATCTGCTTGCATACATCTCAGACATGTACTACTGATAATGGAACCAATGTTGTAATCTCATAGATCACATAGGGTTACCAATAATACATACTAAAACATACATACATAATAGAGACAAGAGATAAGAACAAGTAGATAAAATAATAGATTATATTAACATGAGAGGGTCCATACAATGCAGAGAATTGAACCGAGTTCTCATCTGGCTCAATAGCCTAATATATACGATTTACAAATAGTTTCAAAATAGCTATCTATCGGTTTACTCAACTGACACGGCCTTAGGTGGCTGAATTAATCTCTAATTAGTCGGCTGACCGACTTAGTCGGCTGATCGACTATGTCAGCTATCGTTCAAGTCGACATACCAACTTTCTCCTCCAACAAATCTCTTGGATTCTCTGTTTAAGACATTTCAATTCCCTCACAAATGATATCTAGCCTTCAAGCCTTTCAAATTGTCATTAATAGTGATTTATACACTACTCATCATATCTGAATAAATAGTTTTCCATATAATTACACTCTTCTTTACTCATGACTTTGCCACCTTTTGCATATCTCTTAACATGTGTCAGACCTTCCATATAGATAATTTCTTTCTTGGTTGCAACATTTCATAATGCTATGGGAACCTCTCTAAGATAGTGCATGCATTTTGATAACATTTGCAGCCATTTTCTCAGGTCTGCATGCATTCTTTTTGAGGATGGAAAACATTTCTTCAAAGAAGATATCTTCATAAGTGTGTGGTTGGAATTTTGTAAACCCTTGTGTGCATAATTCGATGACACAAATTCTTTGAATGAATCCAAAGATATATCTGCTTATTGACGGTGTCCACTTGCTAAGCTGGCATTTTAATTTGTTTGCTAGATATCTTCTTTTAAGGCCTAAAACATTTGGGTTTTCCACAAAGATACCTCATGTGATGTGATTAAATAAATTGTATTCCATGTTCACATTGCCTTATCCTTCATTGCCTCAATCCATCACTTCATCAGACATGACTCGGATTTGAAGTAATCTAAATTTGTATGCTGGCATTTTGTTCATTTCATTGTCAGTTTTCTTGTATTTAGTTAGGAATTTCTTCAAGGCTTGTCTACAAGTAAACTCTTCAACTAACTATCTCAGATTAGTTAGTTCATCCCTTAATGATGCTATTATAGATGTATCTAGTAGTTTCATAAAAGGTAATAATGCATCAATAGCAATCTTAAACATCATAACATTTCTTTAAATGATTAGTTTTTCTTTTCTGACCATACTACTCCCCCTATCAGCATGCATCCATTTTTGAGTCACCTAAACCAAATTTGTATTACCTCTTATTTTTTAAACTTCATCTTTGCCTTGTATTTTATCTCCTTCTATCTATGTATACAATCACGATCCTAGGACCTGTAACATGCATTCTTCTTCATGTATTCTGCTGCAAATAACACTTGGATGCCTTTACTAGTTTAAGATTTGTCTTTTGTGACTCTGTTGAGGCTTGGAAATTCGTAGGCAACAACAGCAAGGGATTCTCCCCAGTCAACGTTCCCAACTAGCCCGTGACTGTTTGGTATAGGAAATCCATCCGGTTTGCGGTCTGGCTACCGTAGGTCAAGTAGCAAAGCAAAAGGTTTACCGGTTACGGTCCGGTCCACCGTATATATTTTTGTATTTTTGACTTAAGATATGATATGCACGTGCCTAATTAACAATGCAGGGTGATAAAGGATGAAAGGAGTATTCACAAAGTGATGCGTAGGTTCTTACCTCTCATCTTAGAACTCGCAAGCATCTAAATCATGCAAACAGTAATAAAGTAAAACTAACTAAGCTATCTCTAGAGAGCTGGATATTAATTCATGAGTAATGCACTACTGTCCAGATGTTATGGTAAATCGCAGATAGTTGTTCTTGTAACCAAAACATATAAACATGAATAAAAGTATACATGATAAGATAGCTCATCAACAATTAAAACTCCCATTACTCATAGTGGAAAAACATCATAAGGATACTGAAGAACATTCATATAAGAACATAGGTTTAGGAAGTTAGAACGCTCTCATAGTTAATGAAACACAGTTGAAAATGAAATAGTTCCCATTCAACATCGTTCATTTAAATGCATTGATACATTCCACATAGCACTTTATCCAACAGGAAAAAGTTGCAATTTTTGGTTGTAAAATGAAATAGTCCCATTTACAAGCATTAGTTTACAAGTTTTTCCAGGGGAAAAAGCTCTTGTCCATTCTAACTTTCAAATATTTAAACCAACAGTTTACCGCTTGGGCTGCCCCCCCCAAACGCGTGACCTTTTGGTCTCTCAAAACGTTTCGGAGAAGATTTCTCTTTATCTTTTCTGTGTGCACTCATGATCCATTTAGTAACTGACATTTTCAGGTTTGCGCCTTTGTCACTACTGATCTTTGTCTTCTGTTTCACTTGTCCTCCTTGCGATCCTGCCGGTTTCTGTTCGATCTTTGTCAAAATTGCCTAGCTATGTCTTCGCGCCGTGTTAATCTCAACAGTCCCTTGAGTCCACCTGCAATTAATCAATGTGCATCATTCATTGAGATTGAATTCTAAAACAAAATGTCAAATTATATCAACCAAAATGGCTACTCAACAAGAAATATCATGTGCATGATTGTCATGAAGCTTAACAAACTCTGGCACCACTATCTCATCTACCTACGGGTTCGAAATAAATCACCAACGACAAGAAACAAAAAACTCGTCGGTGGCTCAAACGCTAACATCGAAAGGGTAGACCTATTCACAGCCGCATAAGCGGGTCTTAACAGGTGATGGGTACTGCGAAAACACTTAAGCACATCGGAGTTAGAAGAGTTAATACCTAAGCTGTGGCGAGAAAACTTCTGATCAGAAATCGGAAGGACAACAACATCGGCAGCCAAGTTCTTTGTGCGGCCGCAACGGCGGAAGAAAAAAAAAGGGTTATAGACATGCGACTAGAAGACCGACACTCATTGGCAGACGGAGCGCTTACACATCGGGTGCTTAGCTGATTTGGGAGCTGCAACGGTATAAGAGAAATAGACAACAACCTCCGATCAGATAAAATTGATAAGTGTTTTAAAACTTTAAAAATTTGGCAACGATTGAAACTGTTTCACCTCCGGAACAACATTTTTCAAAGAACACTTGAACCAATTCATCTTCGACTAACAAAAACTAGACTCTAACATCTGTGACCCGCAACAATTTCCAACACAAGAAATTTCTGAAACAGGATGAGAGTTCATCTTCGAAAATCATCCAAAATTAAAGCATGACCAAAAATTCACGGCTCCAATTGATTCAACGCAGCATTAAAATCATAAAGGGGGGTCCAAAATTTAAAAGAATTTGGGGAGAACAGTTGCAGCTGCAACAGACTCTTAATGATCATATTCATGTTCCTATTGCTGTATCTTCAGATGCCTTCAAAACAATTAGACTATAAGTGAATGAACTTTTATCTATCAGGATTTATACCACAAGAACATTGCCTTAAACTCCACAATTTTGCTGCAAATTCCCTATGGCTTGAGACGAGACTCGAGAGGTGTTTTCATCGTTTTCAGATGTCAAAGTGAGATGCCAAGATCAGAATTCAATCATACAACCTTTGGTTTCCTTGAATGAAGTATTTCAAAATAGAGATCAGTACTGTGATATTTGAATTCTTATTTCAATGATTTCTTCATGCAATATGGGCAAAAATTGAAAGTATTCATTCCACAACTATTCAAGATCTCTTCATCAATGATTTCAGGTGCTTCTCAAGCAAGAGAGATATAACATCACACAAAGAGACTAACAGTAGTGGCAAGAGATAATAGTGACACATCATCATATTTCATTATGAAATTACTGCTATTTGCTCCTCCTATCATCATGCGATGATCCCAGAGTTAGAAGGATTCTTTTGCTGGTCTATTATGTTTTCTTCAGTGAGAATTTGAAGAATGAACATGCTTGGGTTGTCACAACAATGATCTTATTTTCCTTCAAGAGTTTTTTTATTGAGCTTTCAATCAACTGTCACTTATTGTAACAACTTATCAGTCCATTTATAGTAATTGCATGCCTTCAACCACTGTTCCTGTGAAAATTTAGCTGTCTCTAAACAACCTCTGAGTGCCCCTTTGTTACTACTACAAATTGGTGATAGTGTAACCTTATTCTATGACTTGAATTCTTCCAAACATATCACCTTTATTTTCTTTCCTTTGATTCCATCCTCCCATCTCCATGGACTCATGGTGTGCCAAGATTTTTAAGAGAACTCAAACTTGGCTTGCCACATGGCAGCGATCTTCATTTTTGCATTTATCATCTACTTCATTTAGATTTAGAAAAATAATTTTCCTTACCCATAATTTAGAATGGACTTGATCATTTGTCCTTTGGTCTTCAAATATGCTTGTGTCATTCTTTTTCCAAGATTCATCGACTTTTCTTGCTGGTGAGTATGAGAAGTTTCTCATGAATTGTCTTCTTTAACTTGTGCAAACTTGGGATTTATGGCCAACACCACCACAAGTGAAGCATATTAATGTGTGACAGTTAGTAGCAACATGTCCAATTCGGTCACATGTCCAACATCTAATCTTGTCATTGTGTCTTCCACCACTTCTTCTACAATCCATGGACTTATGACCAAAGTTAGAACAAGAAAAACAATAACCATTAAATCCATTTTCATACCTGGGACTTTGGTTCCATCTTGTAGTTTCTTCTCTTCTGAATAATTTTCTTTGAGGTGCAGTGATTACTTCTTCATGCATTTTTTATCTTCCAAATTCTTTGTTTTCATGTATAGGTGCATGGTGAGCAACTTTGTCTTTACCTTTGGAAGATCATGGACCTGCTTCTAGAGTTTTGGGAGACCAACTTCCACCTTCAGATTTGTCTTCTTCCTTCTTGTACCCAAGGCCAAATGTGTCAGATGGAGACCTTTGACACTTTAGAATTTCATCCAAGATAACTGAACTTTCATTGAAATTCACATGAGATTTTGACTTCTCAATTTTCTTTCTAAGACTAACAATTTCCATTTCAAGCCTCTGATTTGTCTTCTCTTTTTCCTCTAGCTGAAGATTCATGGATTCTTCTATTCTTTTGTCTTCTTCAAGATGAGTCCTCAAGCCAATATTATCTCTTCTTGTCTCTTCAAGCTCTTTAGGGATTTTATCAATCTTCTCTTGTTCTCTTGCTAATTCAGACTTCAATCTTCCTATTTCATTGTTTTGGTTTTCTAGCTCATCTTCCAAATTTTTGTTCTTAAATTTCATTCTCATAAATAAAGCTTTTGTCTCCTCTTTGTAACTTTCAAATGACCTCAAAATATTCTTCTTAAGTCTCGGATTTAATTTAAGATCAATATCCAACAACGTGCATGTAAGTGCATCATTATCTTTCAACAAGACTTATTCTTCATCTTCTGTAAGATCAACTTCATCATCATTACATTCAGGATTATCATCCATTGAAGAGTACTTACATTCACTTGTATCTGAAGATTGTACTTGCTTTTCTTCTTGCCTTTCATCCTTGACTTCCGCTTCCTTTTATTTGTCTTGATTATTCTTTTGGTATTCTTTTTCTAGCTTGAACTAGAGATCCTTGGCATAGGTGTAATACTTTACACTTTCTTGAACAGGGCTTGATAGTCCATCCACAAAAAAATTCAAGGAAACATTATTGTTTTTCTCAACTTCTATCTTTGTCTTCTTGATTGGTTGGATAGGTGGGTTAACCACTATCTCCCAAACACTGAATTGCTTTAGGAATTTTTTCATTTTACTCCTCCAACCAAAATAATGTAACTTTTAAAAAACTGGAACTTCATTATGAATAATCTTTGTTGGTCCTTCCATTTTGTGTCCACTGATCCCTTCAATCTTGCTAGGCTTGTAATGAAGGACTTCTCTAATACCAATTGTTAGAGACAATGGCACAATGAGAGAGGGGGGGGTGAATCAGTAAGACAACACTATTTAACAATTTCAATTTTATTTAGCTACTTAAACAAATATCATCAAGTGCAACAACATCAATCAATTACATAGACAACAAAAACACTTCATAAGATGAATTTGCAAACTTTCTTATATTAGATTCAAATGACTACAACCGTGGGGCCTATCAGATTCAACTAAATCAGAAGCACCAACTTCTATTCCAAGATGTAGCTTGGTATTATCTTAGGTCCAACTAAGAAAAATAGTACAAGGTCGAGCTTGTAGTTACATACAAATTACATCCTTGTCACAAAATAATCATAATTGTAAAATACATCATTACAATCATCACAATCACATCATCCTCATTCTGCTCATAATTAGATCATCATAGTTATGTCCACATCATTTTTCTGTCATTCATTGATCATGCCAAGTCACCTTCCCATTAAACATATGTCAACCAATCAAGCCGATCATCAAACCAATTCATCATAGGTCTGCACATGTCATCATTTATCTTTTCCTTTGTCTATTTAAACTATTGTTGCCTTTGGATGCTTGTCAAATATGTCAAGTTATAAGGTTTTCTCAAATCAAGTTTATAAGATCCTCTTATCAACGTGCACACTTATGCACTTCTCATTCCTACTGTACATTACCACTGCTCATTTCTACTGTACATTATCACTGCTCATTTCACATTTCATTTGTCAAACAATTACTTGGCTATCTCTATCATAAACCACTATCTACAACTTGTCTCAGTATTCACTATCAATCTGTTGTTATTAATCATGCCACTTATTGCACAACGAACTTGTGTCGCTCTTACATCAATTTTAACTATTCCATTGATAATTTCCAAGCCAAGTGTTGTCACTGTCTAGTAGGCCTACTAGAACTATAAAAAAGGTTTGCTTAAAAACAATACTATCAACATACTCAGGTAGTTTCTGTACCGGTGAGTCACATTACTGAGGTTTCTATAGAAATGATCTTACAATGATATTACATTTATGATTCAATTCTTCAATAAGAAAGAAACAGTACGAACTCAAAACATCCATTCAAGCAACAATTATCCAAAATTTAAGACATAAGAAATAAGCTCATAATAGGCTGCCTACGATTCTCCATTTCTTAACTCGAGTTCACAAAAGAAAAGACTTAAAAACTTAACTGTGATTTCCTCTGATCACCCTTGAAAATATCAAAGGTATCATAAACCCATAAGTTCCTTTACTGCATCTTCTGCTACTATATCAGCCTTGAATTCCTCTGTGAACAACCGAACTTCCTCAGAGCAAGTCAAATTTTCAGAGTTCTTACAAATCTATTTCTTTTGAATGAAATCCACTGGGTATTTATACTCATTTCCTATTATGTTATAGAGATGACCTGTCATTGAATAAGTATATATATTTTAATTGGAGCCGACCTATTTGATGCATATTTTAATTATAGTTTATGACAAGTTTTGGGATGACTTACACTTTTATCAACATGATACCTCTTTCAATGTCTCTTTCATGATGCCATTTAATAATTAATTAATATGTTATTCATGGAATTAAAACACATCATCAAATGGTAACATGGACCATCACCAAGGGTTCCATGGCCCTATCAAGCCACAAATTACCACAGAATGGGTCATTTTCCCAAACTAGTGATCCAATGCCCATACAATGTCTTGCTTGCCATGTCATCAACATTTGTGAGTCCTTTGTATCCTTGTCACTCATTTGCCATTAATGGGTGTCATCAATGACAACCAACGCTCAACATTATGAACATTATAAAGATATTTACATTTCTTGAGTATGGGATATGCACCAGAAGGATTTAGTAGTGCGTAGAAAATACAATTAGTGGTGCGAGTTGTAGATTTCCAATTGACAATTGGAAAACTATATAAAATGGGACCGGATGAAATTCTTCATCACTGTGTATTGGAAAATGAGCGACCAATGATATTGAATAAAGCACATGATGGTGTTGTAGGAGGCCATTATGCTGGAAATCTACAATGCGGAAGGTATTGTAAGCAGGATTGTGGTGGCCCACTTTGCATGCAGGTGCTAGAGAATATTGTTGCAACTGCGATATTTGTCATAGAACCGGAAAGTTGTCAAGACAATATGAAATGCCATGAGTACCTTATATACATTTGCAGGAATTTGAAAAATGGGTTGTTGATTTTGTCGGACCTATTAATCCACTAGGGAAGAGAACAAGTGCAAGTTACATTATTACTGCGACAGATTACTTGACTAGATGGGATGAAGCAGCACCAGGAAAAGATTGTATTATTGTGACTGCTGCCAAAATTTTGTTCGATATTGTTGTGACTAGATTCAGATTCCCGAATATTTTGAAAAGTGATCAGGGAACAAACTTTGTCACTTATTTGATCAAAGAATTGAATGAATAATTCCAGATACAACACATGAAGATGACACCATATCACTGACAAGTGAATGGTGTTGTTGAGGAATTCAACAAGATATTCGAGAATGCATTAACAAATATTTGCAACGTTAAAAGGGATGATTGGGACCAAAAAATTTCTACGGTAATGTGGGAATATCGCACGACCTATAGGAAGTTGACATGACAAAATCCATTTCGACTAGTGTATGGACAAGAGGTTGTTATGCCGATGGAATACATTGTACCCAGTCTAAGGATTGCTACAATTACTGAAATGACTGATGTTGGTGCTGTCGAAGAAGGATTGTCATAGTTTGTACAATTGTAGGAAGAATGTTTTGCCGCTGGTTATCACCAAAATGTAGATAAGGAATAACATAAAGTATGGAATGACTGACACATCAAGAATATGCATTTTAAGGTTGGAGGACTTGTCCTCCTGTATGACAATATTTTTTTTAAGCACCCTGGAAAGTTGAAAACACATTGGATGGGGCCATATGTTGTCATTCAAATCACAGAAGGAGGCATAGTGCAATTGCAAAAAATAGATGGAACACCTTTCAAAGGATTGGTGAATGGGAGTCAGCTAAAGCCTTACCTGGATAGTCACGACTTGGTCGAATGAGAAGTTGAAAAAAAGGACAAAAAGGAACTGAATTATAGGTTTTAATGTTGTAACAAATATGGGTGTTTGGTCACAGACTGCATGTCTGTCACAGGAAAATAAAAAGTGTCAACCAACTATCTACCTGTTGAAGATGAAAAATGGTAGCAAAGACTCTCTGTTTGTTGCAAGGGAATAAATGTGTCAAAGACCGAATCCCAGTCATAGGAAGAGAAGAGTTGTCGCATGATGAAATGGGGTCGCAAAAAGACAACTAGATGTAGTTAATTTGAGGACAGGGGATATTTCAGAGGTGTACGTTTTGGTCATTTTTGTCATTACTGTACAATAAATACCATTGAACTTACAGGAGAAATGACAATTTTGAGTGGCAATTTCCTTGTAATGATTCGAACGATTTATCCATGTGACGTAAATCGCTACCACCTTTCCATTTATTTCCCACTCATGTGAAGGAAATATTGATTGAATGGGTGAATGTATATCATCTTCGCACCGAATTTTTATTCATTATATTTACACCCGACTGAGTAAGCTAAGCTAGTGTGTCTACAACTGTAAGAGCCGAGGTGATTTATTGCAGAGTATGGTCATCTCTATCTCTAGTACAAGAACTGTTGTATAATCAGGTGTCAAGATAACTTCACCTATGCCCATTATGAAAGACACTTGTTATAGTGGATTTCACCACTCTAGGTGAATCACACTTTGTATGGCCTTCCCCTGTCCCGCTGCAGACTCCGTAGACCCTATGGACCACTTTTTGTCCTTTAATGTTTCCTTGATCATCCCTAAAAACATATGAAAAATGATAGACGCGACTTTTAAAACTATAAGCATGTATGTACGCGGGTTTGACCACTAAAACCACGTACATCGAGATGTGTGCATAATCCAAATCCTTTTGGATTTTTTCTTGATATGGATCCGACTCATTTGACTCATGGCCTTCCCTATGCCTTGAGATCGCTCGGATTCAACCTTTCATTACCCCTTTGAAAAGCTATATAAGGAACCCCTTGGTACATTGAAGGCATAAGAGAGAATTGAGAGCAAAGAAACTATAGTCCATTGTTGCCGGAACTTATGCTTGAGTCTGCATCCCTTTGTCCCTTGGAGCACTAGTGTGTTCTTCCCAAGCTTGCCTTTTGCTTGTGAGCTTGCTATCGAGAGATGGAGGATTGAGGTGGTGGAGGCCCAAGTGGGGGATTCAGTTTCTCTGGTTCACAGACGTGCCGTCAGAGGTTGTACCTTGTAATCTCCGATTTATATTAATAGAAATATCTTTTTTTGTCCAATAATGTGCGTTTGAATAAATATTTTATCCATGGGATTATGTCAAATGCTTGTACATTATTGATTATATATGCTATAATAGATCTAGCACCATGATATATAGAATGCTTGTATTGTTTACTTGTTGTTGAGGAAGTAACAGATCAATTCAAGCTGAATATTGGAAAGCTCAACGGGGATCTACTTCAACCGTTCGAAATAAGGTACGAGGTCTAATCCTTTAGTGTTAGACATTTAATTTCTATTGCATATTGGAAAGGATTGATTTCTGGAGTCAAGCTATCTATTATGGTACCCCAATCCATAGGAATTTCTCTTCGTAACAGAATTGGTGACTCCACTGGGGAGTTCCTAGTAGTTGTCCTTTGGGGGTTGTTTTCTCGGTATTCAATGAATTTGAATTGCTCTTTCTCTCTTGTTTCTGTGTCGGGTATGTGGGCATGTATGCCTAGTAGAGTCTGATTGGTGTGAAGTTTGTCTCAGCCTGTCTGTTCGCCTTGATTTTATGCACCTTTCTTCCTGTACGTGATTTTTTGACTTACAGTCGTGTATACACGCGGTTTCCCTTGCGATTTCCGCGTATACACGTGGGTTTACTGCGAATAGTCGCGTATGCCCTTGATTTTTCCTTTTTGGGTAAGATAGTTGGTTGCTGGGTGAATTCTAATATTTGCTGAGTCTCCTTTGGCACTGCCTGGGTCTGCTTAGACCTCTGTTTCTGACCAGAAACATTTTTTTTTAGGCTAAATTTTTCTTTTTTAAGAAGGTTCTTGTCATGGCATTTCCAATTTTTTGTTTGAGATTAGTGGATTAGAGTTCTTTTACCTTAGTGCTTTGCTTGAGTGTTGTTTGGGTGTGCTTGTAGATTCTAGGGGTCGTAGGATCATTCTTTTGCTTTTTGCATCTCTGTTATTTTCAAAAAATCCAAAAACATTTGCTTATCATCATGCATTGCATTTTGCACTTTGCATTGTAGTTGCACTAGATTTGCTTTGGAGTACTAGTTAGGACTTCATATAGGAAAATTTGCATTTATCATTTGAAGAAGAATTGTGCATTTCATGTAGTAGCATACCCTGTTTTCATGGACACAATGCATTTGCATTGATTGTTAGGTGTGCATTTTACTTCATGTTGTGTCATAACACCATTAGTTGCATGATCATATCCCTTTTTTTGAGTAATAAAGCCAACTAAAATCAACGCTGAATAAAATGAATTACACTCTTTTCTTTTCTAGGGTGCACCAACAAGCTTAGGTTTTAGGATCTTGGAATAGTTCATTGTAAGTCAATTCTCCAAGATCACTAAACAACAACATCTAGGTGTCTGTCCAGGTGAGTGTGTGCAATCCTTGGTATAACCAGTGTTTCTCAGGATTCTCCTCTCAAAAGGGAGTTAAGCACGAGGCAGTGTGAGAGGTTATTGATTGGGATGACCCCTAGTCATAACTGAGTAGCACCAAAGATATTTCCAGGATTGTATTCGTATCTGGGGGCTCTTTCGAGAGTTTCGGGCTTTGCTACCTTGCCCATACGGTCAATCCCACCTGCGACTGTCCGCCTGCGCATTGATTATATTGAGGTGACCTTAGTGGCCTTACCTAGGATATCGAGGGGGTACTTTGCAGGGGTTATTCTGCAAGTGTCCCGGCCAGGTTGGGGTCGGACAACACAGTCGCTTTACGCGTTGAAGCTGAGGGCCACAATAATTGGTTACGTACCTCCGCTTGTTGTGTATGGGAGTCTCAAGCCTCTCCTAGGCGAGACATACTTGCTTCATTTGAGAGCTCACTTATCCAGCCCTTGTTTGCTTGCATTTGGATTTATATTTTATTAGTGATTGCTTTGTGCACGATAGTTGGCCTAGGGTTTACGTAAATAGAGAGTCTTTGCTATTTTTTGAGTCATTGTGGATTCGAGTGTGGTTCCTCGCCATTCTCGTCATTTAGCAGGACTTCCACCTTCTACTTCTCCTCCTCCTTTGGGAGAGAGACCTAGACAGTCTAGGTGTACTATTTCACACATTGATTCACACACCATGGGAGATTGTTTAGAGGATATTCCTGAACCACCTTCTCCCATTTGTGTAGACGATGGGGAATTTACTCCTACTTATGATCCTTCACCCGACTTAGCTGAGTTAGGTCCTGTGATTTCTGAGATAGGAACCTTGCACGATAGGCCTACTCACTCCAAGTTTGATTCCCCATTGACGTATTACCGGTATGGAATGCCGGAGGACGCCGAGACTCATTTTGAACCTGCCAGCACTAGCTATGGTAGTTATTCTACGTTTGGTTTCCCTACACATGATTTGACATTTCATGTCGAATCCGATTTCGAGCCTAAAAATATGCCTGGGGGCACTCTCATTCCTTACCATGCGGAGAGGTTTGGGAGCACTAGTCACATTGCACCTTCCGTCCCAGTGGTGTAAGCTACATCATATCTCCCTCCTAGGTCTAGGGTTAGTGATCCGATTAGGATACCAGATCTTAGACGAGTAATGAAAAGCGGTAGTACATATATTATTACTTAGATTCGTTCGTTCTCAGTCCCTATTTCTTCAAATGTACATTCTCCACCTTATTCACGTGGTCCTTCGAGCTGGTATATGGCTACGAGTCAAGTCCGTACTGCGGTTACTAGACCGATTGTGTCTCAAGTTCACATACCACCCGCTGCTTCAAGAGGTTATGTTCATGCTTCTAGAGGTCATCTTGCTACTTCCAGGGCGTATATCCCTACTTCTGGTATGTATACCCCTACTTCTGGAGCGTATCTTCCTACCTACAGAGTGTCTCATGGGGCATCGCATGCGATGACCTATGGACCTTATTATGGGATGTAGTATGGACAGGTTTCTTCACCTTATGGAGGCGGGTATCAAAAACCTGCTTAATCTCCTAATTATGGCTTTGTAGCTCCTACTAGTCAAGGTCCACCATACTATGGTACTTCCACGCCACCCTATATGGTTCAGATGGGAGGAGGACACTATGGCCAAGGCCATGGTGGTAATCAACCCTATATGAACCAGGGAGCGGTCCATCGACCTCATCATCCTAGGATCCCTTTCCTTGCGACACTTAATCTTCCCGACTTATCGAGACTGACGAATGATCCTGTGGCTCATGACTTTGCTTGGATGGATATCCCTACCAAGATTCCTTTGGACATACCTAAGTTCGAAGGCAAACCGGGAGAGGATCCGAGTGAACACGTTACTACGTTTCACCTATGGTGCTCTTCAAATTCATTACATCAGGACTCAGTCCGTTTGAGACTATTTCAACACACCCTCACAGGGCCTGCTGCGAAATGGTATATAGAGTTACCTAAGGGATCTTTCGCTTTGTTCGATGACCTTGCGATGATTTTTCTTAATCACTTCCAGCTACCAGTGTGCTATGATGTTGGTACTGAACTCTTGTTGACATTTCGACAAGATAAAACCACACATATTTATGATCATATTCAAGAGTGGCATAGATGGAAGAGATTAATTAAATCTTTTATACTGCCAGAATTCCTCCTCGAGTGGTTCCTCAAGTCGTTATTTCCATATATAGTGAAGGATGTTTCCACATTCGGAGTGCAGAATGAGGAACAAGAAATTTTTAGGGCGCAGGAAATGGACTTGATCTATGCTCAGTCTGGTTTGTTGTATGAGATTATTCCCAATGCTCCTCGTTCCAGTTTCGATCCCAAAGTCAAACCTGGACCACATGCCGATGGCATTGTGGGTTGTGCAAGTGCGAAACCTGTAGATTCAGTTGCAAAACAAGTTAGTCAATTGTCACTCAGCCAATCTGCTTCGGGACAAGCTACGACTTTGTCTCAACTTGCCCAAATGGTGAATGTACTTTCTGTGCAATCATCGGACCAGAAGGGTAACCAGCAGCCCGGACGAAATAGAAAAAAGGGTAAAAATAATAATCTAAATGGTGGGAATAAGAATGAGAATGCTAACAATAGTGACAAGAACGGTAGAAATGCTGGGGGGGACAAGCAAGCGAAACGTAAGGTTAAGTTCCCTTGCAAGCTATGTAAGGATGATCACCTCACTTACTTGTGCCCTCCGATTGAAGAAGCTTCGAGATTCTTAGCACAAGGCCCAACTGTGCTAACTAACCCTTTACCGCATAATCAAAATATGAACTCGAAGTCCCATGACCAGTGTAGTGATGATGATCCATCAGAGGGTAGTGGTCATGGGTGCATTAACATGGTCTGTGCTGCGAAATTTATGACTCGTGCGAAAGATTATAGTTTGTCACAACCCAGCCCAGGCAAAGAGCCTGATCCACCAGGTTCCCCTTTGTGCATTGAGAAACCTACGGATAAACCAGAGGCTACACCTCGCATTCCTAAGGGAGTCCTTAAGCGTTTGGGGCATAATCCAAATGCCCGAGCCGCCCAAAATTATTCAGTTGTCAAGGATTTGGGCCATACTCCTTATGCGATGTCTGCATTTGAAGTGCTTCAGAGTTATCCTTCACAAAGGAAGGCGTTGCTTTCTTCCCTTGGTGTGAACGATGATGATTCTTCCTTTGTGATCAAACTTGAAACCGCAGAACTTCAGCCTCACTTTCCCTACTATGTGTCTCTTTTGGTGCACGTAGAATGTCTTGGTATGACCATCAAACATACTGTGATTGACGAGGGCGTTGCTGCTTCTATGAGGTCTTTGGCCTGTTGGAAGGGTCTCGGTTCTCCTGAGCTGTCTAAATCAGTGACTATGTTAACTGCATTCGATGGGAGATCTTTTAGGCCGCATGGCATCCTTCCTTCCCTTAAATTCCGTTTGGGGGGGAAGACCGTTGCGATAGAGGTTGAGGTGGTTGATGTGCCCCTTGACTATAATCTCTTGCTGGGTAGGAACTGGATGTACATTATGCAAGTTGTTGCTTCTTCCTTGTTCCGTGTTGTATGCTTTCCACACAACGGGAAGATCGTAACGATTGATCAAATGACATTCAAGAATTCGTCTGTTACCGCATCTTCAGGAGCTTCGATCCCGATCGTTGAGCACTCTCAGCTGGAAACTGGGAGTGTGGGTGTAGGCATGTATCCATCCCTCATGGGAGGCTTTAGTTGTCCTGCACCGATTCTCATGATAGGATTTAGTTCCGATGAGGCTTCAACTTCTACGACATCGGTGTCTTTTCGCATGAGTCATATGGAAGACCCTTGGATTCTTCCTACACCGAGTACTTTGAGTGATCCTGTCGAGAAGAGCGTGCCGTTGGAGCAGCCATGATAGATTATCAAGCTAATCTCAAGAGTGTTGCAGAGCCTAGTCCTTCCTCTTCACGGACAGAGGAGGAGGACCTGTATGTGCTGCCAGCATGGGCAGTACAGTCTTCTCATGCCCACGACTACCTTGATATGGTTTTCCCTTCAGATGAAGCGATTATTAAGGCTATGTCGGGAGTTGAGCCACCATGGGAGGAAATTCGTCATAGATCATACTTTCTTCCAGAGCTTGACCGTTTGGAGCGTGAGGATTTTAGGGCGGTTCTTAGTCAGAGAGTTGGTAGTCCTGTGGTTCCATTAAGCTCTCCTGGTCCGATGGCTGATGGAAACATGGAAAACATATCTTCAACGATTCCTATCAACATCTATCGCAATCCTGGCACGATAAAGAATGTCTATATTGGGTCGGAATGTTCCCATGCTGAGATTCTGGAATATACCGAGCTATTCAAGGAATTCCATGATATTTTTGCTTGGTCTTAAGACGAGATGCCAGGTATTGACCCTCGTATTGTCGAGCACGAGATTAAGACTTACCCCAATGCTAAGCCTGTTCGACAACGTTTATGTGCGGTGAATCCTAGGAAAGCACCCGCCATTAAGGCAGAGATAGAGAAATTGTTGAAAGTCAGTTTCATCTATCCCATTCCCTTGACGAAGTGGGTCTCAAACCCCATTCCGGTGGATAAGAAGCAGGGAGTGATCCGCATATGCACTGATTTCCGTGATTTGAATTGCCTGTCCTAAGGATAACTTCCCCACACCATTTATAGATCATATTTTGGATGAGTGTGTGGGTAGCGAGGTGTTCTCCTTTATGGACATATTTTTCGGGTATAATCAGATACAGATTAAACCTGAGGACCAACATAAGACTGCATTTATTTGTCCTTGGGGAACGTTCGCATATCAGAAAATGCCTGTCGGCCTTAAATACACCGGAGCTACATTTCAGCGGGCAATGACCTTGATTTTCCACGATCTCAAGTCAATTATCAAGGTATTTTTGGATGACCTCGCTGCTCATTCTCGTATGAGAATGCGTCATCCCTATCACTTGAGATTGGTATTCGAAAGATACCGGCACCATTCAGTTAGATTAAATCCTCATAAGTGCATCTTTTGCGTGAAGTCAGGTCATTTGTTGGGATTCATCGTTTCGAAAGAGGGTATAAGAGTCGACCCTTTGAAGGTTGAGGCAATACTTCAGTTGTCTCCCCCGAAGAATATTCATCATCTTCAGTGTTTGCAAGGCATGGAAAACTTCTTACGAAGATTTGTTGTCAACTTTGCCAATTTGACTAGAGGCTTCATGCGTCTCTTGAAGAAGGATACTCCCTTTTATTGGGATGAGCAAGCCCAGGAGTCCTTCGATGCACTCAAGCGAGCCCTAGCATCGGCCCCGGTGATTAGTCCCCTGGACTATAGCTGTGATTTCTTATTATATGTGGCTGCATCTTTAGAGATGATTAGTATGGTCTTGGTTGAAGAGGATGAGGAGCTCTAAGAGCATGTCATATATTATCTGAGCCGAAATCTTATTGACACAGAGATTCGTTATTCTCATGTTGAGAAGCTTGCTTTAGCTACTGTACATGCGGTTCAGTGTTTGAGACATTATATTCTCCTTTGCCAGACCTTGGTTGTGGCCCATGTCAATCCATTTAATTTCATCCTCACCTAAAGGATGATTGGGGGAAAGTATAATAAATGGATTGTCATTCTGCAAGAATTTGATCTCGAGTTTGTTTCGGCAAAATCGAAGAAGTCTTTAATTTTGCAGAGCTTATATCAGATTTTCCGAGCGAGGCCAAGGAGTTGGTTTGTGAAGATACGTTTGTCGATGAACACATCTTCTTAATCTCAATGTTAGACCAATGGTATGGGGATATCATAATATATTTACAAACACTGAAGACCCCTACTCACCTCTCGCGAGATGAATGACGACGATTACGTCACGTCTCT
The DNA here is from genome assembly GCA_001517045.1 of Pseudotsuga menziesii. Taxonomy (NCBI): domain Eukaryota; kingdom Viridiplantae; phylum Streptophyta; class Pinopsida; order Pinales; family Pinaceae; genus Pseudotsuga; species Pseudotsuga menziesii. The sequence continues at coordinate 353,503 of LPNX010273802.1, forward strand.
AAGAACTACGTCATAGTGGACAATACTTTGTACCGCCATGGGGTAGATTCCATTTTACAACATTGTTTAACTCATGACGAGGCTGAGGTAGTGTTGAATGATTGCCACGGAGGGGCGTGTGGTGGTCATTTATCTGGGATTTCTACAGCTCAAAATATTTTGAGACCGGGTTATTTCTGGCCGTCGATCTTTAAGGATTGTGTTGATGCGTTCAAGAGGTGCCATCCTTGCCAGGTGTTTGCATGTAATATGCACTCGAAACCTACCCCATTACATCCCATTATCAACACCGGTCCCTTCACTAAGTGGGGGCTCGATTTTATGGATTGCAACCTAGCTTCGACTGGGGGGCACCATCACATTATAGTGGCTATTGATTATTTCACGAAATGGGCTGAGGCTATGCCTACAGTAAAATCTGATAATGAGATAGCCGCTCACTTTGTATTCAACCAAATTATTACTCGGTTCGAGATTCCGAAAGAGCTTGTCACTGACCATGGCTCGCACTTCCAGAACCGTATGATGGAAGAGTTGGCATCGAATTTAGGGTATAAGCAAGAGCACTCCTCTTCTTACTACCCCCAAGTGAATGGATAGGTAGAGGTAGTGAATAAATCACTCAAATCCATTCTCCAATGAACCATCGCACAAAGCAAGAATAATTGGCACATTATGTTATATCCTGCTTTGTGGGCATATCGAACCACGGTTAAGACTGCCACTGGTTTTTATCCATATCAGCTTGTACATGGAGTGGAGTTGATATTGCCGGTTGAATGCGAAATTCCTTCATTGAAGCTAGCTGTGGAACTCTTACCAGACACTTCACCTTTGGAGGAGCGTTTGGTTCACCTTGAGCAACTCGATGAGTAGCGTCGGGATTCCTTGGTGGCTCTAGAGGTTAATAAGCGCCGCGTTAAGGTCCAGTACGATAAGTCTGTCTGTCCAAGAGTGTTTAGTGAAGGAGACTTGGTCCTTTTGTGGGATCAACCGAAAGAAACCTTGGGGGTAGGGAAATTTAATCCTATGTGGCGTGGTCCTTACGTGGTCAAGCATGTGTTAGAGAAGGGTGCTTATGAGTTAGTGGATTATGAAGGAACAACTTTGGCGGAGCCTAGAAATGGGCTCTATCTCAAAAAATACTATGTATGATCTTTAGCCAAGGCTGCTTGTTGTATATTATTGTACAACTTTGCATAGTTGGGGATTTTTCTTATCGTGATCGGGTTTGTGATTAGTTTCTGTTTCTTTTGGCAGATGTCAATGGAATCTTCCACCTACATAGGATTCGCGGATGGTGCAAGCCGTCACACTCAACACTTAGCCTTTGCTACTTGGGTGATTTATACTCCTATGGGTCAGGTATTGTCTTCAGGAGGTGTATGTCTACGACCATCTTCCAACAATGTTGCTGAATATAGCGTCGTTATTGAGCTTCTATGGGATGCCATTCTACATGGCGTTCTATCTCTTGAGGTACGTCTTGACTCGTAGTTAGTAGTGTCACAGCTCAATGGTTTGCACCATGTTAGAGATCCGACGTTATTGAGAAGATTCTTATGTGTGAGATTGTTAGAACGAAAATTTGTCAATATAACATACATACACATTCCAAGAAATAATAATCAAGTTGTTGAATCATATGCTAACTACGTGTTAGATTGGCATTTTTTTCATTCATAATAAATTAATCACAAACACAATTTTTACACATGTAAATAAATAAATCGATCACCATAAAAATTTTTATACATAAAAAATGTGATAATACATAGTGTCATGATACAAAATTGGGGCTTTTAAGCCACCATCATATAATACATGGTTGTACAAAATGTATACACTCCCAGGTGTCTAATCCTATGGAGGAGGAGGAGGGTTGTGATCATGGAACGTCACTATGGCTCTAGCTAGCTGTCGAAATAAATGCACCCATGTGCGTGGTACGCCCACCACCTGCCGCTGCATGGCCTCAGGCAAGTCCTCGACTTGCGCCATGGGAACTCTATGAGTCAGTCTCACAAAGTTGGTATGAATGCTCTGGAGCGTTCGCTCCGCATCCACACCCGTGATGTCGTCTCCTCTTCCCCTCCATCTATGACGAGGGAAGCCCTCTGGCCGCTGTGGTCCCACATTTGCACACAAATGGTAGATGTCACTATGTGTTGTCGTGCAAAAACATGTCTTTTTGCTTCCATAAAATCAAGAAAATACAAAAAAATTCAATAACTCAAAAAATAAAAATAAAAGAAAAGAGTGAGGGTCGAGATTCATTACCTATATCGCCATATGCCGATCCTGGTGGCAATGGCATGTCCAGGTCCCCTCGGAAATCTATCCCTGCATAGGGGTAGTCATCAATGGCAACTATCTGTCATCACCACCATGGAAAGAAGTCAGCTGGATATGGGTTGGCCACCCTACCACCCCAAAGTCTACACATAGCATCTGCCCAATGCCGTTGGGCCGGATCTTGAACCTCGTGGAGAGGAACGTCCACTCTAGGGCTCAATCCTGGAACACGCTTGAAGAAAAACGTGCTCAAGATACTGCTGAACCCAAATTTGTGCACCCTGCCTACCTTACACTCACTGAGCTGGTGTTTCATGTTGCTCAGTAGTGTAGTACTCTAGTCATAGATTGTGGGTCTCATGCACTCCACTGCATAGAACATCAGAGGCTGCGAGGCCTGGTGGAGTGATGCTAAGCCAGCTATCCTGTCCAGTGTCAATAATATGGCCTTTAGGCCCAACTCCTGTATAGCATTGGTAGGGACCTGACTCCCCACTTTCTCGGTGTCTGGATAACAGTACACTACAATGTACTCATCGATAGTCAGGCCACCCCCTGGCCCACCATGGGAACGAAGGTTCACCACCTCCCCTCGTCTAGAAATCCCTGTGATAAATTATATGTCCTCCACCTCTATGGTGAGGGACATCCCATCCATATGGAAGGACTCCAAGTCTGGATCCCAATAGTCTACCAACATCTATAGCAGTCTTGGTTTGGCCCTCAAACCACCAAGACACCAAAACTTGTAGAGTCCGCATGCACGAAGAGCTTGTGGATCCATTAAGTCGGCCCTTAATGCTTCCTCTACTTCACCATGCTCACGTTCTCTCCACTCTAGCACCATCCTGCAAAATAAATTGGAAGTTTTCCCACCAGTTTAGTGAAAAATCATATGCACAGCCTCATACGCGACTGTTTTGAAAACAGCCACGTATGTACGTGGGTTTGAGGCCCTTTTCCACGTATATCCAGCCCTATACGCGGAAAAAGCCTCGATTTCCATGTGGGCCGTAGAGCTCATTTTGGGATGGCCTAAAAAACTCATTTGACCATGAAAATCTATAAAAATTATGTCAAAATGCAAGAGGAGAGCATGAGTAAATACCTGGAAGAAATGGTTGTGAATTCCACCAGCTGGATCTCCTAGAATTTGCAGTTGAAAATCAGAGCTCAAATGGGTAAAAGTTTCAAATGATTTATATTTTTTACTATTTATAGAAAAAATTTTCGAATATTTGAGAATTTTTACCCCCTTTCCTATAGTTTCGACATTTTCTAACCATTTTGGACCGTTTTTGACATAATTGGTGTTGTAGAAGACCTTTTTTCAGTGCCGTTTCAGCCATTGGATTGACCCATTCGTACCGATCTTAGGTATCATGTCTAAACTGGCATATAGGTTAGGTTTCACCACCATTTGCATTTTGCATGACCTTGTGACCATATCACCATGACCTTAGGTACGAACCCACTCTATTATGTCACGGAACCTTCTTGTTGCTTTAGAAGTGGCATGATACGAGTGGTAGAGCTTCACCTTACATGGGTACCCTAGTTAGCACCTTATTTACATTTGGTACCCATGCTGATGGTTTCTCCTTTAGGGTGTGGGAGTCCGTTGTATAATACTGCCATGACATTTCGCAAGAGCCTCATACTCTTGATCTTATGCTGGCCTATTTCCCTCAGGACTCCCTCATGTCAAGTTGTGAATGCATTATCATGAGCTTTGCCTGCCTTATTGAGCTTTATGCCGACTCCCATGACATTGTTTTTCAGCCATATAGCCCGATCTTGTCTCATATCTATCCATGCAGAGCCATTTTTTATATCCTTCACAGCTTGATTCCCTTTTTACCAGGAGGGGATTTTCCCCCGAGTGTCGATATCCTACACATGTGTCCTTGCATTGAGCATAGGTATGTTCCACTGCTTGGAACTAGTTTGTTTTCCCTTGTGACACTCCTCTCCTCCTAGTTTGTAACTATAAAGCTAGTTTATTCTTTTTTCAAGCTTTTCAAATAATTGAAAAAGTCCAAAAAAATAAAAAACCCAAAAATACGGACAAGGAAAGATGTTATCTTTGGAAGCTGTCGAGTCGTGTCGCCTTCAAACAGAGCACTGTATATCACATCCATTGGTTGGGTTATAGTTTGACTTTAGGAGCTGTACTCGTTTATCTGAGTTTATCTCCACTGACTGGTTAAGCTTCAAGTCCCTATGGAGCCTCTATTGATGCCTCCTGTGTCACAGAGATGTCCCAGTTTGTATATCGAGTCTATGCTACCTTCATTCAGTCACCATACGTCGTTATGATCTTGTTTGAAGGAAGTTGAAACCTGAGTTGGCCATTCCTCAGTTATCTTGACTTTGCATGTCGGCCATTCCTGGTACAGTTACTGGTTCGTGCACTTTATGATTGAGTCCTTCCACATTATACAGCTTTGCTGAGTACCTCATGTTGGATGATGGGGGACGCCTTAATGCCCTCCTTCCAGTGGATTTCATCCCATCGACTTCAGATCATTTATTCTGGGATTGGAGTCTTGAGTCATTTTGAGTGCCTTGAGACTTGCAGTCATCAGTGGTAGGTTCTCTCGCCATCGATAGTTTCTTGGGAATACATCAATGTCCCCTGATCGATGGACCCTTTCAAGTGTTCGACCTCAACACATTTATTCACACTTG